>JAECXJ010000003.1:1885000-2313049 GCA_018152295.1 Drosophila carrolli | reverse complement strand
ATGCGCCGTTTTGTTCGATGACGCGTTCCCAACGAGATGCCAACTTCATAATGCCCCTCTCATAGAAGCTCGCTTCCCTATTGGCAAAAAAACTCGGATAGCCAATTTTCACAGGACTCTCTTGTGGCTAACTTCGGACTACCAAGCGCGTTCGCCATGGACAGAAACAGGTGGTAATAACTTGGTGCGAGATCCGGACTATACGGTGGATGCAAAAGAACCTCCCATCCGAGCTCCCGGAGCTTCTGGCGCGTCACTAAAGATGTGTGTGGCCTGGCGTTGTCCTGGTGGAAGACAATTCGGCCGCTGTTGATCAAAGATGGCCTCTTCTGCATGAGTGCTGTCTTCAAGCGGTCCAGTTGTTGGCAGTACAGGTCCGAATCAAGCGTTTGGCCATAGGGGAGCAGCTCATTGTGGATTATTCCCTGCCAATCCCACCAAACACACAGAAGAACCTTCCTGGCCGTCAATCCAGGCTTGGCCACCGTCTGGGCGGCTTCACCGCTTTTCGACCACGACCGTTTGCGCCTTACGTTATCGTAAGTGACCCACTTTTCATCGCCAGTCACCATACTTTTTAAAAACGGGTCGATTTTGTTGCGATTTAGAAGCGATTCGCATGCGTCGATACGGTCAAAGGTGTTTTTTCGCGTCAATTCGTGTGGCACCCATACATCGAGCTTCTTAGTGACTCCAAGCTTCTTCAAATGGTTAATAACGGTTTGATGACTCATGCCCAGCTCTTCACCGATGCTACGGCTTCTACTATGCCGGTCTCTTTTGACCAATTCAGCGATTTTATCGCAATTTTCGACGACAGGCCTTCCGGAGCGTGGCGCATCTTCGACCACCTCTACACCAGAACGAAAACGTTGAAACCATCGCTGTGCGGTGGCAATGGAAACTGTATCGGGTCCATAAACTGCACAAATTTTATTGGCGGCTTGAGATGCATTTTTGCCTTTATCGTAGTAGTACTGTAAAATATGCCGCATTTTCTCTTTATTTTGCTCCATGATTGCGACGCTATAACTAACGAACGACTTAAAAGAAAAGACAATCAATCAAACACGTGTTAGCGCGTGAAATGAGCTTTCCAAAAAGGTATAGTATGACCTGATGCGACGAATAAAACAAGAACTACGCGCTTTCAGCGCCAACTAGCGAAAATACCGCAAGACTTTTTTGACAACCTAATATAATGGAATATGATGAATTTACAAAGGAATTATCAAACATTAGAGCAGAATTTGACAAATCATATAAGTCACTAACCCAAAATAGACCGATACAGAAAACCACGTTTAGGAAACACGTAGAAATATTAGTTAAATGATTTAATGCAGCACGAATATTAATATATGAACACAGAGATAGGTTTAATGAAGATCATTGGTCTCAAGTATCAAAGTTTTTGATCAGACTAAGATCCAACTTAACAACTATTAGAGAAAAGTTCAAGCTCGATATATCAATACCTAATATTCTTAATACTTCAGTAATAATTGAAACTGGTGAAGAACCAG
The DNA here is from genome assembly GCA_018152295.1 of Drosophila carrolli. Lineage (NCBI taxonomy): Eukaryota > Metazoa > Arthropoda > Insecta > Diptera > Drosophilidae > Drosophila > Drosophila carrolli. The sequence goes on along the minus strand of JAECXJ010000003.1, from coordinate 2,311,523 downwards.
AATCAAAAGAAGTTATTAATATTGACCAACATGATTTGGAAGAAATAAATAATCTCACTATCCCAGCTATATTAATGTCTGAATTGGACAATTTTGCAGATTCAGACACTAGCCCGACCATAGATGAAGAAAAATTTATTACAATGGCACAGTCAAAAAATTATTTTATCAACACTGGATCTAAGCTTATACTAGTATTTGATGGTAAAGCAGAAAACTTAGCAAGTTTTCTCGATGCATTGGAAATTACAGAATCAATAAAAGGCGAACACGAACAATTAGCTATTTCGATTATTCTACACAGACTGCAGTTAAGGCAATGACAAGGAATTGCGCAATTGATAAGGTATAACTTATCCTGCAGGCTGGCACCTTCAACACAATGAATGATGCCATATCAAAGTTCGTAAATAGTTGCACGGAAGCAACTGGACAACCAAATACTGTCCTTTATTATAAAAATTATCCACAGCGTGGTGGAAACCGTGGAAATTTCAGAGGAAACAACAACTACAACAGACAACTAAATATATCCCACACGACTTTCATATCGTGGATTTACATTTTGCTATTCCATGCGATGGCATATTAGGAATCGACTTCATAAAGAAATACAACTGTCAATTAGACTTCAAGCCATGTGAAGATTGGCTTATAATCAGACCCGATAACCTTAAATTTCCAATTTATGTGCCAATTTTAGCAACAACTCAATACTTCTGCCAGCAAGATCCCAAGTTATTAGAAAAATTCAATAAAATTCCAAAGAATACAGTGTATTGATTCCAAAGAAATTAAACATGGTATTTACATAGCTAGTACCATTGCAACAACAAAAAATGCATTCATAAGACTACTTAACACTAAAAATAAAGATCAAGTAGTCAGTACAAGTAACTTGGCATATGAAACACTTTCCAACTACGAAGTAATCAAAATCAATACTGAAAATAGAGAAAAGTCTTTATTATCTCAACTATCAAAGAACTTTCCTTCACAATTTAAGTCACAGCTCTCAAGCTTATGCACCAAATACAGTGATATATTAGGATTGGAAACGGAACCAATTTTTTTTTTATTAAAGCTTGGTTTTATTTATTGGATCTTCTCTTTATGAGTCTAACAATAAGGTTGCAAATCTTAAAATAATACATTATCTAACAGTTTAATTTTTACTGAATAGAGACTACATGGTCTTAATAATTAGCGCTGGATTGGAAGCTCGTTGCGGCGAAGACGAGAACAGCTGGAAACTCGCGTGAGGGCTCTCGCGAGATGATTTGGATGTACTGATAGCCTGTTGTAGTACTTTGTTGTGATTTGTGCTATCTCTTCTCTGACGAGTGATATGTGAAGGTCCCTGTAATTGTTTACATTCCGAACGTACCACAGTGCCACGGTGATGGTTCTGAGTATTTTTGATTGAGTTCTTTGCATTATATCCACACTGCTGTTACTGGTATTCCCCCACAACTGAGATCCGTACATCCAGATTGGTTTCAAAACGGTGTTATATAGAAGTACCTTGTAGTCCAGGCTAAGGGGCGAGCGGCTATTGATAAGCCATTGGAGGCTGTGGCTTTGAGCTTTAAATGTGTTCTTTTGGCTTCAATGTGGCTGCGCCAAGTAAGACGTCTATCGAGGTGTACGCCAAGATATGTTACTTCATTTGCTATCGGAACCACTGTTTTGTTTAGAGTAAGTTAGCCTGTTAAGTGTGAACGTTACGTGTTTGCATTTTTGTTCGTTAACTTTGATTCGCCAGTCGGATAGCCATTTCACCACTGCCACTAGGTGTTTAGCAAGTTGCGCCGTTGCTTGCTTGGGGCATCTCGAGCGGCTTAGGATCGCTGTGTCATCAGCAAAAGTGGATGTGGTTAGTTGCATGCTCGTTGGGATGTCCGCAGTGTAGATAAGGTAATGTGTTGGTCCTAACACGCTGCCTTGAGGAACTCCGGCTCTGATGATGTAATCATCGGACATGGCAGCATTACATCTTATTGAGAATTTCCTGTTGTAAAGGTATGACTTCAGAAGTTTGTGAGTGTTGGTTGGGAGCATTTCTGTTATTTTGTGCATTAAACCTTCTAACCATACTCTGTCGAAAGCTTGTGATACGTCCAGAAATATCGCAGTGCAGTACTCCCTTTGTTCGAATGCATTTCGGATTTCTGAAGTTATGCGGTTGACTTGCTCGATGATTCCATGTTTTTCGCGAAAACCGAATTGCTGAGTCGGGATTTTGTTGTGCGTTCTGAGATTTGGGGTAATATGTGCCAAGAGACATTTTGATAGACACGTTAGTAAACTAATTGGTCTATATGATGAAGCAATTGTGCGGTCTTTGCCAGGTTTTGGTATCATTATGATGATCGACTTTTTCCATCTCTCTGGGCAGTGTCCATGTCTCGTTATTGCATTGAAGAGTTGGCAAATAGCTCGAACTGCACAGAAAGGAAGTTCAATAATCATTTCTGGTGATATTAGGTCGCATCCTGGAGATTTTTTTGGGTTGAGTTGTTCATTTATGATTTTGAGTAACTCATGTGGTCTAAATACAATTGGTTCATACGTAGATGTGTCGATATCTGATGTTGCTGGCAGTGAGATCCCGTTTGATGCTGTATTGGGCTGAAGATGTTCTGCAAATCTGTCGGCTCTTTCTCCGTCGCTGCGCGCCCAGTTGCCTGTGGATGTCCTTATTGGCATTGCAGATTCCAATGGTGCACTGAGTGATGAGTGTGCTCTCCAAAGTGGGAACTTGGAGCTCGTTGGGGATAACTGCTCTATGTAATGTTCTTGGGACCTTTCTTCTTCATGACGTAATGCAACTGAGAGCCTCCGTGTAGCATCTTTTAACCTTTGTTTTGCAGATGGTGATCTGTTGGATTGCCAGTCTCGCCGTGAGCGTCGCTTTGCTAGAACAAGCTGTTCTATTTCAACGTTCGTGTATCTATGATTGTACGCTGTTTTTTGCGTTTGTGGAGTTGACATACGAGCTGCTGCGACCAAGACGGATTCAAGAGTGTTTGTGGATAAGTTGATATCAGCTTCGTCATTCAAACGTGGGTTCAACTCAATATGCGAACTAACATATTTTTTGTACTTAAGCCAATTGGTTTTATTCGTTGTTAGTCTGAATGGTTTACCTACCGCAACTGGATGTAGATTTAGTTGAAGGAGTACAGGCGAGTGATCGATAGATCTGATAAGGAGTTGGCGCTTATCAGGTTGCGTGGAATGTTTTTTGTGACTGCAAAATCTATCAAGTCTGGCAGTTTTCTGGGATCTGTTGGCCAATATGTAGGTGTCCCAGGTGACACACAGTCTAGCTTGTTGCTTGCTTTTATTATTGCATTGTACAACTGCCTTCCCTTTGGAGTAACAAGTCGAGATCCGCCGTTGGCCTTCCACAGTGATATACGGAGTGGAGCCATTGATTACTTAGTCTGTTTTTGAGCAACAAGCAGCTCAATCAAAACGTTCTGGTTTCGCATAAGATCTTGCATAGTTGTCTGCATGAATGACATGAAATCCATCATACTTTGTTAAAGATTACATATCATTGTTTCAATTTGGTTCGTAGACTGATCTGCTGGTTGGGGGAAGACATCACCGAAGATTTCATAGGTGTTATATGTGAGCGAGCAGTGGTCACTCTTTGGTGTGTCTGATTTTTCAGTTCCTTGTAGACTGGACAGCCCCTGTAGTTAGCCGTATGGTTACCTCCACAGTTTCCACACTTTTTGCTGCTGGGATCCTCTTTATTTTTTGGGCATTTGTGGGAGTCATGAAGGTCTCCACAAGCAACGCATACTAAACAAAGCGTGCAATAAGACCTTGTGTGGCCATATTCCTGACAATTATTACACTGCACCGGCCCATTTCTTTTATGCGGCTCTTCTACGGTTATTCTGCGGTGTAGTAGGAACTGGAGAGTAAAAATTGGATGCACTTCATTTTTTTTCAGAGGCTTGGATTTGGTTTCGGGTTCAAGTTCTACCTTGAAAAGAGGTTGAGGCTTTCTTTCTCTATTCAAAATGTTAATAACATTTTTTACATTAAAACCTTTCTCCTTCAGTGCGCCTGTAACTTCAGCTGGTGTTACTTCCGGTTCAATACCTTTAAGTACTACTTGCTGGCCTTTACTGCTTTTTAATTGGTACGTGTAAAAGTTTTTATTGTTGTCGTTTAAATACTTCGACAAAATTTTGTAGCTTACTTCCGTATTAGTCTCAACTTTTGTTTCGTGAATATTCTTTGTTAATGGAATTATGTGGAAATTGTCTGGTCCGATTTGATTCAGTATCGAGTTTACGAGGGCATTAGAACATTTCTCTCGAATGTAAATCGGCGGCGGCTTAGGCTTTTTATTGTCCCCTACTATGTATTCAGGTATATCATCGGATTTATCTGCCAAAATAGCAAATTAGTTCGCTTCTATGGGCTTCTCTATTGTATATTGTTTTGAGGTGCCGCGAGATATTTTAGCAGAATTACCAAGTCTAGAGTTCTGCGGGCTGAGCTTACATACGTTTTATTTGTATATACCGATCCATACCAGTCTGTACGGCCGAACATTATTTTGAAGAGAGCGCGCTGGTGTAAGGTGCTGCATTATTTGCTTGCACAACAGATTTCGTTGTTACAGTAGATGGTATTGCGCGAGCAGTCGATACTATTGTAGTTGTTGTAGAAGTTGCCGTTGCAGTTGCTAGTGACGTCACTGTACTGGTGACCGTGGTTAAGCAGATTGGCATGAGGGAAGGGTATGGGGTTTTGCCCAACAAGAGCGCTGGTGAGCAAGAGCGCTCCCTGCCTAGCGATGTTGGATTGAGTTCATTACTCGGGCTTGGGGTTTTTGATCGCGGTTGGTTATTATACCCGTTACTCGTAGAGTAAAAGGGTATATTGTATTCGTGCAAAAGTATGTAACAGGTAGAAGGACGCGTTTCCGACCCTATAAAGTATATATATTCTTGTTCAGGATCACTAGCCGAGTCGATCTAGCCATGTCCGTCTGCCCGTCTGTCCGTCTCTCCGTATGTCTGTCCGTCTGTCTGTCCGTCCGTATGAACGCTGAGATCTCGGAAACTATAAAAGCTAGAAGATTGGCATTTTGCATGTAGATTTTAGGAGTTCCTACGCAGCGCAAGTTTGTTTCAAAATGGTGCCATGCCCCCTCTGACGCCCACAAGCCATAAGCTGTGGCCCCAGTTTTGATGCTATTATGAAAATTTTAATTGATATGTATTTGTTTGCCACGCCCACTCTAACGCCCAAAAACCCATTAAACGCTTAAGCCTGGCTAGCGCCTACATTTCCGCCTTTCATGACGCCATCTAACGGATGACTTTGGAACAGCTAGCCAAGGTGCTCAACAGAGTCAAAGTTAATTCTCGATAAGGATTTCTATTAAAGGAAATTGCGTATGTATGTAAGCATATACATATTTATGTATTTACATTGTACACAGTTGCAATTGCCCGTTAAAGGTTCTCGTGTTGTGCAAACATTTAGACTTTAATATACATAATACTATTTAAGAATGTATGTGTTTAGCCAATATATGTAAGTTTGTATGTTTAATATTTCTATTCAATTTATTACAAAAAGGCATATTTATATTTAGTTGTTTAGCTGAGTAACGGGTATCTAATAGTCGAGGCACTCGACTATAGCGTTCTCTCTTGGTTTTTGTTGGGTTTGCGATGTCTTGCATTGACACGATTGAATGGTATGCGTCGTTGTTGTTGCGACGCTCGTCTTACTGACGTTGGAGCACTCGAATTCACTCATAACTTAATGTTTTACATTTCCTTCTTGTTTATTTACACAAAAAGTACGAAGTTCATCGCACTAAGCGTATTTTCGCCCACTGTGTGTTGTTGTTTAGAGCTTGCACTGCTTTTATTTAAATTTCCGTTGACGATAAGAAGACAGGAAAAACACGTCTGCACTCGCAGACGTTCGCAATCGAAAAAAACGGAACCAATAAGTACAAATAATTTCTACAAACAGAAACTGAGATTAAAGGATGATGAACCAGTATACGTCAAAAATTATAGAAGCCCACACAGTCAGGTGAACGAGATACAGAAGCAAGTCGGAAAATTGATCAACGACGGAATAGTCGAACCCATTATTACTTGTCCCCAAAAAATTATCTCCCGCTTCAGATTCAAAGAAATGGCGATTTGTGATTTACTACCGTCAATTAAACAAAAAATTATTGTCCGATAAATTTCCACTCCCTAGAATTGATAACATTTTAGATCAACTAGGGCGAGCAAAATATTTTTCGTGTTTTTAACTTATGTCGGGATTCCACCAAATTTAACTCGAAAAAAGTTCACGAGATATAACGTCATTTTCAACGAGCAATGGCTCGTATCGTTTCACGCGATTACTTTTCGGTTTAAAAATAGCGCCTAATTTATTTCAGAGGATGATGACTATTGCATTCTCTGGATTAGAACCTTCACAAGCATTCCTTTATATGGATGACTTAATAGTTATAGGTTGTTCCGAAAAACATATGCTTAAAACTTAACAGAGGTTTTTGAGAAATGCAGGGAATACAATCTAAAGTTACATCCAGAAAAATGTTCATTTTTTATGCATGAAGTGACTTTTCTTGGTCATAAATGCACAGATAAAGGAATAGTTCCCGATGACAAGAAATATGACGTCATCATGAATTATCCAGTGCCGCACAATGCGGATAGCGCTAGACGTTCTGTAGCTTTTTGCAATTATTATAGACGATTCATTGAAAACTTCGCCGAATATTCCCGGCACATAACAAGATTATGCAAAAAGAATGTTCCCTTTGAATGGACAGTTTAATGCCAAAACGAATTCCAATATTTAAAAACAAAACTAATGGAACCAACATTGTTACAATACCCCGGTTTTAATAAAGAATTCTGTATAATTACGGATGCAAGCAAACAAGCGTGTGGAGCGGTTTTAACTCAAAACCATGATGGACTCCAACTTCCCATTGCTTATGCATCTAGATCTTTCACTAAAGGAGAAAGCAATAAGTGCACTACTGAGCAGGAATTAGCTGCAATACACTGGGCAATATTACATTTTAGACCATATATATATTACCCCTATTGAAGTGGCACCCCCTTCTGCTCATGCCCTTGGCTATCTAGCTATTTAAACTAGCCCGGTTCGCTCTGGGTATGGCTAGGATGGCCTTGGATTCGTCCAATGACCCACTTTTGGGAGAGGGAAAGGGAATATGGCGTGATGAGCATGACATTGCGTAGGTCAGGAATCGGGTTTAGTTGCTGCCGAAGATCAAAGCAATGTAGACGGGGTTCTTTCTATTTTTTTGTTTCGTTTGATACAAGAATAAGTAAGGGTGCGAATAGTGCTACTGACGTGTGGAAATAAAGTGGAAATTTATTTATTTTATGTCCACCGGGTATCCTAGTACATAGGGGCCCGGCAGTTTCCTTAGATTTTCTTCGTTCTTCGCAAATTTCTCGGAGGAAGGGCAGCAGCCCTCGTGGTAGTACTCAGCCACCAGTAGCTGTAGCAGCAGCAGGCAGCAGTAGCAGCAGCAGTACCAACAGTAGCAACAGCAGCAGCAGCAGCAGGCAACAGTAGCAGCATAAACCGCCGCAGGCAGCAGCAACAGCCGCAGGCAGCAGCAACAGCCGTAGGCAGCAGCAACAGCCACAGGCAGCAGTAACAACCATCACCATCAACCAACACCGCCGCAGGCAGTTAGGTTATTTAACCACACAAAATTCAACGTTACCTGGGTGAGTCCGTTCCGGGCACGTAGAACCCGAGCAGCACCACGACGCGACTCCCATACCACGCGGCATCTCCGACGTCACGGTCTGTAGTGGCCGAGGCAGGGCGTAATACTGGTTTCCACTCCGACGCGTGCCCTTTATAAGGGTCCCGAGTTGTCCTTCGCGACCCGCATCCGGCTTACTGGCCGCGCCTGTGATTAGATTGTAAGATTAATTTTTGTACTTGTAAATTTATATACTCACCCTCGTCCGTTTCCGCATGTCTTCGTGATTCCGCCAGCTTGAGTCCGGCCTTGCGCAAAACTCAGGGTCTGAAAATGCGAAAGCGGGCTTAGCAGAACGTAAAACAATCTATTCATATTATTCATATTTACCTATCCCTTGTGAGGAGTTAAATAACTCCACACAAAATATCTCAAAAATAACTGCATAGAAAACCTGCCAGTTGCTACTTACGCAACTACTTCGCGTAGTAACGGCAACGCAGGAAAAGAGGATCGGAGAAAGCAGTTGGAGAGTACGAGGAGAGAAAGTACAAAGTACGAACCCAAAGAGAGTTTGGAGAGATTGGGAGAGACGGAGCGGAGAGAGGTGCCAGAGCGAGACGGCACCAGTCAGAGCGAGAGCCCAGAGAGCGCAGGCGTGCCGTGAGCAAGGAAGGAACGGTACGGCGCTGCACTGTGGACTTCAGTGTGGTGCCGTGTGCAGAGGGCGAAAGGTCAAACGGTAAAACCGTGGACTTTGGACCTTGGAGTGGAGAGAAGAAAAGGAATGGCCGAGGATTAACGGGACCCGGAGGCCTATATAAACGGGCACAGCGTTGGAATCAGGACCAGTCATCGAGCATCAAACTACGAGTGAACATCGTCTAGTAAAAGTCAAAGTCAAGAATATACCACCGTGAGAACCAACCGTGAACAAGATCGCTACGTCGAGACGTTCGGGACCGAGCAAGTCACCGAATTGAGACACAGGTAGCTGAGTCCTCGAACGGCAACCCACGGCCAAGTCTACAGAATATCAAGATTGGCTGTAATACCGATTAGTCCGACGAAGTTGGCTGTAATACCGGTCAGTTTAGCTGCATTGGCTGTAATACCGATCAGGCTAGCTGTGCCGGCTGTAATACCAATCAGTCCGGCTACATTGGCTGTAATACCAATTTATTCTAACTGTGTGCGTCTAAGTTGTCTGCAATACCGGTCAGTTTAGCTGTATTGGCTGTAATACCGATCAGACTAACCGTGCCGGCTGTAATACCAACCAGGCCGACTACATTGGCTGTAATACCGATTAGTCCAGCTGCGTCGGCCGTAATACCGATCAGTTGTGCCGGTTATAGGCAGATTTGGCTCGGCACGTCAACAACAGCAGAGTGAGCGACACGAGCAGTGGGCCTCAAGGGAGCAACGTGGAGCAACGCCACAACCAGTCGCGCAGGACGACGACGTGGACAAGCCGCCAGAGACCACAACAAGAGCCAAGCCTCAGGTACGATCGCAACAGTCAGGAGGGAAGGCCAGGGTGGAACGTTCGTCTTTCTCTGGGCGCTGGCTATAGGGACTGCTGACGTGATCTGGCCGTAGTACCAGAGCGTCAAAGGAAACTGAGTGAGCGTCTAGCGGGACCGGCCGGGACAGAGCAAGGGACAGGAGGCTGCGGCTGGCAGGACGAAGGTCTTGCGAGCGTGGTGCCTGTTCACCCGAGTCTGAGAACGGTGACGCTTCCCTAAGCCCAACGGTCCAACTCCACGCCCTCGTCTATGAGCGGCAGCGAAAGTACTCGGAGCGACTAGGACCGTCAGCAGCAAGGAATCACCGAGCGGCGACGCAGGAGCATCACCCACACAAGATATATTCAAATGTTGTAAACCAGAGCCGTAAATAAACGCCTTCTTAACTGAATTCTGAAGTTTTGTTATTGTTAACCGGGCGGTCACGTTTAATATAAATTTGGTGGGACGAACGCACAAATTTCTACTGAGCTAGCCGCACGAATTTCGTAGTGAGCAAACCATAAAAAAACAGTTCGTTTCATCTGGCGCCCAAAAACGTGATTGTCCCGGCAGTAAGAAAAACACAAAACACCAGAATGGGGAGAAGTTGGATCTACCGCCTCAAGAAAGAGGATTTCACCAATGTGGCACAAAGGCTACGCATTTCCTTGACGGGTAGAACTGAAGACATGCGGAAAGCCTTGGTGGAATACTACAATGAGACGGAAAACAACCCAGAACTCAAAGAACTCTGGTACGAACTAGAAGCTATGTACCCAGAAAAACCAGGTCTAAAATTAACAAACCCCGAGGGAGAAGACGCATGGACAGGCCTTAGCATTGAAGAGATGCAACAAGAGGGCCAGCGAAGAGATTCAATTCAAGATAGAAAGACAGCCCCGAAGGCACAAAGACCTAGCGAGCCCGACTACGCTAAAGTCGCGAAGCAGGTCAGAGAATGGTCTTTTAGATTCGAGGGCACAGAGAAACCCCTTGAATTCTTGGAACAGGTGGAATGGTCGGCGAGCACCTACGGGTTGGACTTAGACATGGTACCGCGAGCAATGCCAGAACTACTACAAGGCAGAGCATTAAAGTGGTTTATCTCGAACAACCAGCACTGGAAAACGTGGGAAGACTTTATTGAGAGTTTCCAAACGTTCTTCCTGCCCAGAGGATATTTGGCGAAACTAGAGGACCAAGTCAAAGCTCGGAAGCAGGGATTCAGAGAGCCATTCAAGGATTACATGGTGGACATGCAAACCATGATAAGGCCACTCGGGTACAGTCCGGGGAAAGTACTCGAGGTCATAAGGGAGAACAGCACACCTGACCTACGAATTTCCCTCAGAACGTACAAGATCGACGACCTGGAAGCCCTCATGATCCTGGCCACAGAATACGAAGAGCTCGAAAAGGAGCGGGAAATGTTCTCCCAGGAAAATAAGTTCAGCAGGACAAAGACGACAGTCCCGCCTTCGGTGACATGTAGAAGATGCGAGGATACCAGCAGGCAAGGCAGGCCAGCCGAAACATCGCGAAACACGCAGAAAACAGAATATCAAAGGCAGCATACCAATATTCTATGGAGACCACCAAACACTACCCAGAGACCACAAAGCGCGACAGCAGGAAGCAACCAAACCCAAGAATACTGTTGTATTTAATTATAAATGTTAATATATTAAAGACAAGATATTTATTTAATGGCCATTAGCTACGGCCAAATTGGTTCTTTATTCTCTTGTGTTCAAAATTCGAATGACTTACAATAATCTATTTGCGGCTGCGCTGCCTGCAAACATTGGCAGCGGCCGTCATGTATTTATCAACTTATATATGCTCACATATGTATTTGGCTGATAGTAGCGGGAGCGCAAGAGGAGTTGCATATGCATTCATTGTATGTGTCTGCAAGCCATGGGAATTTGCTGACACTTGCGCTTCCCATAAGTTGGCTGCTCGAGTTTTGTGTATTTGTTTAAATGCACTGTAACACAATGCTGGTATCGGTACAGTGGGTACTCGCTACAATGATACATGCATACTACATCTCCCTCCTTTTGAGAAATAACGTAATGTAATGAAGTTATTTCCTAAATAATATGTTTTTTTTTTTTTTTTATTTGTAATAAAGTGAAATTTTTCATAGTTATTAAAATTATAATCTAGGACTTATACAATATATTTAAAAATTTAAAGATTATAGATATTGTTCTGTATGATAAAAGAAATATAGAAAATTGGAAAATTTTATATTATTCAAAACGAGAATTTTCTTTTAATCAGAAATTATAGATATGATTTGATTTTTTTTTTTTTTTTTATTGCTTATTTATTTATGGTATTTATTCTATGTATGGCCATACGGAAAAATTTTATAAGAGTGATTATGAAATAAAAATTTTTAGCCTATCTTTATGAACTGTCTGTTCTTTGTTTTTAATATTTAAAATTCTTATATTATCATTATCTCCTATACCAATTACTGTATATGGTCCCGTATATTTGTATTCTAATTTGTGACCTGTTTCATTCTTTAACAAGACTCGATCTCCTATTTTTAGTTCAAAATCTAAACATTTTTTATCATAATGACATTTTTGTTTTCTTTTATTTGATTCTAATATTAATCTGGCTCTTTTGAAAGCTTGTTCTAATCTAAACTTTGTTTCTTTTGCATAATCATCTATATTATATATAGGTTCTATTCTATCTACGCTATTAAAATGTTTTGGTAAATTCGAAGTTCTACCAAACACTAACTCATATGGACAGTAATCATGTGCCATAGAAGGTGTCGTGTTAAAACAAAAAACAAAGTATTTTAACCATACATCCCAATCTGTCTTATCAGTTGAGATGTACGTACGTATAAATTCATTAAAGGTTCTGTGGCTTCGTTCCACAGTTCCGACAGTCTGATGATGGTGTGCTGTCGATGTTATATGTTTGATATTTAGGTTTTTGCAAAGATGTTCAATTAAAGAATTTTTGTATTCTGTTCCCATGTCCGTAATGAACGTCTTCATTGGACCGTACTTTAGAATAAATTCTTCGAATATAGCCTTTGCTACAGTTTTTGCATTTTTATTTGGTACTGGTATAGCAACAAGATATTTTGACAGATCACATATTAAAGTGACTGCATATTCATTTCCTTGGTCTGATTTCGGTAGTGGACCGATCGTATCCACAATTACCTTATCGAATACCATTTCTGGGGTTTCTGTAATTGTTAAAGGAGTTTTGGTATGTCTTGTTGTTTTTGACATTTGGCATTTTGGACATTTACGTATGTATGGGTTATGTCTTTACTCATCCCTTTCCAATAGTAATGTCTTCTGACCTTGGCCAAGGTTTTTGTTATACCTAAGTGTCCTCCTTGAATAGGATCATCATGTAGTGTAGACAATATTGCTTCTTTTTCATTTTTAGTTATTATTAGGGTCACCGGGTTGAGTAGCGCTACTCTTAATGATTTTAATATTTTGTTGCCCATTTTTTTAAATATATCTATTGAAATATTTTCAAAGATATTATCCCATGGTGCCACTTTAAGTTGGGTAATTTTTTGTTTACCAGCCTGCAGTTCAAGCCTTTGGAAAAACTGACCTAAATCAAGAGTTCCATTAGTATAGAAATCTCCAACATCATATCTTGCTGTAATTTTTTTTCCATGTTTGAAAAAACATAAATTATTATTCACATGCAAGGTCACTACTTTACGTACTTCGTCATTGTTAATGACTTCATATACGTTGGGCTTAGAAGCTTTTATTTGAGATTGCCTAGGCAATTTTACTTTATCTTTTCCTGCGCAGGAATTTTGTCTACTTTTTTGTCTTGTAGTGACTTGTAATATATTTGCCGTAATATTTTTAAGATCTTTAATTGTTATTCTAGAGAGGGCGTCTGCCACGAAATTATCTTTTCCCTTTAGATACTCGACTGTGAAATCATATTCCTCCAATTCGAGCCGCATGCGTGTGAGTTTTGAACTAGGATTGACCATTGAAAATAAGTATGTTAGTGGTCTATGATCGGTTTTAACTGTAAAATGTTTGCCATAAATATATGATCGAAAATGTGTAATTGCCCAATGAATTGCCGCTAGTTCCTGTTCTGTAGTGCTTTTATTGCTTTCAGCTTTTGTAAATGTGATGCGTATGCTATTGGGAGTTGGAGTCCGTTATTGTTTTGAGTTAATACCGCTCCAAATGCTTGTTTACTTGCATCCGTTATTATACAAAATTCTTTAAGGAAATCAGGATATTGTAATAAAGTAGGTTCTATAAGTTTATCTTTTAAATATTGGAATGAGTTTTGGCATTCGGAAGACCATATAAATGGAACATTCTTTTTACATAATCTAGTTATGTGCCGTGAATAGTCGGCGAAGTTTTGAATGAAACGTCTATAATAATTGCAAAATGCTATAAATCGTCTAGCGCTATCTGCATCATGTGGGACTGGATAGTTTTTTATTACATCATATTTCTTGTCGTCCGGTAAGATGCCTTTGTCTGTGCATTTATGACCAAGGAAGGTCACTTCATGCATAAAAAATGAACATTTTTGTGGATGTAGTTTTAAATTGTACTTTCTGCATATTTCAAAGATGTCTTTTAAGTTTTTTAACATATGATTTTCAGAACATCCAATGACTATTAAATCATCCATATAAAGGAATGCTTGAGAAGCTTCAAGTCCAGAAAATGCAATAGTCATCATTCTCTGAAATGAATTTGGGGCTATTTTCAAACCGAAAGGTAATCGCGTGAAACGATATGAGCCATTGCTCGTTGAAAACGACGTTATGTTTCTTGAATTTTCTTCTAGTTCAATTTGATGGAATCCTGACATTAAATCAAGGCACGAGAAATACTTTGCTCTACCTAGTTGGTCCAAAATGTCATCAATTCTTGGAAGTGGAAATTTATCAGATAGAAGTTTTTTGTTGATTTGGCGATAGTCGACTACTAGTCTCCATTTCTTTTCGTTCGAACCCTGAAGTGTTTTCTTTGGGACAAGTAGAAGTGGACTGTTGTATTCTGATACAGATGGTTCGACTATATTGTGTTTAATTAATTTTCCTACTTGTTTTTGAATTTCCTCAACTTGGCTGTGCGGGCTTCGATAATTTTTAATATAAATTGGTTCATCGTCCTTCAATCTCAATTTTTGCTTGTAAAAATTATTTGTTGTTATTGATTCGGTTTCAAGACCGAATACGTCAGTATATTTTCCACATAGTTCGGTTAATTGTTGATTGAATTGAACGGGAAAATTTTTTTTAGTTCTTCTAAGATGTTTTGTTCTCTATTACTTGAAGTGTTCTGAATTACATTATAATCGGAAATTGGTTCACATTTTAAATTACTTATGCTAATCAATTGATCAGTGCTGGTTGTGTTGAGTAATCGGACAAATGAATTCTCTTTTGATGTTATGGTATTGGCAATGTAAATACCAGGTTGAATCTCCTGATTTGGTATTAATATAGTATCGGTATCTGACATTATTTCGATTTTTCGCACTACTTGAGATCTGGCTGGTAAGAGAATTGTATTATTACCAGAAGTATATGTTATTGGAATATAAATGTGAACGTCTATATTATTTGGTCTTATTATAAACCAATCCTCTGTAGGGTTAAGATCTATTTGGCAGTTTAATTCTTTTATAAAATCGATTCCTATTATCCCATCACATGGAATCGCAAAATCTTGATTTACTATATGAAAATTATATGGAATTATATATTTGTCTGTTTGGAGTTCTATTGGACAAAGTCCTTTGGATTTTATTATTCCCTCGCCTATTCCTTGGATATTTATTGTATTTTTAATTTGTATATTGTTAAAGATATCAGCATTTTCTTTTAGAAGTGATATATTTGCTCCCGTATCCACAAGGAACGTAAGCTGCTTACCTGTTTCTGAATTAATAAATGGTACGAAGATATTGATATTGAGGTTGATTGTATAAACTGTTGGTATTTTTAATTTCTCGTATCTAAAGGGGTCTGTGAGTTTCCCGAAACTGGCTGGGTAACGCGGACATTATTGTTTTGTTGTATGTTGCTGAAGTTGCTGCTATTTTGGTTATTGTTGTTTCCTCTATAATTTCCACGACCTCTATTATAGTTATTGGTCTGGTTATCATAGTTTCGAATATAACCATTATTTTGGTTGTAACCGTTATTATATCGGTTGTAGCCGTTATATTGGTAATACCCATTATTGTGGTAGTTACCACGACCATTTCCTCTACCTCTACCACGGTAGTTACCTCTGAAGTGGTTACCTCTATAGGCCTGTCCTTTGTTTGCAAATAGAATTGCGTTGGCATTACCCGTCATTTCAGTACTACATTGTATGTACTTTGTGACAGCCTCATTCATTGATGAGAAGTTGCCGGCCTCAAGGATTGTTTTGAGTCGGCCATGCTCACAATTTTTGATCATTGTGTTTATAGCCTCCTTGGTGCTGAATTTGTCTGCATGTTCAGCGGGTAATCCTTCATCAATATACGAAGCTTCAAGATGCTTTCGTAAGTTTTCAATTTCAGTTGTGAATTTTTCTGCTGTTCTTCCTTTTTGAGTAGTTTTCGACATTTTTGCTCTAACTACATCGGATGTTTCTCCGATAATTGTGTCTTGTAATTTTTGTATAATTCCGTTTATAGTAGATTCATTTTGCACTTTATACAAAGTTGAACCCACAATTTTTGATTTTATGACTTCAACAGCTAACTCTTCAAATGTGCCTTTAGTTAGGTTTACTAATTTCAAAGCAGTGACAAATCTTTGAAGGTTAATTTTTTGTCCGTTGAATTCAGGTATAGCATTTGCTATATCTTTAATATATGCCCGTTGGGCAACAGTATTGTCCGTCATTATTATTTGATGTTGTTCGATTTCGCAATCGGAATCAGCTGGTTTCTGATCTGATAATTCAAATTGAAAAAGTACAGCTGGAATTGTAAGATTATTCAAATTTTTCTCCTCTATTTCTGGGCTATCAAATTCAAATTCTTCTATCTGTACCGGGTCGACTTCTGGTGGATCTGATGATTCCAATTCGTCACCAGTTTCTACTTTCAGAGGGGTGTTTAGTATTGTTGGTATTGAAATATTTAAATTATACCTTTCTTTTATAGTTATTAAGTTCGTTCGAAGTCTGATCAGAAATTTCGATACCTCAGACCAACGATTTTTATCTAGGCGATCTCTTTGTTCATGTATTAGTATACGCGCACTGTTAAAGCGAGTTACTAATATTTCCACATGTTTATTTATAGTGGTTTGTTGTGTTGATCTATTTTGCGTTAAGGATTTATAGGATTTATCGAAATCGCTTTTTAAGTTATTTAGAACCTTATATAATTCACTCCATTCCATTATAATATGGATATGAATTATTTTTGTAAACTACTGAAATGCTAATTCTGCCTAATATGTCATGATCGCTTCGAATTGTTCTCACATGTATACCCGGGATAGTGCTTAATACAATTGCTTTTTGTTTATTAGAGCAATGTATTAAAGGAGAGAATTCTAAATTATATGTTGTCATATATAAATTTTCTAACTCATAGATAGTAATCGGAGTCGTTGAAACCAGTGTTATTATTTTTTCGCTAAAATTTGGATCCCTCATATAGGTATTAATAACTGCCTCTACGTTTTTCATTGTTTTACTGATCTACCTAAATTTGTGACCACAAAAGAATATATTATTGTTTATTTCTCGATTTAAATTTTGTTATATTTCATTTTATATTTTTTTTTTAGCTGCCAATAATACTTGAAATTATAAAAAGGCAAGTTTTTTTTCGTATATAAATTTTTAAATTTTATCCAGGTCGTTTGCTTTACTCTGGAATCTCTTTTTTAAACATCTATTGTGTAATTTATAGAATTTTAGGAAAACACTTGCTGACTCTATAACTACAATTATTATTAATAAAATTGTTATCGTTTCCAGATCAATTTTTTGAGATTCTACTTTATTAACGACGTTCGCCGTTGAATCGACAACTTTGGTGTCTACTAAACCCATCTTGGGAAAATTTTCCAAAAATCTATATTTTATGCCAAATATGTATGGCGAAATATTATTTTCAAATTCTTTTACTTTAATTATACTGTTATTATTCATGAATAAAAATTAGGGAAATGAAGAAAAATGGTTTAGTGATTTTTCACATGGCAGATTTACAATTTGTCGCTCTATATAATTAAAATATCTGCCATACGATTTTAGTATAAAGCCTAAACAGAGGTTAGTAATTTTCAAGCAGCGCTTTCGCGCATCGGCTTGAGTTAGAAATATTAAATTAATGGCAACTAGGGCATTGGCATAATTGCAGCCTTTGTTGCGTTACTTTGCTCTTCTGCAAAGTTCTCGTTCGATGACGGCTAGATTTTCTTTGTGCGTGTTAATTTCCTCAGGGGTTGTAGCAATTTTTATTAAGTCCTTTATTAATTTTCTTTTTTGAAGAAGTTTGATCCTGTGTCCGCTCCTTTTTGTCTTCTTTGGTGTTTTTTTCTTCTCGTTGCGTGCCCTGTACTCAGCTATTGTGAGGGGGCGTGGTCCATCGTTGGGACACAACCGGAGAGCTTCTTGTAGGCTCGGTTCGTCCCTTTGCTCAATAGGAGCAGGTGCCTCCCACGAGGGTGAAGAAGGCGGATTGCCTTCCGCACTCATATGTTTCCAGCGTTGGTGTAGAAGGATTTGCCATTCCTTCCACACTTGTTGATTTTCTCGTTCTGATGACCGGTGCCGGTCATCGCACAGGTTTTGTTTGTTGTTCCAGATTTTTGTTGGTGTTTTTATTTTCGATTTATATGATGTTGTTGTGGTTTAGACTTATATTTTTTGTTGTTGTTGTTCATGTCGTCATTATTTCCTCCGTTTTATTTCTTGTTGTATTTATATTATTTGTTATATTTGTACCATGTTGGCACACACACGCACATTTTTTATGTTTTTTAGTCAACCACAACAACCTCTGTCACGGTCGCCATGTTGTATTTAATTATAAATGTTAATATATTAAAGACAAGATATTTATTTAGTGGCCATTAGCTACGGCCAAATTGGTTCTTTATTCTCTTGTGTTCAAAATTCGAATGACTTACAATAATCTATTCGCGGCTGCGCTGCCTGCAAACATTGGCAGCGGCCGTCATGTATTTATCAACTTATATATGCTCACATATGTATTTGGCTGATAGTAGCAGGAGCGCGAGAGGAGTTGCATATGCATTCATTGTATGTGTCTGCAAGCCATGGGAATTTGCTGACACTTGCGCTTCCCATAAGTTGGCTGCTCGAGTTTTGTGTATTTGTTTAAATGCACTGTAACACAATGCTGGTATCGGTACAGTGGGTACTCGCTACAATGATACATGCATACTGCAATACATAACCAACCCACAGGAGGCATGTCGCAAATGTGGCGGACACGGGCATTGGGCAAGAGGTTGCCGAAACCAGCGAATGCTATTCTGCAGGATATGCGGAAAGGTGGGAGTGAGATGCATGGAATGCTGTCAGAGAGCGGAAAATGGCCAGCGATCCCAGCCGCAGAGAGGCGAGCGGGGGTCGCACGCGGATTCCTCTCCAATCTAACTGGCAGGCTAATCGAAGAGGAGCAGCAGTTGTCCGCAGCGGTGACGATTGGTGGAAACTCGTACAAAGCCACAATCGACACCGGGGCAACAGCGAGCTTTATTAGCGAAGAGCTGGCGGACAATCTGGCTACTCTAGGAAAGATTACACGGACGAGACGGCAAGTTAGGTTGGCAGACGGAAGGTGCAGCGGAATAAGCGCGCAGCTCGAGGTAGAAGTCGCATTCGGCAACAAACGACTGACCATGAGCCTGCTGATATTACCAGGAGTAGTAGACGCACTGGTGCTGGGCTGGAATTTTCTCACACAGGTTGGGGCTGAGATAAAGTGCGCAGGTCACGGAATCCGCATACCGGCCAGGAACAGACACAACGGATGGCTGGAGGAATAATTATCAGTGGCAGTTGTTCACGAAGACAGCGAGGAAGGAAACATCGAGCAATTCCTAGAAGCCGAGCACCAGATCACCATGAAGGACGACAAACCTATAAAACAAAGATACTACCCTAAGAACCCTAAAGTTCAAGGGGAGATCAATACAAAGGTGGATGAACTTCTGGAAATGGGTTTCATAGAACACTCGAAGAGCCCGTATAGCTCGCCCATAGTAATGGTTAAAAAAAAAACGGCAAGTGGAGATTATGTGTCGACTTCCGACAGATAAACGCGAAATCGGTGAAGGACGTGTACCCAATGCCACGTATTAACTACATCCTGGACCAATTACGAGAAGCACGCTATATCAGCAGCCTGGATTTAAAGGATGGATACTGGCAAATTCCTCTAGAAGAAGCAAGTAGAAAGTTCACGGCGTTCACAGTGCCAGGTAAGGGGCTTTTCCAATGGAGAGTGATGCCATTCGGATTACACTCGGCATCAGCAACATTTCAAAGGGCCTTGGACCAAGTGATCGGACCCGAGATGTCTCCTCATGCGTTCGCTTATCAGGACGACATAATCGTTATCGGACGCACTCAGCAAGAACACAAGGACAATCTCAGAGAAGTGTTTCGCCGTCTGAAGGAGGCAAACCTGAGAATAAACCCTGAGAAATGTCAGTTCTTCAAGCAGGAGCTGCTGTACCTAGGACATCGAGTCACAAGCCAAGGAATCGGTACAGGTCCAGACAAGGTCGCGGCCATAGCCCACCTAGAACCACCTGCAACCATCCGTGAGCTAAGGCAGTACCTAGGGGTTGCATCGTGGTACCGACGATTTGTACCAGACTTCGCACGCATCGTTAAGCCGCTCACAGACCTACTCCGCAAGGGCGTAAAGTGGGTATGGACGCAATACCACCAGCAGGCATTCGAGGAGGTGAAGGCGAGACTGGTGTCTGACCCAGTATTAGCGTGTCCAGATTTTGGAAGAACATTCATCCTGCAAACAGACGCCAGCGAATACGGCATAGGCGCGATCCTGACACAAAACACGGAAGACGGAGAGAAAGTTATCTCATACTCCAGCCGGACGTTAAACGGAGCCGAGAAAAACTACTCGACAACGGAAAAAGAGTGTTTGGCCATTGTGTGGGCAATCAGAAAACTAAGGCCCTACCTGGAAGGCTACCACTTCAAGGTGGTAACAGATCACATGGCGCTAAAATGGCTGAACAGCATTGAAAGCCCATCTGGAAGAATCGCCAGATGGGCCCTTGAGTTACAACAATACGACTTCGAGGTTGCGTACAGAAAGGGTCAATTGAATGTGGTAGCCGACGCGCTGTCCAGACAGCCGATGCCGGAAACCCTCCGGAGAGCAAAAGAGTTGGTGCAAAATTCGGAATGTAACTGGATCAGGGACATGCGCGAGAAGATAAAGACACACCCGCAGAAATTCCCGGACTATGTGTTCGACGGCGAAACACTGTACAGGCAGATCCCACACAGAGCTGGCAACGAGGATGTGGTGGCATGGAAGTTGTGCGTCCCCAAGGAGCTAAGGGAAAAGGTCCTGCAAGAAAATCACGATGCCCCAGCCGCCGGCCATGTAGGAAGCCGAAAGACGATTGCCCGTCTAGCTGCCAGATACTACTGGCCAGGAATGCAGAGGGACGCGAGAGCATACGTTCGGAAATGCGAAGAGTGCCTAAAATTTAAGCCAAACCAGCGTCAGGCGGCGGGTAAGATGCTGACACAAGTCCCTGAGGAACCATGGGCAACGGTGTGCGCGGATTTTGTTGGACCCCTGCCAAGATCGAAGCACGGTAACCAAATGTTATTGGTTCTAATCGACCGTTTCTCAAAATGGACAGAATTAGTGCCATTACGAACTGCTACAGCAGAAACCCTGCAAAAGGCGTTTAAAGAACGGATAATCGCTCGATTTGGAGTTCCAAAAGTGGTGATTACAGACAACGGGGTGCAGTTTGCCAGTCGGGCATTTAAGAAGTTTCTTCACGACATGGGAATAAAACAACAGTTCACAGCACCATACACTCCTCAAGAAAATCCCACCGAGCGCGCGAATCGAACCGTAAAAACCATGATCGCACAGTTTGCCGGACAAAACCAAAGGAAATGGAACGAAAAGTGGCCAGAGATAATGCTAGCAGTTAACTCAAGCATATCCGAGTCCACAAATCCACAAATCGGCGATGTCGTCTGGGCCAAGGAGCACCATTTGTCTAAAGCGGCGGAAGGCTTCGCGGCCAAACTAGCACCGAGATATGATGGTCCATATCAGGTAGTCGACTTTGTGTCCCCCGTAATCTGCAAAATTCGCCACCAAAGAAGCAAGAAGCAACGCACAGTGCACATCAGCGATCTAAAGCAGCAGGAGGAGACACAAAAAAAACGAACGAGGACGGAAATACAGGCAGGTCTCAAGCAGTGGACGAATAAAGGATCGGGATTGCGGAAATCCGTTTAATCGTCAGGACAAAGCCGGAGTCAACGGAAAAGGATGTGGACAGGCAGACAGGATATCGTTTAATCGTCAAGCGAATGCAGATCAACCAGCGTCCAAGTCCGCATGAGACAATAGCACCCGTTTAGTCGTCAGGCCAAAACCGGAGTCAATAGAGCACGCCTCAACACGAGCAAGAACTCTGATCAAGTCAGCATACACCTAAGTCAACGACGAATAAAGGATCGGTACTACGAGAACCCGTTTAATCGTCAGGTTAAAGCCGGAGTCAACGGAAGAGGGAGTTAGATAGACAAGAAGGACGATCTTGCAAATAAAAACAAGACAGATCCCAGACTAGATGGGGCAGAGGCAACCGTTTCTACGTCAGGCCAAAGACCGGAGTCAACAGAGCATACACCCAATAGAAAGGGACATTATCAACGCAAGCATTCACCGGACCTGCGAAACGATCACGACATAATACACGTCACCGAGGAAAGGGGAGAGACGGTACGGGGTACCGTAAAGCTAGGAAAACCATGCGTCAGCAACGACCACCAAAAAGTAACTGAAGAGACCGAGCCAAAAACGAAGGAAGACCTAGGCATCGGAGGAGAGTGTCAGCATCAGACACGCAGGGTTAAGAGAAAACGGCCTCCCCAAAAGAGAAGACATAAGCCGCAAAGAGAGCCGATAGGGATATAACGGTACGGCATAAAAGGAATCCCCGAAACCGAGGCTTCATGGTAATGGGAATTGCAAGGGAACAGACAAATCAAACCAAGAAGTCAACATGAGTACCCGAGTTACAAAGGCAGCAGCAAGGAGGCAGGCCGCGCTTCAGCGAGGTCCTGAAGGACCCGTCGCGGAGCAAGGACGGTCGGAGGCTAGGCCGCTGCCTATCTTCCGGCCCACCCAAACCCCGCGGCGCGGTGCCGAGGACGATGGAGCTCGCTCGGAGCCCGAACCCATAGTCACCTCGGACGAGAGCGACATGGAGTGGGCCGAGGACCCGGTCAAGGAGAGGCGGGAGTGGCGCCTAAAGAGGGCCAGGGACCCGAAGGTCGACGCAATCCCGCCGGGATACGCCCGAACATTTAAGGGTGCGGCGAAGAGACCAAGGGGCAGCGGAAGCACCTCGTTGGAGATGGCTGAGGCGAGAGCCAAGATGCTGAGGGACGAGGTCGAGCGGATGCGGACGACGAGAGCCCGATACGAGGACCGTAGAGCAGTGGAGAAGGACCTTGAGACCCCGAAGCAGGAATGGGAGCGGATGAAGCAAGCCGCCGCTGAAGCCATCGTTCAGGAGGCATATCGCCTCAAGCGAGGAGAGGAGAAGGCCCGGAAAGAGGCGGAAGTTGAGGAGGCCAGGAGAAGGGCGGAGGAGGAGAGACGGTCCAGGAACCCCGAATGGCTGCAACGGCTACAGAAGTGGGAAGAGGAGGAACGCCAACTGTGGTCAGGCGAGGTTCTGGTGGAGGCGGTGCCCTTAATCCCAGGAGGGATGCAAGGAATTCCCCCGACTCCCCGATCCGACAACGACGGAAATGCCAGTCGTGGACCCGAGGCCCCGAGCCAGTGGGCCCAGTCGGATGGATGGGTTCCCTACCAGGACCCAAACCCCCATCCCCAAAATTGGCACGAGCCACCTCCGAGCCCCCGCCCGCAAGAATGGCCGGAGGATGTCGACCGGGATCCCGCTCCAAGCGCCTCACCACGTCAACAGGAGGCGGAGTTCCCACGCCCACCGAAGTGGACCCCGGGACGACCGCCCACGCCACGGTATGGCCAGGAGGTCCGGGGAGAAGAGCCCGAGGATAGCAGTCCGGATTCCGCTCCCAGCCCCCCTCCAAGTCATCCAGAGGCAGAGCACCCCCACCCACCGAAGTGGACTCCGGCTCGACCGCCCACGCCTCGGCACGACCAGGAGGTCCAAGAGGAGGAACCGGAGGAACACACCGGGAGGAGGTCCCCAGACCAGGAGGAGGGGAGGAGCAGTGGCAGTACTGCCGGACAGAGATCCCGCAGGCCCACGTCGCGCATGCGCTAAATGCGTTTGTGGCCGGCGGCGTCCAGTGGCGGCAACACACCGTCACGTGGACCTGGCCTGTCAGCGACGAGGCGAAGACCACGGAGGAGACGGAGACCCCAGCGCAGGACACTCCAAAAAGCAAACCCGCGAGACCCCAGGGTGCGCCGCGAAGACGCCGGGTGGTTGCCGCCGACACCGGAGACGGGAGATGTACTGGAGAAAGGGCCATGGGTGTGGCCGACACCTACGGACAACCCGAGGCCCAAACTCCAGCGGCAGATCTCCGCCCCAGAGGCACGCGGCCCAGTGGCCAGGCCCACACTGGTGCGGATGGCGTCCCGGACAGAGGGCGGATCCTGGCAGGATATCGCCGAGGAGGAGTGGCCAGTTGGTCTATTGGAGCAGCCGGTGATCAAGCATGCCAGGCGACGAGGGGGCCGACGCTGCGTGATGGCAGAGATAGGATACAAGAAATACCGCATCCGTTTGGCGGCCTCTGGCCAAGTTAGTGTACGCCGTTTTGATTGCTAGCCGTATAAAAAAAAAGAGGAAAAGTAATAATAAAAATCAAAAAAAAAAAAAATATATATACAAAATAACCCTATCACACACGTAAACACTGACACTGGGACTTGAAACGCGGACAAAACTAGCACAAACACTTAAAATAATAACACCATAAAAAGCCGGGGAGTTTATTTACAAAAAAAAAAAGGAGAAAGAACAATTCATCTGAAAAAAAATATAAAACCAATCAGTTGAATGCCAAAACAAAAGCAAAGGCACAACTCACCTGTACATCAAAGAATGGTGGAAAGGGGTAGCTGCTTGGATGAAAGGGGCAGTCCACATATGTCCCAGGTCATCTTTATCTTTATTTCCTTGGGAAAGCCGTTCAGCTGAAAACAGAAAAGGAAGGCAAATGAGTTGAGCAACAAAAGAAAAAAAAAAAAGGAAAAGTAAAGGCACAAACTCACGTGTACTTCGAATGGTGGGGAGGGGTAGCGGCTGGAGAGCGGGGGGGAACGATCGTGGCGGCAGTCAATCCATTTTACCTTTTATCCTCTCTGTTTTCCATCTCCGCCCGTAGGCGAGGGCCACGGTCCAAGGGCAAGTCGAGGGAAAGGGGGGGTTTAAAGAGAAAGAAAGTTAAGAGAAAGGGGAAATGGAAAATTAAAGAGAAAACTTACCGGCAAGAAAAATTCTCCGCGTCATCATGTGCCTAGGGAAGGGGGCGCCAGCGATATAAGGCGGTCGATTGGCACTATCGTATAACAGCCGATCGATGGGCACGAGACATTGGAACTATCGGCATATGAGAGGCACACTAATAAACATCGCGATGATGAGGTGGCAACGCCACCCCAAGGTAATATCGATATGCAAGTTATGTTATCGATCGCAAAGGATTAGTGTGACCAAGACGAACCACAGGAGACCGCGAACAAGGTTGGAGCGGGATATTTAAAAAATTTCGACGGCAGCATCGGGATTTAAGGAAGCATACATCGACGAGGGAAGCTTCGTGGGAGAAAGTCAAGGAATACGGATCGGCGCAGTATAACTCAACAAGGAGCTGTGGGCGTCGATGTAAAGATCAAGAAGACTCAAAGGCAACAAGGATACACAGGATAATAGCCGGAGAGGAACAACGAGAATTCGTACGTCTAAAGATGGAACCAGAGTGGGGAGAAGAGCGAGAGGACTCGAAGGCTACAAGGATTCACAGGGTAACAGCCGGAGAGGAGGATCGAGCTCACTTTCGTTATCCGAAGAAAGAGGGGAATGTGAAGAGTTAAATAACTCCACACAAAATATCTCAAAAATAACTGCATAGAAAACCTGCCAGTTGCTACTTACGCAACTACTTCGCGTAGTAATGGCAACGCAGGAAAAGAGGATCGGAGAAAGCAGTTGGAGAGTACGAGGAGAGAAAGTACAAAGTACGAACCCAAAGAGAGTTTGGAGAGATTGGGAGAGACGGAGCGGAGAGAGGTGCCAGAGCGAGACGGCACCAGTCAGAGCGAGAGCCCAGAGAGCGCAGGCGTGCCGTGAGCAAGGAAGGAACGGTACGGCGCTGCACTGTGGACTTCAGTGTGGTGCCGTGTGCAGAGGGCGAAAGGTCAAACGGTAAAACCGTGGACTTTGGACCTTGGAGTGGAGAGAAGAAAAGGAATGGCCGAGGATTAACGGGACCCGGAGGCCTATATAAACGGGCACAGCGTTGGAATCAGGACCAGTCATCGAGCATCAAACTACGAGTGAACATCGTCTAGTAAAAGTCAAAGTCAAGAATATACCACCGTGAGAACCAACCGTGAACAAGATCGCTACGTCGAGACGTTCGGGACCGAGCAAGTCACCGAATTGAGACACAGGTAGCTGAGTCCTCGAACGGCAACCCACGGCCAAGTCTACAGAATATCAAGATTGGCTGTAATACCGATTAGTCCGACGAAGTTGGCTGTAATACCGGTCAGTTTAGCTGCATTGGCTGTAATACCGATCAGGCTAGCTGTGCCGGCTGTAATACCAATCAGTCCGGCTACATTGGCTGTAATACCAATTTATTCTAACTGTGTGCGTCTAAGTTGTCTGCAATACCGGTCAGTTTAGCTGTATTGGCTGTAATACCGATCAGACTAACCGTGCCGGCTGTAATACCAACCAGGCCGACTACATTGGCTGTAATACCGATTAGTCCAGCTGCGTCGGCCGTAATACCGATCAGTTGTGCCGGTTATAGGCAGATTTGGCTCGGCACGTCAACAACAGCAGAGTGAGCGACACGAGCAGTGGGCCTCAAGGGAGCAACGTGGAGCAACGCCACAACCAGTCGCGCAGGACGACGACGTGGACAAGCCGCCAGAGACCACAACAAGAGCCAAGCCTCAGGTACGATCGCAACAGTCAGGAGGGAAGGCCAGGGTGGAACGTTCGTCTTTCTCTGGGCGCTGGCTATAGGGACTGCTGACGTGATCTGGCCGTAGTACCAGAGCGTCAAAGGAAACTGAGTGAGCGTCTAGCGGGACCGGCCGGGACAGAGCAAGGGACAGGAGGCTGCGGCTGGCAGGACGAAGGTCTTGCGAGCGTGATGCCTGTTCACCCTAGTCTGAGAACGGTGACGCTTCCCTAAGCCCAACGGTCCAACTCCACGCCCTCGTCTATGAGCGGCAGCGAAAGTACTCGGAGCGACTAGGACCATCAGCAGCAAGGAATCACCGAGCGGCGACGCAGGAGCATCACCCACACAAGATATATTCAAATGTTGTAAACCAGAGCCGTAAATAAACGCCTTCTTAACTGAATTCTGAAGTTTTGTTACTGTTAACCGGGCGGTCACGTTTAATATAAATTTGGTGGGACGAACGCACAAATTTCTACTGAGCTAGCCGCACGAATTTCGTAGCGAGCAAACCATAAAAAAACAGTTCGTTACACCCTATTTACCTGTCCCTGTCAAAAAACCACCAAAACCAACAAACCGCGTAGACGTGTCTTTTTGCTCGCCCTGCTGAAAGACTTCCAAAAATCTACAAAGTGACCACCAAAACTAAGAAAAATAGCGAAAAGAAAAAACCGATCTAGCTAATCAAAATCAATTAAAAATGTCGAACGCAAATAAAATATTAACAAGTGCAACCGGTAAAGCCACGAAGCCAAGT
The DNA here is from genome assembly GCA_018152295.1 of Drosophila carrolli. Taxonomy (NCBI): domain Eukaryota; kingdom Metazoa; phylum Arthropoda; class Insecta; order Diptera; family Drosophilidae; genus Drosophila; species Drosophila carrolli. The sequence goes on along the minus strand of JAECXJ010000003.1, from coordinate 2,284,058 downwards.
CGCGATCGGCAACAAATACAACTAGACGAACGACGGCTGTCTTCTGCACGGAACAATGCTTACATTTCAATTGACTCATCGGAGGCAACAACAAAATCAACGTCACTGACCGCTACCGAAAGAGCGCGCTCACTGTCACCAGCGATTTTATGCTCAAGCAGCGCTGCCGTTACTCAGTCGTGGAGTTCACAATGCCCGTCACCTCTCTCTCTCATCGATGCACCGACTACTTCGGCTTGTGCGCCCACCAGCATTGTACCCTCTCTTACTACAGCAACGTCAACGACAACAACAACTTTAACGTCTGCGGCTACCTAGTGACCTATCTCAACACCACAAGTAAAACTTTGCTCTACTGACCCTCTTACGAATAATACTCTCGTACAGACGGGGATCGATCGGTATGTACAAATAAAAAGAAAGCTTAGTCCACAAAAAAACGTAAACTCAAATTGGCCAAAAGTACCGAAAACTTTAGACAACTCACGAACATCCGAAAACAGATTTGCCATACTTGGCGAGACCGAAGAAGACAAGGGTCAGGCCCCTCAAGTCATGAAAGCTGTAAAGCCACCGCCAATATATATTAGGAAACACAACAGTGTCGATCTGATCAATAAGCTTAAACAAGTAATCGGGCCTAACCACTTCTATATCAATACCCTAAAAAGAGGAAACATATTAGAAACAAAACTCCAGGTTAACAATGAAGTCAACTTCCGTTCTGTAACAAGATATCTCGACAATGAGCTTATAAATTACTAAACTTACCAACTAAAAAGTAAGAAAGGCCTACAAGTTGTACTCAAAGGTATAGAATCGACTGTTGCGGTAGCAGAAATAGCTGAAGGCCTCACGGAAAATGGCTTCGACGTTAAGCAAATCGTGAACATAGTGAACAGGGATAAAATTCCCCAATCACTGTTTAAGATTGAGCTGGCCCCAGAGACGAAACCTCTAAAGAAAAATGCAGTGCATCCTATTTACAATCTGCAATATCTCCTTCACCGAAGAATCACCGTAGAGGAACCGCATAAGCGGAACGGCCCCGTACAGTGTACAAACTGCCAGGAATTCGGGCATACAAGAACCTACTGCACCCTGCGTCCAGTTTGTGTCGCCTGTGGAGATTTGCATTGCATTGAAGCATGCATGGGAAACAAAGAAGACCCTACTCTGAGGAAATGCAGTAACTGTGGGGGAAATCATACTGCCAACTACCGGGGCTGTCCCGTCTATAAAGAACTCAAGAGCCGCCTAAATCAGAGACGCAGTAATCCACTCGCCGCTCAACACTCTGCCCAACCAAACATATTCACCCCATCAACAACCACTTCTGGTGTCTCCTTTGCCAACGCACTCCGCTACCCTGGAATCTCACAAACATCTACCGCCCAACCTGCAGAATTGCGTCCACAGCCACCCATATCAAATCTAAATGATTTTCCGCTCTTAAGCCAAAATGGCCAAGCAACAAGTCAACCTTCTACGCCGCAAAATCAAACTCTTCCCCCACAAACACTTAGCGGTCTAGAATCTACACTAGCTACTCTTGCAAACGTCAAGAACTAATGCGAAACCAGAGCCTTCTAATGGAACTGCTGATCAAACAAAAGTCTGTATAAATGGACTCCTTAAGAATATGCTTCTGGAACGCAAACGGCGTTTCCCGGCACAAAAACGAACTCCTACAGTTCCTAAACAGCCACAATATCGATATCATGCTACTTTCTGAAACCCATCTAACTAATAAAAACCACTTCCATATCATCGGATATATATTCCACGCGACCAACCACCCGGACGGTAAAGCACACGGAGGTACGGTATACTCATAAAACAACGCATAAAACATCATCCCTTGGAGACATTCGCTACTAACTACCTGCAGGCCACATCCCTACGTATAAACCTAATTGGCGGCCCACTTACCCTATCCGCCATATATTGCCCCCCACGCTTCAGTATTGCAGAAAATGAGTTTATAAATGTCTACAACTCACTAGGACGCTGCTTTATAGCTGCCGGTGATTATAACGCAAAGCATCCCCACTGGGGATCTCGTCTTATCAACCCCAAAGGCCGCCAATTATACAACGCTATCATCACTCCTGGTAATACGCTTGACTTTGTCTCACCAGCTAGGCCTACATACTGGCCCACAGATCCAAATAAACAACCTGACATTGTCGATTTCGCTGTTATTAGAAGAGTCTCGCTCAGGCTGATAAACATAAAAACGTTAGAAGAGCTTACATCGGACCACTCGCCAGTTCTCCTCTGTCTATCTGAACAGCCGCAGCTTCTGGAACGCCCCCAACATCTAACATCAAACAAAACAAACTGGCTGAAGTACGAAAAATATGTAAGTGCACACATCGAACTTGATCCTGAAATTTCCTCTGAATCTGACATTGATAAGTCGCTTAAACACCTCACGGACGTAATGTCCTCTGCCGCCAAACATTCTACGCCAGAACCCTCATCCACTAACCCGCTAAGAACTGGACGCTCAAGTATCCAGATCGAGTCTCTCCTACTTGAAAAACGTAGACTTCGCAGAGACTGGCAGACTCATCGGTCCCCAGATACTAAGAAAAGGCTTAATGAAGCATCTCGAAAATTGTCAAAGGCCCTCTCTACCGAAAAGAACCAGGCCCAACGGGCCTACATTGCGAAACTATCCCCGACGGGTAATAAATTCCCACTATGGAGAGCTCACCCAAACATGCAACCACCAATAGATCCCGATTGGCCAATTCGATCACAAACAGGTGCCTGGGCGCGCAGTGACGAAGAAAGAGCTAACAGCTTTGCCCATCACTTGGAAAACGTCTTCAAGCCCCACCCGCCATCCAAGCAATTCACTCTACCGAATGTCTCGCTAGCGTCGCCGTCCTCCCCAGTTACCCTTGAAACCAGCACAATACTTAAGGCTATTAAAGAACACATAAACCCAAAAATGGCTCCTGGTCACGATTTTATTTCTCCAAAAATGATAATTGAATTACCTGCATGCGCAGTCAGATGCATAGCATTTATATTTAACTCAATATTGAAATGGGGCTAGTTTCCTGACCAATGGAAAAAGTCTGTCATTACAATGATCCCGAAGCCAGGAAGAGACAAATCCCAGCCTTCCTCGTACCGGCCCATCAGTCTGCTCCCATGTCTATCAAAGCTATTTGAAAAACTGCTTCTTGTTCATCTAGTAACACATCCTTCAAAACAACAGAACGATCCCTCTGCACCAATTCGGATTTAGGGAAAAGCATGGAACTATCGAACAGGACGTGTCACAGGCATTTGATCACGTCTGGATCGACGGTCTGGTATACAAAATTAAAACCCTCCTACCGGAAAACACTCACAAGTTGCTTGAGTCATACCTCAGAAACAGAGTTTACACCGTGAGATGTAAAACCTTTACTTCAACCATCCGTAACATCGAATCTGGAGTACCCCAAGGAAGTGTGCTTGGACCAATCTTGTACATCCTTTACACGGCAGACATTCCAACAAGCCGCCAGACCCTCATCTCAACCTTTGCTGACGACACTGCCATTGTCAGCCGCTCGAAATGCCCAAAAACAGCTACAGCCCATTTAAACGAACACCTGGTAGCTGTAGAAAAATGGCTCGCAGACTGGCGTATCAAAGTCAACGAGCAAAAGTGTAAGCACATTACATTTACACTAAACTTGTCGAAATGCCCACCACTGACGCTAAACAACAAACCGGTTGCACAAGCAGACGAAGTCACCTATCTCGGCATACAAGTAGACAGGAGGCTTACCTGGAGAAAGCATATAGAAGCAAAGAAGACCCATTTAAAACTAAAGGCCAGCAGCCTTCACTGGCTTATAAATCCCGTAAAAGAGGAAATTGTTTCCAGAAAAATTAAATATAAAGCCAGATTATCAAATCACCCAAACATGCTTGCCAGACAACTCAACCGGCTATGCTATCATTCCCGTCTACAGCGGAATGATTTCCCATCCCTCTTCAATAACATAAGTTAACGTAACATAGATTAAGATTTGAAAACTTATTGTTAGTCTCTTAAGTAATAGAGAAGATCCAATAAATAAGAATAAAGTATAAACCAAAAAAAAAAAACCTGTCACTTTTGTGTCCTCTTGGAGCTCCAGCAGGGTGATTAGGAGAGAAAAGAGGTGTAAAATTAATTACAGCCGCTTGGCTTAAATTTTTTTGCGGGGCCAAATTTCCAGCCTTGCAGCTGGTGCAGTCCAGGCCGGGTAGTGGTTTTGCCCTGACCTGTAAGTAATGGTATAAGGAGTAGAGGATATGCTTAACGTTTATATTTGGCAATCTTATGTATATATTAATAAATAAATGTACTTAGAATGGAGATGAAGATGATGTGGGCTTAAGGCAATTACCAGCGGGGAGATGATCCGGTCGTAGTCTGGCCTGGCAGTGACTCCGGCCTTAGAACATGGGTGGTGCTGGGGCCGTCCCAGGACGATGCAGTACCATAACATTATGGCGCCTAATCTAAATATAAATATAAAGAGTCGGACGACGGCGTCTCACGAGTTTGCCTATTTTCTTTTCCCTTCAGCCAACAACACCGGTGACTTGCAGGGCAATATAAAGTTGCGTGCAACTGCATCGGAGGTGGTGGGCTTGGGGAAAATTAAGAGCTCGGTAGGATTTAGAGCAGACAGGAGGCTTGCCCAGACTGGAGGCAATTTGCTCCTGGTCACAGATCGCAGAAGCAGCGGTGACCTGCGGGTGGCATCTTGGCCCAATAGGGAGGAGATTTGCACCTGCAGATAGCTAAATCTGTGATAAAAATCTGTGATAAAAAAATTGTGATAAATTAGGTAAGGTTTAGTTAGTTATTTATTGGATGTAAAGTAATTTGTTTTGTTATATTTTTTGTTGTGAGAGTAGAAGTTGATCCCTTGTTTTGGTTTCGTGGGTGTGTTTGATTTTTCATCTCGGTTTTGAACTTAAATGTGTGATCGTGATGGACACGCGCTGCACGATCACCACGACCTGAGAATCAAAACATACGCGCGAAAACAAATCAAAAAGGATTCCACGAGCAGCCTTAACTGCCGGCTATCAACATAGTTCCATTCCACTGAAACTTTCTAGGTTTAATAATGTTAATTAATATGATTACTTTAAAACCTGTGTGTAAACAACATTTTTAGAAGATCCTTCAGGATCGAGAATAATAAGGCTACTGGCAGAGCTAACTCTAGAGCATGCGACATAAAATTGTCCATGAGAGAAGCAATCTTCTCTAAGATCTAGTCCAGCCAGCTTCAAAGTCTGCCCCTGCGATTTATTTATAGTTATTGCAAAGCAAACTTTTAGAGGGAATTGTAGCCTTTTAAACTGAAACGGCAGACTGGATGGTATTAATGGGATCCTGGGTATAAACACTGTTTCCCCCTTCGCGCACCCCGTAAATACTGTTGCTTTGATTACATTCTTATGAAGACCTTTTATCTGCAATCGTGTCCCATTGCATAACTTTGGGGGACTTAAATTTCGCAATAACATTACGGGTGCTCCAATCCTAAGAGACAGATTATGCTGAGGAATTCCTGGAGGATTCAAAGAATTTAAAAATTCAACAGGGTAATGAACAGCATTATCAGCATCAGGAACAGAGTCGACCGATTTATAGGAGACTTCTAAACCATCAAATGAGTTTAGCAATATATTATTAATAGTGGTTGCTCTTTCATTTTTCGTTGTCAAAATGGCGCGCTCAGATAGCCAATCTAAGCTTTTACATGATATGTTGGAAATGTCAGGAAATATTTTGGATGTAAGGTCTTGAACGTTTTTGACTACATTTCCTAAGCGTGATGTTTTAACTATTTTTCCATCAACTGTTGGATGGACGCCATTCCCAATTTTTAAAAGAGTTTCGTCAAAAATTCCTGCAGAACTGTCTCCTTTTAAGTGCACTCGCATATTTTTCGTGAGCCCTAGTTTTTTTTATCTGTGGCCATAAAAATGAAGATTTTAAACAGGCCTTTATTTCATCAGCTCTTGTACCTCTTGGCACAACAGGAAGGGTTTGGCGAAAGTCTCCAGCTAGCAGGACTGTAATACCACCCATCAACATAGTATTCTCATTTATATCTTGCAGGGTTCTATTTATGGCTTCAAGCCCACCTTTATGTGACATTGTGCACTCATCCCAAACAATTAACTTACAATCTTTAAACACCGCAGCCATATTACATTGCTTTGAAATAGAGCAATGAGGTGTTTCTAAATTAACTAAATCCAAAGGAAGTTTAAATGTAGAATAAGAAGTTCGACCTCCATTGAGCAGGGTACCAGCTATACCGGAAGATGCTACAGCTAGGGCTATTTTTTTTTAACTTCGAATTGTTCTTCATATTGCTAATTGACTTATATCAGTGTTTTTTTGCCGTTAGGAAAAAATTAAGAAGATTCTTAGATTTTCAAAAATCGATAAAAAATAGTAAACATTAAAATATCCAATATTAAATTAAATAGTATCTTTATTATGTAGAGGACTAAATTTTGGCCAAAAATCGCATCGATTGATTAACGGGTTTAGCGTCCAGATTTTTTTATAGAAATTGGGGGTTTTTTTGCCACTGGAAGAAAATGGGGGGCATGCTTGTGGCCAAAATAAATCTTAGCAAATCAGTTTAGTGCTATAAGAATTGAATGGTAAACAATTTTAATAGGGTCATTTAATTAGTTTAGGCTGTGCGTTGATTCTTAGTTTTCAATGAACAGTTTTATATATATAGATGATTACTGCCCTCTGCCCTTTTCCAAAAGCCCAGCGGCTTGAACGCTTTGACGGGGTTTATTCGTGTGAGTTGCTGGTATAATTTAATTTTAATTTATTGTTAATTTATTGTTAAGCTTAATTTAGTTTTAAGTTTTTAATTTTAAGTTTTAAAAAGAAATCAAAATCAGCCGCCGGTCAATTATTGTAGTACACAGAGTCAGAGACAGAGAGAGAGAGAGAGAGAGAGAACAGTGCGAGAGAATGCATTCGGTGATCAATGCTTGTGTAAGTTATTTTGGTTTGGTATTTGGTATTTAATTAATCCCTATTTCTCCTAAACCTGTTAAGGCAGAGGATAATAAAGACACGGTGCGATATTAAGTTTATTATTTATTACTCCTAAACCTGTTAAGGTAGAGGATAAACAAGACTTGATTTACAAAGCACAGCTAAGGCTGCGGAGTACAAATTTAGACTAACTTAAGGTCCCGGTCCGGCCGCGGCTCGAGGCTTTTGCCTGGTCGCAGCGCTGCCGCTAAAGTGCCGGGTCAGCACTTGGTATCCGGCCGGTGGCGATCATCCGCTGAGTAAGTGTTCCCAGCGCCAGAAATAAAGCGCCAGGTCAGCAGCAGATATCCGGCCGGTGGCGATCAGTCGCTCCGCGAGTGCTCTGACCGGGCTGCCGGCAACTGCCCTCGGAGTGCAGAGTCGGCGGTTTCCTTACTGCGCGTGTTGGCCACCGGATATGGCCTGCAACTCGACAATTTGTCTTTGTGGGAACTGGGTGTGTTAACTTCTCCCTCTTTTAAGTGGTCGCCGTCCCGGTGACCTGCTGCTTCTACGTCACCATTAGCCCCTGATTTGACGGGGCTCCTGGTCTTCAGATGGTGGTAGCCGAGCCAAACAGTGGAACACAGTAGGAAGGAGGCGAGTAGGGTGATGGAGTAGCTGAGGAGGGAGCCCAAGGAAAGCTCTTCTCTAAGGGTCCCGATGTGGTGAAGGTTTCTCAGGCTCAGCTCGTGGAGAAATGGGAGACTTAGCCGGTTTTGGTGTGCCGTGACGTTGACAACGGCCATGGCCGATACGGCAGGTTTTTTCATCGAGTTTCCCAGCTGATTTATGAACCAAGTTCCGTTGAGACTTATTCTGTCGGAATAGGTTACCAGGTAGGTCCCAGATATTTTTTGGTCACGTCCTTGGTCGTCGGTTATGGTCATGTTGGCCTCGTTCACTATGAGGGTGCCGTGATCTACTACCGTAACTGGATCCAGATGCCCTGGAAGCGTGGAGCAGTGCGCAGTGGCTCCGGAAACTAGTTGCTGGGCACAAGTACCATTTTGCAGCTCCCTGCAGAAGGTGGCGCCAACCGTCGTCTTGCAGTATCCAATGTTGAGATTTCGCCCTGGGCACTCAGCGACTAGGTTTCCTTTTTCAAAGTCCAGTATTTTTTTGTTGTGCTGGACCGGGTAGATCGTTATCTTTTTACATACGAACTTAGGATTAGGAAATTTAATAAGAAAATGGAGGATATCGAAATTTTGAAAAACACTTATACTAGATACTTCTAATATTTCTATTAAACTAATGTTAATAGGCTGCTTGTCCCTAAATTCGCCAATGTCGGAGCTATCTAGAATTGCCGGACTTACAATATTTAATTTTGCTAGGGTTAAGCCCATTAGGATATTTTCCAGATCTGTGATAACGATTCTATTTTTTGCCAAAATGATTTCCAAGAGGTGTGTTTCTTTATTGGTTTCAAACTTCTGAATTTGATTCATTGCGCTCGCGAGTTCGTTCAAACGTTCCTGAAATTTAATATTTAATTCAGTTTGCCCCTTGTCTGCGTTCATTAGTTGCTCTTGATTGAATTTTATCTGTTCCCAATCATTGAAGTCGGGAGTGCCTGCAATGACCTTTAAAGCTGTCCCAATTAAGTTTATACTTCTAGCGGACCTATGATGGATTTTTAGGGTAGCTACCAACTTGCGAATGTGCTTAAGGTCTGTTGTTATAACCGGTGTTCTATGGTCGTCAGTAAAAGTCCTCGTCAATGTTTCAGTCTGGTCGGCGTAGTCTTCGTAGGTCGTCATGTTCGTTGCGTGCTGTAAGTATCCGTAAGATTCCCAAACTACTATGCTACCGTCCTCTATTGGGATATAGTCTGCGTTCGTATAGTCGTTCAGTTTTACTGTCGCGTCCGTCCTAACAGCCGTTAGTGCCAAAAGTAAAATGCACCTTCCTAACCTAGAGAAATATAAAGTTGTAAAAAAAAAGGAATATTAGAATAAAAAGTATAAAAAATATAAAAAGTATAAAAATGGGTCGGGAATCTAGCGAAGATGATTAGCGCAGATTGTCCTTGTGGACCACCCTCCCACTAATTAGGACCGTTGTCCCCAGGTCTGCTTCAATAACTTCTTCCGAACATAGCGGTGAGAGCTTATTTCCTAGGCGCTTGTTTGCTTTAAGAAAAACTTTTTCGCCGTCCTGATAGTCCTTATAAGTCCTACCCTTGTTTGCGTGGTCAAGGCTCCTTTCTTGGGCTTGTTGAATTTTCCTACTAATTCCTCTCTCGAATTCTGTGGACTTTGAGTGAACTATTTCCATTGGTTTCCTGTCGGTTACTGAGTGAATTGAATTGTTATATTTGTTAGCTGCCAAAAGGATTAATTCGATAGTGTCGTTTAGTTTGTTTTCCAGTTTCAGGCATCTGGCTATTTCTGCCATAAAAACGTTAGAAGAGCTTACATCGGACCACTCGCCAGTTCTCCTCTGTCTATCTGAACAGCCGCAGCTTCTGGAACGCCCCCAACATCTAACATCAAACAAAACAAACTGGCTGAAGTACGAAAAATATGTAAGTGCACACATCGAACTTGATCCTGAAATTTCCTCTGAATCTGACATTGATAAGTCGCTTAAACACCTCACGGACGTAATGTCCTCTGCCGCCAAACATTCTACGCCAGAACCCTCATCCACAAACCCGCTAAGAACTGGACGCTCAAGTATCCAGATCGAGTCTCTCCTACTTGAAAAACGTAGACTTCGCAGAGACTGGCAGACTCATCGGTCCCCAGATACTAAGAAAAGGCTTAATGAAGCATCTCGAAAATTGTCAAAGGCCCTCTCTACCGAAAAGAACCAGGCCCAACGGGCCTACATTGCGAAACTATCCCCGACGGGTAATAAATTCCCACTATGGAGAGCTCACCCAAACATGCAACCACCAATAGATCCCGATTGGCCAATTCGATCACAAACAGGTGCCTGGGCGCGCAGTGACGAAGAAAGAGCTAACAGCTTTGCCCATCACTTGGAAAACGTCTTCAAGCCCCACCCGCCATCCAAGCAATTCACTCTACCGAATGTCTCGCTAGCGTCGCCGTCCTCCCCAGTTACCCTTGAAACCAGCACAATACTTAAGGCTATTAAAGAACACATAAACCCAAAAATGGCTCCTGGTCACGATTTTATTTCTCCAAAAATGATAATTGAATTACCTGCATGCGCAGTCAGATGCATAGCGTTTATATTTAACTCAATATTGAAATGGGGCTAGTTTCCTGACCAATGGAAAAAGTCTGTCATTACAATGATCCCGAAGCCAGGAAGAGACAAATCCCAGCCTTCCTCGTACCGGCCCATCAGTCTGCTCCCATGTCTATCAAAGCTATTTGAAAAACTGCTTCTTGTTCATCTAGTAACACATCCTTCAAAACAACAGAACGATCCCTCTGCACCAATTCGGATTTAGGGAAAAGCATGGAACTATCGAACAGGTAAACCGCTTAACATTCCCACGGCTTTCGAACACAAGCAATATTGCAGTGCCTTATTTCTGGACGTATCACAGGCATTTGATCACGTCTGGATCGACGGTCTGGTATACAAAATTAAAACCCTCCTACCGGAAAACACTCACAAGTTGCTTGAGTCATACCTCAGAAACAGAGTTTACACCGTGAGATGTAAAACCTTTACTTCAACCATCCGTAACATCGAATCTGGAGTACCCCAAGGAAGTGTGCTTGGACCAATCTTGTACATCCTTTACACGGCAGACATTCCAACAAGCCGCCAGACCCTCATCTCAACCTTTGCTGACGACACTGCCATTGTCAGCCGCTCGAAATGCCCAAAAACAGCTACAGCCCATTTAAACGAACACCTGGTAGCTGTAGAAAAATGGCTCGCAGACTGGCGTATCAAAGTCAACGAGCAAAAGTGTAAGCACATTACATTTACACTAAACTTGTCGAAATGCCCACCACTGACGCTAAACAACAAACCGGTTGCACAAGCAGACGAAGTCACCTATCTCGGCATACAAGTAGACAGGAGGCTTACCTGGAGAAAGCATATAGAAGCAAAGAAGACCCATTTAAAACTAAAGGCCAGCAGCCTTCACTGGCTTATAAATCCCGTAAAAGAGGAAATTGTTTCCAGAAAAATTAAATATGAAGCCAGATTATCAAATCACCCAAACATGCTTGCCAGACAACTCAACCGGCTATGCTATCATTCCCGTCTACAGCGGAATGATTTCCCATCCCTCTTCAATAACATAAGTTAACGTAACATAGATTAAGATTTGAAAACTTATTGTTAGTCTCTTAAGTAATAGAGAAGATCCAATAAATAAGAATAAAGTATAAACCAAAAAAAAAAAAACCTGTCACTTTTGTGTCCTCTTGGAGCTCCAGCAGGGTGATTAGGAGAGAAAAGAGGTGTAAAATTAATTACAGCCGCTTGGCTTAAATTTTTCTGCGGGGCCAAATTTCCAGCCTTGCAGCTGGTGCAGTCCAGGCCGGGTAGTGGTTTTGCCCTGACCTGTAAGTAATGGTATAAGGAGTAGAGGATGTGCTTAACGTTTATATTTGGCAATCTTATGTATATATTAATAAATAAATGTACTTAGAATGGAGATGAAGATGATGTGGGCTTAAGGCAATTACCAGCGGGGAGATGATCCGGTCGTAGTCTGGCCTGGCAGTGACTCCGGCCTTAGAACATGGGTGGTGCTGGGGCCGTCCCAGGACGATGCAGTTCCATAACATTATGGCGCCTAATCTAAATATAAATATAAAGAGTCGGACGACGGCGTCTCACGAGTTTGCCTATTTCTTTTCCCTTCAGCCAACAACACCGGTGACTTGCAGGGCAATATAAAGTTGCGTGCAACTGCATCGGAGGTGGTGGGCTTGGGGAAAATTAAGAGCTCGGTAGGATTTAGAGCAGACAGGAGGCTTGCCCAGACTGGAGGCAATTTGCTCCTGGTCACAGATCGCAGAAGCAGCGGTGACCTGCGGGTGGCATCTTGGCCCAATAGGGAGGAGATTTGCACCTGCAGATAGCTAAATCTGTGATAAAAATCTGTGATAAAAAAATTGTGATAAATTAGGTAAGGTTTAGTTAGTTATTTATTGGATGTAAAGTAATTTGTTTTGTTATATTTTTGTTGTGAGAGTAGAAGTTGATCCCTTGTTTTGGTTTCGTGGGTGTGTTTGATTTTTCATCTCGGTTTTGAACTTAAATGTGTGATCGTGATGGACACGCGCTGCACGATCACCACGACCTGAGAATCAAAACATACGCGCGAAAACAAATCAAAAAGGATTCCACGAGCAGCCTTAACTGCCGGCTATCAACATAGTTCCATTCCACTGAAACTTTCTAGGTTTAATAATGTTAATTAATATGATTACTTTAAAACCTGTGTGTAAACAACATTTTTAGAAGATCCTTCAGGATCGAGAATAATAAGGCTACTGGCAGAGCTAACTCTAGAGCATGCGACATAAAATTGTCCATGAGAGAAGCAATCTTCTCTAAGATCTAGTCCAGCCAGCTTCAAAGTCTGCCCCTGCGATTTATTTATAGTTATTGCAAAGCAAACTTTTAGAGGGAATTGTAGCCTTTTAAACTGAAACGGCAGACTGGATGGTATTAATGGGATCCTGGGTATAAACACTGTTTCCCCCTTCGCGCACCCCGTAAATACTGTTGCTTTGATTACATTCTTATGAAGACCTTTTATCTGCAATCGTGTCCCATTGCATAACTTTGGGGGACTTAAATTTCGCAATAACATTACGGGTGCTCCAATCCTAAGAGACAGATTATGCTGAGGAATTCCTGGAGGATTCAAAGAATTTAAAAATTCAACAGGGTAATGAACAGCATTATCAGCATCAGGAACAGAGTCGACCGATTTATAGGAGACTTCTAAACCATCAAATGAGTTTAGCAATATATTATTAATAGTGGTTGCTCTTTCATTTTTCGTTGTCAAAATGGCGCGCTCAGATAGCCAATCTAAGCTTTTACATGATATGTTGGAAATGTCAGGAAATATTTTGGATGTAAGGTCTTGAACGTTTTTGACTACATTTCCTAAGCGTGATGTTTTAACTATTTTTCCATCAACTGTTGGATGGACGCCATTCCCAATTTTTAAAAGAGTTTCGTCAAAAATTCCTGCAGAACTGTCTCCTTTTAAGTGCACTCGCATATTTTTCGTGAGCCCTAGTTTTTTTTATCTGTGGCCATAAAAATGAAGATTTTAAACAGGCCTTTATTTTGTCAGCTCTTGTACCTCTTGGCACAACAGGAAGGGTTTGGCGAAAGTCTCCAGCTAGCAGGACTGTAATACCACCCATCAACATAGTATTCTCATTTATATCTTGCAGGGTTCTATTTATGGCTTCAAGCCCACCTTTATGTGACATTGTGCACTCATCCCAAACAATTAACTTACAATCTTTAAACACCGCAGCCATATTACATTGCTTTGAAATAGAGCAATGAGGTGTTTCTAAATTAACTAAATCCAAAGGAAGTTTAAATGTAGAATAAGCAGTTCGACCTCCATTGAGCAGGGTACCAGCTATACCGGAAGATGCTACAGCTAGGGCTATTTTTTTTAACTTCGAATTGTTCTTCATATTGCTAATTGACTTATATCAGTGTTTTTTTGCCGTTAGGAAAAATTAAGAAGATTCTTAGATTTTCAAAAATCGATAAAAAATAGTAAACATTAAAATATCCAATATTAAATTAAATAGTATCTTTATTATGTAGAGGACTAAATTTTGGCCAAAAATCGCATCGATTGATTAACGGGTTTAGCGTCCAGATTTTTTTTATAGAAATTGGGGGTTTTTTGCCACTGGAAGAAAATGGGGGCATGCTTGTGGCCAAAATAAATCTTAGCAAATCAGTTTAGTGCTATAAGAATTGAATGGTAAACAATTTTAATAGGGTCATTTAATTAGTTTAGGCTGTGCGTTGATTCTTAGTTTTCAATGAACAGTTTTATATATATAGATGATTACTGCCCTCTGCCCTTTTCCAAAAGCCCAGCGGCTTGAACGCTTTGACGGGGTTTATTCGTGTGAGTTGCTGGTATAATTTAATTTTAATTTATTGTTAATTTATTGTTAAGCTTAATTTAGTTTTAAGTTTTTAATTTTAAGTTTTAAAAAGAAATCAAAATCAGCCGCCGGTCAATTACTGTAGTACACAGAGTCAGAGAAAGAGAGAGAGAGACAGTGCGAGAGAATGCATTCGGTGATCAATGCTTGTGTATAATTTGTTGAACTTATTATTCCTAATTTAGGCTAATGTAACTTTTTTTAGAACTGACCTAGAGCTTCAGTAAAACCACCATATGAATCCTTAAAGTATCAGGATTATATAGTAATACATTAACGGGTATAATAAATGTATTCATATGATGCATTCTTAATACTCATAAAAAATCCCAACTTCCTAACTTTAAAAACACCAAAGTTATGGTATTTCCGATCGTTCAGTTATATGGCAGCTATAGGATATAGTCGGCCGATCCTGGCCGTTCCGACTTATATACTGCGTGCAAAGGAAAGAAGGGTGTGTGCAAAGTTTCAATTCGATATCTTTAAAACTGAGAGACAAGTTCGCGTAGAAACAGACAGACGGACAAACAGACGGACAGACGGACATGCTTATATCAACTCAGCAGGTGATCCTGATCAAGAATATATATACTTTATATGGTCGGAGATGTCTCCTTCACTGCGTTGCACACTTTTGACCAAAATTATAATACCCTCTGCAAGGGTATAAAAATGTTAAAAACTTGAAAAATTAAACTTAAGCATTTGGGCCATAGAATAACTATTGAGCGAAAAATCATCTTGATCGGAGCAGCGGTTTAGATTTTTTAAATCGAAAAGTTAATTTTAAATGTAGCCCCCAAATTATGGGGGATATCAAAATTTCTTTTAGATTTCTAATTAGGCCTTTTCAAAACCTAAAATTCGGAAAAAACCAAATATCGAAATTCCAACCAGTTTAGAAGTTAAGCTTAAATACATCAACTTTTTTTGCTCAGAATAATGTATGTTGGAGCTGTTTGGGGCCACTGGGGGGACATATCGGATCTTAGTGGGCGCCCACGCCCCCAATGGAATACTGTGAAAAAATTTGGCTGTGGCCGTATCCCCTTAAAAATCGGTCTTTCATTTTATAATCTTTAGGGATGACTGCCCCTGCCCTTTTCCAAAAGCCCAGCGGCTTGAACGCTTTGACGGGGTTTATTTGTATGAGTTGCTGGTATAATTTAATTTTAATTTATTGTTAATTTATTGTTAAGCTTAATTTAGTTTTAAGTTTTTAATTTTAAGTTTTAAAAAGAAATCAAAATCAGCCGCCGGTCAATTATTGTAGTACACAGAGTCAGAGACAGAGAGAGAGAGAGAGAGAGAGAGACAGTGCGAGAGAATGCATTCGGTGATCAATGCTTGTGTAAGTTATTTTGGTTTGGTATTTGGTATTTAATTAATCCCTATTTCTCCTAAACCTGTTAAGGCAGAGGATAATAAAGACACGGTGCGATATTAAGTTTATTATTTATTACTCCTAAACCTGTTAAGGTAGAGGATAAACAAGACTTGATTTACAAAGCACAGCTAAGGCTGCGGAGTACAAATTTAGACTAACTTAAGGTCCCGGTCCGGCCGCGGCTCGAGGCTTTTGCCTGGTCGCAGCGCTGCCGCTAAAGTGCCGGGTCAGCACTTGGTATCCGGCCGGTGGCGATCATCCGCTGAGTAAGTGTTCCCAGCGCCAGAAATAAAGCGCCAGGTCAGCAGCAGATATCCGGCCGGTGGCGATCAGTCGCTCCGCGAGTGCTCTGACCGGGCTGCCGGCAACTGCCCTCGGAGTGCAGAGTCGGCGGTTTCCTTACTGCGCGTGTTGGCCACCGGATATGGCCTGCAACTCGACATTTGTCTTTGTGGGAACTGGGTGTGTTAACTTCTCCCTCTTTTAAGTGGTCGCCGTCCCGGTGACCTGCTGCTTCTACGTCACCATTAGCCCCTGATTTGACGGGGCTCCTGGTCTGGTGCCGTGATCTACTACCGTAACTGGATCCAGATGCCCTGGAAGCGTGGAGCAGTGCGCAGTGGCTCCGGAAACTAGTTGCTGGGCACAAGTACCATTTTGCAGCTCCCTGCAGAAGGTGGCGCCAACCGTCGTCTTGCAGTATCCAATGTTGAGATTTCGCCCTGGGCACTCAGCGACTAGGTTTCCTTTTTCAAAGTCCAGTATTTTTTTGTTGTGCTGGACCGAACTTAGGATTAGGAAATTTAATAAGAAAATGGAGGATATCGAAATTTTGAAAAACACTTATACTAGATACTTCTAATATTTCTATTAAACTAATGTTAATAGGCTGCTTGTCCCTAAATTCGCCAATGTCGGAGCTATCTAGAATTGCCGGACTTACAATATTTAATTTTGCTAGGGTTAAGCCCATTAGGATATTTTCCAGATCTGTGATAACGATTCTATTTTTTGCCAAAATGATTTCCAAGAGGTGTGTTTCTTTATTGGTTTCAAACTTCTGAATTTGATTCATTGCGCTCGCGAGTTCGTTCAAACGTTCCTGAAATTTAATATTTAATTCAGTTTGCCCCTTGTCTGCGTTCATTAGTTGCTCTTGATTGAATTTTATCTGTTCCCAATCATTGAAGTCGGGAGTGCCTGCAATGACCTTTAAAGCTGTCCCAATTAAGTTTATACTTCTAGCGGACCTATGATAGATTTTTAGGGTAGCTACCAACTTGCGAATGTGCTTAAGGTCTGTTGTTATAACCGGTGTTCTATGGTCGTCAGTAAAAGTCCTCGTCAATGTTTCAGTCTGGTCGGCGTAGTCTTCGTAGGTCGTCATGTTCGTTGCGTGCTGTAAGTATCCGTAAGATTCCCAAACTACTATGCTACCGTCCTCTATTGGGATATAGTCTGCGTTCGTATAGTCGTTCAGTTTTACTGTCGCGTCCGTCCTAACAGCCGTTAGTGCCAAAAGTAAAATGCACCTTCCTAACCTAGAGAAATATAAAGTTGTAAAAAAAGGAATATTAGAATAAAAAGTATAAAAAATATAAAAAGTATAAAAATGGGTCGGGAATCTAGCGAAGATGATTAGCGCAGA
Source organism: Drosophila carrolli (assembly GCA_018152295.1). Lineage (NCBI taxonomy): Eukaryota > Metazoa > Arthropoda > Insecta > Diptera > Drosophilidae > Drosophila > Drosophila carrolli. The sequence continues at coordinate 2,266,818 of JAECXJ010000003.1, read as the reverse complement.
TTGTCCTTGTGGACCACCCTCCCACTAATTCGGACCGTTGTCCCCAGGTCTGCTTCAATAACTTCTTCCGAACATAGCGGTGAGAGCTTATTTCCTAGGCGCTTGTTTGCTTTAAGAAAAACTTTTTCGCCGTCCTGATAGTCCTTATAAGTCCTACCCTTGTTTGCGTGGTCAAGGCTCCTTTCTTGGGCTTGTTGAATTTTCCTACTAATTCCTCTCTCGAATTCTGTGGACTTTGAGTGAACTATTTCCATTGGTTTCCTGTCGGTTACTGAGTGAATTGAATTGTTATATTTGTTAGCTGCCAAAAGGATTAATTCGATAGTGTCGTTTAGTTTGTTTTCCAGTTTCAGGCATCTGGCTATTTCTGCCAGAGTACTATGAAACCTCTCCACTTGCCCATTTGAGGTGCTATGTAGGGGTGGAGCATTGGAAATGGTTATATTGAAGTGGTGTAGCAAAATTGATTTAATGGTTTCAGAGTTTAATGATCTTTCATTATCGCAATAGATTGTTTTTGTTTTTGGGAAAAAATTTATTACATGTAGTAAGGGGGCTTTAATGTCCACAATTGCCCTCGATGCGATGGCTTGCACTGTGGCGAATTTCGAGAATTTATCTACGCAAGTGAGGAAAAGTTTTCCGTCTGTTGAGAAGATATCGATGTGTAGGATTTCTCCCACGGAAAAAGGAATAGGTGTTTCCGCTATCGCCTGCTTAGATGGATGGCGTTTGTATTTTGCCATAGAGCAGGTTCTGCAGTTTGAGGTGATTTCCGTTGCTAGCCGAAGCATTTTTGGGAAAAAGTAATCTCTAAGGATTTGCTTCACGTTTTCCTGTGCAGCTCGGTGAGCCCTGTTGTGTTCTGTTATGACGATCTCCCTCTGTTCGGTTGTGTCCGTTATGTCCTGAACAAAGCTCTTCGCGTACTTGAAGGAAGTGCTAGGGAACGACTCGACCAGCTGATGTTGAATGAATGCCAATGTTGGTAGGGAGCAGTGAATTGCGTTTACTACCTCAGCGTTTACGACATCTTGTAGTGCGTTTAGAAGGTTTTCCCGATGTGTTTCCCGAGTGTTCTAATTGTATGCCTCACCTTACTCTTAAACAAGATAAATGTGTCTACCGAGAAGCTGTTTCCGTCCTCAATTATTATTTGATTTCGGAAACAGTTTACTGGGTTGTCAGTTGTATCAATCGTGTACGTAAGCGACTGTTCGCTGTGTATTGTGGCTGCATCTGATTCCTGTCCGTCTTCTAAGGCGTTTATGTTCTGGCGGGATAATGCGTCCGCCACAAGGTTTTCCTTGCCTGGCTTATAAACTAGTTTTGCGCCATGATCATCAATAATCCCCTTCCAACGTTTTAGCTTTGCGTTGGGATTTTTGTCCGAGACAGCAAAGGTTAGTGGCTGGTGATCGGTAAAAATCTGTAAGCCTTTTACTCCGTAAAGGTAATTCCGGAGGTTTTTTAGTGACCAAACAATGGCGAGGAGTTCTCGTTCATTGGTCGCATAATTTTTTTCGCAGTCACGTAGGGCACGTGAAATCATTGTGATTGGGCGGCCATCTTGGGATAGCACCGCCTCCAAACCAAAGCCGGTGCATCCGTTGTTAAATCGAATGGTTTCTTAAAATCTGGATACGAGAGCAGAACATCTTCTGACGCCAAGATTTCCCTTAGTCTGTCAAAAGTTTCTCTCTGTTCTTTGGTGAAATTTATGTCAATTTTCCCTGACTGGTATTTGCTGGCTTTCCCATTTTCCCCCTTTAGGATGTTTGTCAAGGGTCTTGCGATTGTCGCGAAGTTTTTGATAAAGCACCTGTAGTAGCTTGCTAACCCCAGGAAGGATCTGAGGTCGAAAAGTGTTTTTGGTTGGGGAAATTCCTTTATGGCTTTTACCTTTTCAGGTGAAGTTCTAAGCCCCCCTTGTGACACAATGAACCCCAAGTACTCAACGCTCTTTTTAAAGAACTTTGATTTTTCCTGGGATACTCTCATGCCTGCTTCCAGGAGTTTGGTTAGTACCCAACCCACGTCTTTGACGTGGTCCTCTTTTGTCTTAGAAAATATTATGACGTCATCTACGTACACGTAGCATAACTTAGAGATTCCTTCTCTAAGCACGTCGTCGATGGCCCTTTGAAATATGCTTGGGGCGTTTTTGAGTCCGAATGGCAATCTACAGAATTCGTACTTGCCGTTGTTTATAGAGAAGGCAGTCTTTTCCCTGTCCTTCTCCGCCAGCTCTATCTGGTGAAAACCTGATTTGAGGTCGAGTGTCGTAAAGAATTGTGACTCGCCCATGTTCGACAGTATTGTCGAAATTGTAGGGATAGGGTATCTATCATCTACGGTTCTTTCATTCAACTTCCTAAAGTCGATAACTAATCGCTTCTTCTTAACGCCATTTTGGTCTGTGCCTTTTTTGTCTACAACCCAGGTAGGGTTGTTATATGGGGACTTGGATGGCCTTATTACGCGGTCCGCAAGAAGTTGTTTAACCTCTGCATTGACGAATTCGGTTACACCCATGGGATGCGGGTACGACTTGGAGTACACCGGCTCCCCGTCAGTTTTAATCGTGGCGATCGTGTTTATATTAAACGGCAATGCTTCGTCTGGGTCGGCGAAGGCCCTATGATTTTTTACAATCATTTTGTCAAAGGTGGCTTTAATTGCCAGGGGAACATACTCATCATCGATTTTTATAAAGTTAACGTTTTCTGCTTTAGTAAACTGGATCTTTTAAGTTCCATTGTTTGTAAGCAGGATATTGCCAGTAAAATCGAGTTTCGCATTCACTTGTTTAAGCAAGTCGAGCCCGATAATACCGTCAAAGTCTTTAAGGTTATTTAATATAAAAAAGGGTGTTTTTACGTTAAAAACTGAAACTAGACATTTTTTGTCTATTTTGGTGAAGCCATGTATTGATTTCACTGTGAAAGGTTTTTCCGCCGCCACGATGCCTTTTAGCCCCGGGAGTGGAGTGATATAATTTTTGGAAGTGCCTGTATCTAGTAGTAATTTTATTTCACTTCCTGCTACCTTACGCGTAATGTAGGGGAGCAGGGACTTTACCCTAAAAAATTACAGGAGTCCTCTGCGTCTAACTCGTCTTCCATCTCAGTAGCGCAGGCCTGGGCAATGGAGTCATAATCTTCGTCGTCGGGTTTTTCCTCCGGCATGAAGTTTATTTTTTGTTGAAACCGTGCCGACTGCCCTTTTTGCCATGTTGTGGGCTGCCTAAATCTGGAGGAGGTATCAACCTCCATTGGCTCTGGTGTTGGCTGGCCCTGATTATTCCCTGTGCTATTATATGGCTTCTGACGGAAAGAACCATTTTGGTTGTTGGCTCCTTTCTGGGTCCTAACGAAGTGGGGGTTTTTTTTTATTGCCCCTTGATTTTGGTTCTGCTTATAATTTTTCCAACCTGCTTGTCGCTGGTTGCTCGGCATATATGATTTTTCTTCACTGTACCGGGCGAAGGTAGCTGCAAATATGCTCCTTTCATTACTTGATTCAGCCTCTTGCGCTAACGCTAATGCTGACGGCAAGTCCCGTGGCTGTGCCGGAAAAACGGCTATTTTCAGTGATTTTTTAACCCAGATATGAACGCATGCAAAGCGTCTTCTCTGTGTTGTTCATTTAGGACGGCCGCTGCGGCTGCGTCGTGTGTCATGATAGTTTTGTTAGTTAGAAGCGTTAGCTTCCGTTCTATTTCATCGTAATACTTGAGCAGAGGTAGTTCCCCCTGCCTCGACAAGCTTAATTATTGTTTAATTACGTGTGTCGGAGTTTTGTCCGCATACGTGAAGTCTAGGCGTGCCAGTATGGCATGAAAATTGAATACCGTGTTGAAAGAGGATAGCGCAGCAGCCGCTGGTCCCCTTACTTTGTTTTTCAGTATTCCGACAGCCTGATAATGTCGGCTGCTGCCTTCATAGCCCTCAAATACTTTGTAGGCTGCGGTGGCAGCTTGTCTCCAGCAAACATAATTTTCTTGTTTACCGTCGAATTCTGGGACTGACTTGACCATGTCAAGAGGTTCGTCACAACGTACTCTTTGTGGTTCTAATTTAATTTCTTCGAATGTTTGGATTCGTGGGACATTATCTTTAACTTTTAATGAGTTTAACTCCCCTACAATTGCGGCTAATTTTTTATCAAATAGCTGCTGTTGTTTTTGGAGTGCGCCAGCTATGGCGGCCTCCATATTTGCAATCTGTTCTGCTTGCATATCTTGTGCTTCTTGCTGGATTTCTGGGTTTGTGACGTTGAGAACGCTGTCTCGAATGAATACTGCCCTACTGCTAGATGGGCAATCTGCCTCGGAATGTTGGTAATTTTTATTTTTTACGTTTGTATTTAAGAGTTTCCTATATTCCTCGAGAACCTCCTCGTCCGATGAAACCCCTTCGTTAACCCTATACATAGGTCCGTATTTCGAAATATTTCATGAGAATAGTTTATTTTCAATATTTATTTTTTCCACAACGACAGTAGAAGAGAGAAAAAAAAATTCAAATAAAAATGTGTAGCACCAGTTTCTATGGGTGCGACGAAATCCGATCAAGAGCTTCCCTGAATATTTTGTAGAAGAGTTTTAATGTTTTCTCACTCCGACAATTAGATGTGGGAATGGTAATTTAAAAATTTAAAAAAAAAAAAAAATATCTTGAAAAATTTTATTTGTTTTAATTAATAATTCATTTTATTAATTGAAATAAAAATTTAATACACGGGGAATACTAATGCTCCCACCGTTAATAGATTTTATTATAATTTTAATATTTTAATATTTCCAGAAAAACACTCCTTGTTTCACTTGGCAATTAATAATTAATTTGTTCAAAAATAACAAAAATTTTGTGTGGGGAAAATAATAATGTGTGCCCACTGTACCGGCAATTTTACTTCTCCGAATACTCTATTATTGGCGAGTGAAAAAAAAGACAAGAAGCCTACTCACATTTCTTATGGTTACTCCGCCGTCGATTTTTTTATTTGTTGGCTCTGCACGCGCTGCCTTCTCTGCCGCCTTTTCTGCTGCAGTCGTCTCTGCCGTCGCTGCAGTTGTCTCTGCCGTCGCTGCAGTTGTCTCTGCCGGCGTTGCAGTTGTCTCTGTCGCCGCTGTTGTCTCTGCCGCCGTTGCAGTCGTCTCTGTCGCCGCTGCAGTTGTCGTTGTTGTTACCGCTGTCGCTGCTGCTGCTGCTGCTGCCGTCGTTGTCGTTTCTCGGGTGGCGGGTGAGAGGTCTTGTGTTCCCCTTTATTTCCCGTCGCTGATTTCGTAGCGTTTAATTTTATATGTCTCTGCTGCCAATATCGATGCTTTATTTGCTTTATTTATTTTGCCGTTTTTCTATTTTATTTTATAGGCAATTTAATTATTTATTTATTATTATTTTTTTAAATTCACTGCACGGTGTCGCGCGAGTATTTTTAATACTTTTGAATTGCAAATTACTTTTGTAATTCGCACGGTACCGAGTATCGCGGGATCGGTTACGTTGGGCGCCAGTTATTTTGGTTTGGTATTTGGTATTTAATTAATCCCTATTTCTCCTAAACCTGTTAAGGCAGAGGATAATAAAGACACGGTGCGATATTAAGTTTATTATTTATTACTCCTAAACCTGTTAAGGTAGAGGATAAACAAGACTTGATTTACAAAGCACAGCTAAGGCTGCGGAGTACAAATTTAGACTAACTTAAGGTCCCGGTCCGGCCGCGGCTCGAGGCTTTTGCCTGGTCGCAGCGCTGCCGCTAAAGTGCCGGGTCAGCACTTGGTATCCGGCCGGTGGCGATCATCCGCTGAGTAAGTGTTCCCAGCGCCAGAAATAAAGCGCCAGGTCAGCAGCAGATATCCGGCCGGTGGCGATCAGTCGCTCCGCGAGTGCTCTGACCGGGCTCCGGGCAACTGCCCTCGGAGTGCAGAGTCGGCGGTTTCCTTACTGCGCGTGTTGGCCACCGGATATAGCCTGCAACTCGACAATTTGTCTTTGTGGGAACTGGGTGTACAAGTTAACGTATAATTTGTTGAAATTATTATTCCTAATTTAGGCTAATGTAACTTTTTTTAGAACTGACCTAGAGCTTCAGTAAAACCACCATATGAATCCTTAAAGTATCAGGATTATATAGTAATACATTAACGGGTATAATAAATCATTTTATTTGTATTTAAGCACATTATCTACTTTCGAATAGAAACATACACACACATTGTATGTATGTACATGTATTGTACATATAAGCAAATCAAAACATATCCAAATATACATATGTACATACGTATTTGGTCAAAAGTTCGAATCTTAAGATTAATATTTAACTTGGAAACATTTTGGCTTTGCTTACAGAATTTGTAGTAATTTTCTATTTTCTTCCATGGTGGAAATTAAATAAGGCTCTTACTTCTGCTACAAAATGAAAAATAAAACCTAAGCATTTGATCCACAGGACTGACTATTGATCGAAAATCATATTGATCGGAGCAGCAGTTTAAGTTTTTAAAATCCTAAACAAATTTAACTTAAATTGCCTCTTACCCCTCCTTTTTCCCTGCAGCACTACCCCTCCCTATCATCAGTTTTCTTGGCTGTTGCTCTCTCGGCCGTCGCTCTCTTGGCTTCTGGGTTTCGTTCTCTCGACAGGCTCCCGCAAAATGCAACGCAATGACTTAGAAAATCTAAATAAATTCGTTAAAAATACTTAAAAAAATGTTAAAAACTTGAAAAATTAAACTTAAGCATTTGGGCCATAGAATAACTATTGAGCGAAAAATCATCTTGATCGGAGCAGCGGTTTAGATTTTTTAAATCGAAAAGTTAATTTTAAATGTAGCCCCCAAATTATGGGGGATATCAAAATTTCTTTCAGATTTCTAATTAGGCCTTTTCAAAACCTAAAATTCGGAAAAAACCAAACATCGAAATTCCAACCAGTTTAGAAGTTAAGCTTAAATACATCAACTTTTTTTTGCTCAGAATAATGGATGTTGGAGCTGTTTGGCGCCACTGGGGGGACATATCGGATCTTAGGGGGCGCCCATGCCCCAAATGGAATACTGTGAAAAAATTTGGCTGCTCTTGCTCTTACGGTTTGGGCTGTGGCCGTATCCCCTTAAAAATCGGTCTTTCATTTTATAATCTTTAGGGATGACTGCCCTCTGCCCTTTTCCAAAAGCCCAGCGGCTTGAACGCTTTGACGGGGTTTATTCGTGTGAGTTGCTGGTATAATTTAATTTTAATTTATTGTTAATTTATTGTTAAGCTTAATTTAGTTTTAAGTTTTTAATTTTAAGTTTTAAAAAGAAATCAAAATCAGCCGCCGGTCAATTATTGTAGTACACAGAGTCAGAGAGAGAGAGAGAGAGAGAGAGAGACAGTGCGAGAGAATGCATTCGATGATCAATGCTTGTGTATAATTTGTTGAAATTATTATTCCTAATTTAGGCTAATGTAACTTTTTTTAGAACTGACCTAGAGCTTCAGTAAAACCACCATATGAATCCTTAAAGTATCAGGATTATATAGTAATACTTAACTTAATACTTAATAATTAACGGGTATAATAAATCATTTTATTTGTATTTAAGCACATTATCTACTTTCGAATAGAAACATACACACACATTGTATGTATGTACATGTATTGTACATATAAGCAAATCAAAACATATCCAAATATACATATGTACATACGTATTTGGTCAAAAGTTCGAATCTTAAGATTAATATTTAACTTGGAAACATTTTGGCTTTGCTTACAGAATTTGTAGTAATTTTCTATTTTCTTCCATGGTGGAAATTAAATACGGCTCTTACTTCTGCTACAAAATGAAAAATAAAACGTAAGCATTTGATCCACAGGTCTAACTTTTGATCGAAAATCATATTGATCGGAGCAGCAGTTTAAGTTTTTAAAATCCAAAACAAATTTAACTTAAATTGCCTCTTTCCCCTCTCCTTTCCCTGCAGCACTACCCCTCCCTATCATCAGTTTTCTTGGCTGTTGCTCTCTCGGCCGTCGCTCTCTTGGCATCCGCTCTCTGGGTTTCGCTCTCTCGGCAGGCTCCCGCAAAATGCAACGCAATGACATACATTAACGGGTATAATAAATCATTTTATTTGTATTTAAGCACATTATCTACTTTCGAATAGAAACATACACACACATTGTATGTATGTACATGTATTGTACATATAAGCAAATCAAAACATATCCAAATATACATATGTACATACGTATTTGGTCAAAAGTTCGAATCTTAAGATTAATATTGAACTTGGAAACATTTTGGCTTTGCTTACAGAATTTGTAGGATTTTCTATTTTCTTCCATGGTGGAAATTAAATACGGCTCTTACTTCTGCTACAAAATGAAAAATAAAACGTAAGCATTTGATCCACAGGTCTAACTATTGATCGAAAATCATATTGATCGGAGCAGCAGTTTAAGTTTTTAAAATCCAAAACAAATTTAACTTAAATTGCCTCTTTCCCCTCTCCTTTCCCTGCAGCACTACCCCTCCCCCTCATCAGTTTTCTTAGCTGTTGCTCTCTCGGCCGTCGCTCTCTTGGCATCCGCTCTCTGGGTTTCGCTCTCTCGGCAGGCTCCCGCAAAATGCAACGCAATGACTTAGAAAATCTAAATAAATTCGTTAAAAATACTTAAAAAAATGTTAAAAACTTGAAAAATTAAACTTAAGCATTTGGGCCATAGGATAACTATTGAGCGAAAAATCATCTTGATCGGAGCAGCGTTTTAGATTTTTTAAATCGAAAAGTTAATTTTAAATGTAGCCCCAAAATTATGGGGGATATCGAAATTTCTTTTAGATTTCTAATTAGGCCTTTTCAAAACCTAAAATTCGGAAAAAACCAAATATCGAAATTCCAACCACTTTAGAAGTTAAGCTTAAATACATCAACTTTTTTTTGCTCAGAATAATGGATGTTGGAGCTGTTTGGGGCCACTGGGGGGACATATCGGATCTTAGTGGGCGCCCACGCCCCCAATGGAATACTGTGAAAAAATTTGGCTGCTCTTGCTCTTACGGTTTGGGCTGTGGCCGTATCCCCTTAAAAATCGGTCTTTCATTTTATAATCTTTAGGGTTTTCCTCTTAAGTATTTATTTCTTTTGGTGATTTGTTTCGGGTGTTATATTAGAATATTTAGGGAAATATACATATATTTTTTTTTGTTGTGCTGTACGATGCCTTCCAAATACGATCTCCGATCGAAGGTTCTTCCGGCCGAGGAAGAGGAGAAATTGTGGTCCATTGATTTAGATGAGGTTGCTGGGGCCGAACAGCCACGTATATCGATGGGACTGCCAAGGACTCCGTTGGGTCCTCTTCATCAGGAGCTGGGCAGGGAACTTCAGGTGGGAACAAATCCCACACAACATCTAGTTCTCGAGCAAGTGAACTCGGAGGCGAACCAGCTGCTACACGATTGGCTCCCGTCCACCGCCACCAAGGGTTCCACCAAAGCCGCCTAGAAGGCCCGTGGAGTCGTTACCAGTGGAGAGCAGCAGTCCAGGATATCCTCCGGATGGCGAACGAGGGCGACGAAACGAGTCTCGATATTGGCACTTCGAGGACCGCTGGGCTTCCGATTTCCGCGAGGAGCCGCGTTTATATGCCTATACAGGGCTAGGTGGCGGCGAGCGGTGGGGCGTTGCTTTTGATGGCGAGGACGAGCGAAACTCGGTGCAGGATTTTCTGTTCCGGCTCGAGTTCCTGCAGCGGCAGTACCAGTGCCCTTGCCAGGAAGTGCTCCGCCATATCCATGTGCTGCTAACTGGACGGGCACGCGAGTGGTACTGGGTCCACGTGCGTCACTGCAGGGTGGAGAGATGGCCGCAGCTGCGTGCCGCGCTGATGGATAGGTTCCGAGGCCACCAGACGGAGCACGACCGGATGCATCAGCTTCTGCAGAAGGAGCAACAGCCGGGAGAAGCCGCGGAGGATTATGTCCATGCGATGCAGCAGCTAGCCTCTCTCCTAAAAAAACCACTGTCAGAGCGACAGATGGTAAAAATAATTAAAAAGGGCTTGAGAGAGGTTATTGCAAGATTTGTTTACGCAATGGATGTGATGACTGTGGACGAGTTGAGGGAAGAGTGCTGCGAGGTGGAGCGTAATTTTGGACGACGAGGACGCTCGGCCTATGCGCACCCGATGCGTTATCCTCCGGCGGAGAAGGCCAGGGTTAGCGAGGCAGCTGGTCCAGATACTGCAGAGGATTACCAGTGGCAGGTGGAGGCGTTACAAGCGAAGGCCCGAAATCCGTTCCGAGCGGGCTGCTGGAATTGCGGAGCCGTAGACCACGGGTTCCGTGACTGCGCGGCAACAGAACGGCGCCTGTTCTGCTACCGATGCGGAAGGCCAGACACCGTGTCTCCGAGATGTCCGGATTGCGCGGAAAACGGTCGGCTGGGCGATCCGAGGGCGGGAAGGATGCGTCCAGACAAGAGTCCCGCGAAGCAGTAGATGTTCTAGGACTAAAAAAAGGTTTAGTATGTACGAGTAGTAATAAGAACAATTTAAAATACTTACCCTTTGAGGAGAGGATGCGTCGGTACTTGGAGACCAGGAACCGAATTTTCTCCGAGCACCAGTTAGCCGGCATGCGAACGGTGTCTAGGAAGAATCGATTCCGGAAGAGACGAGCGAGGAGGCGAGAAGTGGTTACCGCTGTGCAGCGCAGTGAAACGGGAGACCCTCGACCATTCGCTGAAGTCCGGATCCTGACCCAACAGCTGACTGGATTGTTAGACACGGGAGCGAGTGTCAGCCTGCTGGGCAAAGGTGGAAGAGAGCTCGTCGAGGCGTTGGATGTGCCAATCCAGAAGTACCTATCCGTGGTCCGAACGGCGTATGGAGAGGACCGCTCGATTATACTTTCGAATAGAAACACATACACACACATTGTATGTATGTACATGTATTGTACATATAAGCAAATTAAAACATATCCAAATATACATACAGGGTTGCCCATATTCGACGGACCCATCTGACGACGCCATAACTTTTGACAGAGATGCCAGATCGCTTAATGACATACCGCGTTTGAAGCGTCAGTCCAAGCAGATTTTTACCATGGAACAATACACGCCACGCGAGCGCTCTGAAATAGTTGAAATTTACATTCAACAGAACAAGTCAATTGTGAACACTCAACGTGCTTTTAAAAAATTAAAAAATGTGAAAAGTGCGCCTTCTAAGAACACCATTAAGCGTTTATACGAAAAATTTAAGACTGGTGAGGCTCTTTCTAATCCGAAGAGGCCAAATAAAAGTCGACCAAGGCGATCGGACGAGAATATCGCTGCCGTAAGAGCCAGTGTTGAGAGGTCCCCAAGAACATCCCAAAAACGCCGTTCTCAGCAGTTGGGCATGGATCGGTCCACTTTTTGTGATGCCAATTATTCGTCGAAAGCGTATGAGGCAGTTCTGGTTTCAACAAGACGGCGCTCCACCGCACACAAGTCGCATAACAATCGATTTTCTGAAGAAATTGTTTCCGGGCCGTTTGATGTCGAAAAGTGGTGATTTGGACTGGCCACCGCGTTCGCCCGATTTGACGCCGCCTGACTACTTCTTGTGGGGATATTTGAAGTCAAAGGTTTACGTTAACAAGCCAAGGACCCTAGAAGAGCTCAAGGACAACATTCGTGAAGAAATAGCCGCTATTCCGGCCGAAATGTTGGCGAAAACGATGGAAAATGCTGCAAAAAGGGCACAATACGCCATCAACGCCAGAGGCGGCCATTTGAAAGATATCATATTCAAAAATTGTTGTAAACAAATCTACTTGGAACAAATTAAATGATTAAGATTGCCAACCGCCAAATTTTTATTTTTTTCTTTGATTTTTTTAAAAAAAACATGGGTCCGTCGAATATGGGCAACCCTGTATGTACATACGTATTTGGTCAAAAGTTCGAATCTTAAGATTAATATTTAACTTGGAAACATTTTGGCCTTGCTTACAGAATTTGTAGTAATTTTCTATTTTCTTCTATGGTGGAAATTAAATAAGGCTCTTACTTCTGCTACAAAATGAAAAATAAAACCTAAGCATTTGATCCACAGGACTGACTATTGATCGAAAATCATATTGATCGGAGCAGCAGTTTAAGTTTTTAAAATCCTAAACAAATTTAACTTAAATTGCCTCTTACCCCTCCTTTTTCCCTGCAGCACTACCCCTCCCCATCATCAGTTTTCTTGGCTGTTGCTCTCTCGGCCGTCGCTCTCTTGGCTTCTGGGTTTCGTTCTCTCGACAGGCTCCCGCAAAATGCAACGCAATGACTTAGAAAATCTAAATAAATTCGTTAAAAATACTTAAAAAAATGTTAAAAACTTGAAAAATTAAACTTAAGCATTTGGGCCATAGAATACTATTGAGCGAAAAATCTTCTTGATCGGAGCAGCGGTTTAGATTTTTTAAATCGAAAAGTTAATTTTAAATGTAGCCCCCAAATTATGGGGGATATCAAAATTTCTTTCAGATTTCTAATTAGGCCTTTTCAAAACCTAAAATTTGGAAAACACCAAATATCGAAATTCCAACCAGTTTAGAAGTTAAGCTTAAATACATCAATTTTTTTTTCCTCAGAATAATGGATGTTGGAGCTGTTTGGGGCCACTGGGGGGACATATCGGATCTTAGTGGGCGCCCATGCCCCAAATGGAATACTGTGAAAAAATTTGGCTGCTCTTGCTCTTACGGTTTGGGCTGTGGCCGTATCCCCTTAAAAATCGGTCTTTCATTTTATAATCTTTAGGGATGACTGCCCTCTGCCCTTTTCCAAAAGCCCAGCGGCTTGAACGCTTTGACGGGGTTTATTCGTGTGAGTTGCTGGTATAATTTAATTTTAATTTATTGTTAATTTATTGTTAAGCTTAATTTAGTTTTAAGTTTTTAATTTTAAGTTTTAAAAAGAAATCAAAATCAGCCGCCGGTCAATTATTGTAGTACACAGAGTCAGAGAGAGAGAGAGAGAGAGACAGTGCGAGAGAATGCATTCGATGATCAATGCTTGTGTATAATTTGTTGAAATTATTATTCCTAATTTAGGCTAATGTAACTTTTTTTAGAACTGACCTAGAGCTTTAGTAAAACCACCATATGAATCCTTAAAGTATCAGGATTATATAGTAATACATTAACGGGTATAATAAATCATTTTATTTGTATTTAAGCACATTATCTACTTTCGAATAGAAACATACACACACATTGTATGTATGTACATGTATTGTACATATAAGCAAATCAAAACATATCCAAATATACATATGTACATACGTATTTGGTCAAAAGTTCGAATCTTAAGATTAATATTTAACTTGGAAACATTTTGGCTTTGCTTACAGAATTTGTAGTAATTTTCCATTTTCTTCCATGGTGGAAATTAAATACGGCAAGAGCCGTAAGAACTTCTGCTACAAAATGAAAAATAAAACCTAAGCATTTGATTCGTTAAAAATACTTAAAAAAATGTTAAAAACTTGAAAAATTAAACTTAAGCATTTGGGCCATAGAATAACTATTGAGCGAAAAATCATCTTTATCGGAGCAGCGGTTTAGATTTTTTAAATCGAAAAGTTAATTTTAAATGTAGCCCCAAAATTATGGGGGATATCGAAATTTCTTTTAGATTTCTAATTAGGCCTTTTCAAAACCTAAAATTCGGAAAAAACCAAATATCGAAATTCCAACCACTTTAGAAGTTAAGCTTAAATACATCAACTTTTTTTTGCTCAAAATAATGGATGTTGGAGCTGTTTGGGGCCACTGGGGGGACATATCGGATCTTAGTGGGCGCCCACGCACCCAATGGAATACTGTGAAAAAATTTGGCTGCTCTTGCTCTTACGGTTTGGGCTGTGGCCGTATCCCCTTAAAAATCGGTCTTTCATTTTATAATCTTTAGGGTTTTCCTCTTAAGTATTTATTTCTTTTGGTGATTTGTTTCGGGTGTTATATTAGAATATTTAGGGAAATATACATATATTTTTTTTGTTGTGCTGTACGATGCCTTCCAAATACGATCTCCGATCGAAGGTTCTTCCGGCCGAGGAAGAGGAGAAATTGTGGTCCATTGATTTAGATGAGGTTGCCGGGGCCGAACAGCCACGTATATCGATGGGACTGCCAAGGACTCCGTTGGGTCCTCTTCATCAGCAGCTGCGCAGGGAACTTCAGGTGGGAACAAATCCCACACAACATCTAGTTCTCGAGCAAGTGAACTCGGAGGCGAACCAGCTGCTACAGGTCGACGGAAAGGATGACCGTACACAGGAGGCGTTTCTGGACAACGCGGCGAGGTCGGCCGTAAATGTGGCATTGGCCCAGGCGGCAGAGACCCATCGAAGGGCTCAGGAGTCCGGCGCCAGCCAGTCCTTAAGGGATGAAATCCGAGGTGGTTTCCTGGAAATAATGAAGCTGATAAACGAGGTGCTAAGGCCTGCTGCTCAGCGGCCACAGCTTCCACAGGGGAACCACCACGGCGGCACCACAGGCTCCAAGTCTGGTCCAGAAAAGGGGCGATTCCAAAGACTGCACCATCAGCAGACACGATTGGCTCCCGTCCGCCGCCACCAAGGGTTCCACCAAAGCCGCCTAGAAGGCCCGTGGAGCCGCGTTTTTATGCCTATACAGGGCTAGGTGGCGGCGAGCGGTGGGGCGTTGCTTTTGATGGCGAGGACGAGCGAAACTCGGTGGAGGATTTTCTGTTCCGGCTCGAGTTCCTGCAGCGGCAGTACCAGTGCCCTTGCCAGGAAGTGCTCCGCCATTTCCATGTGCTGCTAACTGGACGGGCACGCGAGTGGTATTGGGTCCACGTGCGTCACTGCAGGGTGGAGAGATGGCCGCAGCTGCGTGCCGCGCTGATGGATAGGTTCCGAGGCCACCAGACGGAGCACGACCGGATGCATCAGCTTCTGCAGAAGGAGCAACAGCCGGGAAAAGCCGTGGAGGATTATGTCCATGCGACGCAGCAGCTAGCCTCTCGCCTAAAAAAACCACTGTCAGAGCGACAGATGGTAAAAATAATTAAAAAGGGCTTGAGAGAGGTTATTGCAAGATTTGTTTACGCAATGGATGTGATGACTGTGGACGAGTTGAGGGAAGAGTGCTGCGAGGTGGAGCGTAATTTTGGACGACGAGGACGCGCGGCCTATGCGCACCCGATGCGTTATCCTCCGGCGGAGAAGGCCAGGGTTAGCGAGGCAGCTGGTCCAGATACTGCAGAGGATTCCCAGTGGCAGGTGGAGGCGTTACAAGCGAAGGCCCGAAATCCGTTCCGAGCGGGCTGCTGGAATTGCGGAAGGCCAGACACCGTGTCTCCGAGATGTCCGGATTGCGCGGAAAACGGTCGGCTGGGCGATCCGAGGGCGGGAAGGATGCGTCCAGACAAAAGTCCCGCGAAGCAGTAGATGTTCTAGGACTAAAAAAAGGTTTAGTATGTACGAGTAGTAATAAGAACAATTTAAAATACTTACCCTTTGAGGAGAGGATGCTTCGGTACTTGGAGACCAGGAACCGAATTTTCTCCGAGCACCAGTTAGGCGGCATGCGAACGGTGTCTAGGAAGGATCGATTCCGGAAGAGACGAGCGAGGAGGCGAGAAGTGGTTACCGCTGTGAAGCGCATTGGAACGGGAGACCCTCGACCATTCGCTGAAGTCCGGATCCTGACCCAACAGCTGACTGGAGCGAGTGTCAGCCTGCTGGGCAAAGGTTGAAGAGAGCTCGTCGAGGCGTTGGATGTGCCAATCCAGAAGTACCTATCCGTGGTCCGAACGGCGTATGGAGAGGACCGCTCGAGCTACCTGTGAAGTACAGAGGACAGATAAAGCGGATCCTGTTCTATGTATGTCCTTACCTGAAGCAGGAAGCCTATTTTGGAGTGGACTTCTGGTAGGCGTTTGGCTTGGCTCCGGCGGTGATAGGCCACAGCGACCCGGAAAGCGTGAAGAAGGCAGACGGAATCCACGCTAGGGATATGGAGCACTACGCCGAACACGAAGATGACGACGAGGAAAAGCCAGATCCCGAATCCTGGACCTTATCCGAGGCCGACGCACGAGAGCTCGCGGAGATCCAGGAGGTGTTTCTCACATTTGAGAAGGATGGTCTGGGAACGACCAATCTGGAAAGGCTGATTGAGGGAGCCAAGGTCTTCACGGATCGGCCGTATCCCATGTCTCCAGCCAAGCAGTCGAGGATGAGGTGGACAAGATGCTAGCGCTCGGAGTCATCGAAGAGAGCATGAGCCCGTGGACCAACCGGACGACGGTAGTGGAACGCGGGGTAATCGACGGAAATTTTCCCGTCCGGCAAGCGTTCGTTTTGCGCAGAGTAAGCCTCGGAAGCGCACTACGGCAACTTGTCCGACGTGAATAGGCACGCGGGCAGCTTTGGCGTCCTCGTTGCGTAGAGAAAATAAACCTCGGAAACTCAACTCAGAAACCTCACTGACCCGAAAAGCCCCGAAATAACCTCGGAAACGCAATACGAGAACTTGCCCGACCTGGAGTAACACGTGGGTAGCTTTGGTGTCCGCGTTGCGTAGAGAAAATAAACCTTGGAAACGCAATACGGTAACCTAGCCGACCCGAAAACACTCAGCGAAGTTCCCTAAATTTTAGTAGCCAGGCTTGGGGGTTTGAATTTCACAACTTTATGTTCATTTTATTCACTTAGTGTTTCTCCCTAACCTTCGCACTCAGTATGTGGGTTTCTCTGCTTCTTGTCTTACTCTTTAGCTTGGTATGGCGTTGCCGTCCGCGGTGTTCTCTGCTGCTGGTGTTGTCCTTCTCGTCTGAGTTGCTTGGCTGCCGTAAAAAGAATGAGGCCGATCCCCGTCGATAGCGGTTCCACGTCGACACGCTTTTCCCTTTACAGCACGCTTTTTGCTATTAACAGCACTAAGCTTGTCCTTAATCGCACGCTTTGCGTTTAAAAGCACGCGCGCTTATTCACGGGTGATTCCGATAACTTATCGATACTGTTGGACATTCGCCCCGACTGGCCAGCGGACTGATCTTGCTGATCAATACTGGTGACCTAGCGCGCGCCTATTTGAAAACTAGGATTACTTAGGTTTTAGACTTAAACATATATTTAAGAAACTGAATATCTAATCAGCCCTTCAGTGGCTGGGACGTACATATGGCCTTCAATGGCTGAGATATTATGCGAGGCGCGTTTAGGCGTCCTCACACCCCTTTTACTTCGGGGTGGCTAATGAGATGGACGGAGGGCCACGGAGACTTCGCCTCGTGCGGTCACACTGATCCGAAATTTGGCCCCGTCGATGTGGCGTAGGTACCGTACGCGTCGGCGATCCTGGGTCTGGATGGACGTGACAAGGATGGGGTGGCAGACGGCGATCTGGAGTGTCTTCCCTCCAGTTCGCTGGGGCCTCGATCCAGTGGGCGTCACCCCTGACTGGGTCCTCCGCTGGGTCCTCCTGGAGAGCCTGGAGTACCTCGTGCTGTTCCCCGCCGGTTAGGAACAGTTGCAGGTCCAGCTCCTCGTCTCCGCTTTGGGACGGCGCCTGCGCTGGGGGTCCCAAGAACAAGTCCATGACCGCAGGGGGAATGGATCGGTCGGGTGTGGGTGGTGCTTCCCGCTGAGAGGGTCCGAGGCCGGGTGACAGCGCGGGTGGCGACAGTTCCAGGCGCGGACGTACAGCGTTGGTGGGTGTCCGCGGGGACTCTATTTGGCAGCGTCTCGGTGTGGACGGGGGGGTGGAGCGTGCTGGAGTTCCGGGTGGGGTTTGGTTCCGCGGGTTCTCGGCAATAGCGGGGACGTGCTCCTCGGGTACGGCCAAGTGGATATCCAGCACGTCCTCTCCCTCGTCGTCGCTGTCCCCCTGGCTAGAGCAGAGGCCACTCACAGGCTCGGATTCCTCCGGAGCTGGTGCGATATCGCCAGCGTAGCCGTCCTAGGCCCGGTTCTCCTCGGCTATGGCGCGTTCGACCTGAGCTTGCAGGCGGTCCCTCCAAAATCGACCGTCGACTACGACGTCCGAGTCGTCGGTGGACGTTGGGTTCGCGGGGGAACTCCGTTGGGCCTCCCAGAGGCATTGTTGCAAGTGCCCAGGAGCGAAGGAATGGTGGTCCTGACCTCGCAGCCATGCGCCCACCAGGACGTGGGTGGTCGATGCCCCGGGCTCGTCTCGTCAACCGTGGGGGAGGTCGGCTCCTCCTCCTCGTCGTCTCCGGGTAGGGGCTCGAATACCTCCGGAATGTCACCGCTGACCACAATACTGACGTCCGGAGACCTTGCTTGGGTCGACACGGAGTCGGTGTTGTCCGGTGGAGTGCGACCAGCGGGTCCTTCGGGCGTTCTCATGCCTTGCCATGGGCTGAACGGGGGTGGAGTCGGGCTGCGGGTGGACAAAACCGAGTGGCCTTGGGATTCTCCGCTACTACTGGCCGTAGAGTCTTCTCGGTGGTCGACGGGTCGGTCCGCTCCCTCCACACGATAGGGGTCCATTTGTCGAATGGTGTTGTCTCTGAAAGGTGTCCAAAAAATTAGCCTAGTACTACGTTTTCCTAACTTGCCTAGCCTGAGTGCGAAGATCAAACTATTTTTAATTAGCCTATTCGGTACAATTTTCCCGCTTAAAAGTAACTTGCTGGCGAGTACGCCACTTATGTTTACCCTTGCAGAGTTGTAACGGGCACGTCATCAGGTGCGTGTTGCGAAACGCTCCTTCTGGGGCCTTCTGTAGAGTCGTCTGGTTGTTCTTCACGCTGATGATACTCTTTTAAATCGCCTATGCCAGCTGTACGCCTGTTCCGGCCGTCTATCTGCTGTAGCCGCACGACGTTTGATGATAGAAATTTCACCAGCTTAAGCGGGCCCGCGTACTTCGGTGCACTTTTCGCGTTAAAGCCCTCGTTGGCTTTGGACAGAAGGTGAAGGCGGTCTAGCACCTGTGAGCCTAGTTGGGGCCGCCACTCACGTCGCCTCAGGTTGTAGTGTCGACTTTGTTCCTGAGAATCTATCTGGTTAGTTTTCAGGGCGGTGCGGAACGCTTCTTGAAGCCTTTTGGCTCGTTCCGTTGGATCCAATGGCGAGGCATGTAAGTCGGGTGCGACCGCATTGAAGAGGGCACCTGGCAACCTAGGCTCCCGACCTTGTACTAGGTAAGCCGGACTAAACCCCGTACCATCTGAGATGCTAGTGTTGATGGCGAGGGAGATCTCGGGCAGTAGCTGGTCCCATGTCCGGTGATCCTGATTCACATGTTGAGTTATCATTGTCTTGATAGTGCGGTTGGCGCGCGGATCAGAAGTAACGCGATCCTCCTGAGCGTCTTCCGGATGCCTAGGTGCCCGGCGGAGGGATGGTCGTGGCATTCTCCCAGCACGCGTTGACGCTTCTCGTGGCACGCACAGCTTCCAGGGGTTGCCTACTCTGATGTCTGTGGGATGCCCTATGTGTTTATAGAGCTGTCCCTTATCCAGGGAGTAGTCCGGAAATTTCTCGGGGCGTCTTTGGACCAGTTCCTGCATCTTTCGTACCCATTTGAAGTGGTACTTAAGTTCTGCGAGTAACTGAAGACTTCCGAGTGGTTGCCGGGAGAGGGCGTCGTTGTATTTGCCCTTCCGGTAAAGTACGTCGAACTGGTACTGCTGGAGTTCCAGTGCCCACCGAGCTATACGTCCCGTGGGATTGTTAATGGAGTTCAACCATTTAAGAGCCAGGTGATCCGTGATCACGCCGAACCCTCCAGGTAGCAACGTAACTTTCGGGTGGCCCACACAATGGCGAGGCACTCCTTTTCAGTGGCCGAGTAATTTTCCTCCGCCCGCTAGAGTCGACGGCTCACGTAGGCGATTACTCGTTCGTCGCCCTCAATATTCTGAGTGAGGACCGCGCCGAGTCCTTTGTCGCTGGCGTCCGTCTGAAGTTAGAACTTATACTCGAAGTTTGGGCAGGTCAATACAGGGGCGGACGTCAGTCGCGCCTTAAGTGAATCAAACGCCTGCTGTTTGGGTTCTTCCCAGGTCCACTTTACTCCCTTCCTCGGGAGTCGCGACATTGGTTGTACGAGGGAGGCAAAGTCTGGGACAAAACGTCTGTACCAGGATGCGATTCCGAGTTGGCGGCGAAGTTCCTTGACATTAGTCGGGGGATGTAGCCCCTGGATTGCCACTATTTTGTCGGGGTCTGTCCTAATGCCTTCCTCGCTGATCAGGTGATCCAAATACACTAGTCTTTTTTGGAAGAACTTGCACTTACCCCGATTTAAGCGTAGATTCGCTTCTCGAAGGCGCCGGAAGACTTCCCTCAGATTGCGCGCATGGTCCTCCCCCGTTGCCCCGATGACGATGATGTCGTCTAAATAGGCGAAGGCGTGGGGCTCCATATCGCGGCCGATGACGCTGTCCAGAGCTCGTTGGAAAGTCGCTGGGGCGGAGTGGAGCCCAAACGGCATGACCTTCCAGTGGAAGAGTCCACGTCCGGGGACAGTGAATGCGGTGCATTCTCGACTGCCTTCCGCCATGGGAATCTGCCAATACCCGTTTTTAAGGTCCAACGTGGAGATGAACCGGGCATTCCGTAGACGTTCCAGGATATGGTTGATGCGTGGAACCGGGTACGCGTCGGGTATGGAGTGTGCGTTGAGTTGACGATAGTCAACGCACATCCGCATGTCCCCTGTCTTCCTTCGGACCAGCACCAGCGGTGCGCTGTGCGGACTTCGAGAGGGTTCGATTCGTCCGTCCTGCAGCAGTTCGTCCACCTGCTCGTTGATGATACGCTGCATGGCCGGGTTCTTGGGATAATACCGCTGTTTCAGCGGTTTATCTCCCCGAAGGGTGATGGTGTGCTCGGCTATATCCGTTGTCCCTTGCAGCTGGTCGAAATGCCTAAGCTCCTCTTGAAGGAACCGGAGGGTTACTGCGTCGAGAGGTTCTTCAGACACTAGCGATCCCGGCGGGGATTCCGCGACTGTGGCCAGGTGTTCCGCGACTGTGGCCAGGTGTCCGTGAGGGACACCTGAGGGACGGAGATACCTCCGAAAAGGGTTCCTTTTCTTGGCCACGGCGGCATCCGGTAGTGGCTGGAGGCTGTACTTGCCTTCCTTGACGGTGACCTCGGCCTTCGTGATTCCCGTGGTAGTAGAACTGTTGGTCCTTGTTGTCCGCCGGGTAGGAGTCGGTGGGTTCGAAAGTTGGGCGATCGCCGCTGTTGGCGCCGCTCGGGTGGCTGAGCCTGGTTCGGCTCTTCGTGTGGTAGGCGGAGCTAGTTGGAGGCACACCTGACCGCAGATTAGGGTTGCCCGGATGCCACAGAGAAAGTCGATCCCGAGGATCAGCTCGTCCAAGATCGTTGGCAGGACCAGGAGGGTCATGCGGACATGTTGTTGGTCCAGGCGCACTTGTGCGTGCAGGGCCTTGGTGACTTCCTTCGGCGATCCGTCCGCCAGGGTTATTTGGGTGCGAACTTCTTTGATGTTTCGACCCGAATCGAGCCGGTTGGCTAGCGCTTCGCTGACAAAGCTTCTGGAGGCCCCCATGTCGATGGTTGCCGCGAAGAGTTGCCCCTCGATGGTAACCGTGGCGAGGACAAGCGGAGCGGTGGATCTAATGGTGGGGGAGCGCTGAGTGGGTCGCCGCCTGCTCCCTGAGTGTGCGAGGACCCCGGTTGTTTCCCGACTGGCGGCAGCAGTCAATGGTGCGGGTACCACGTTTCCCGCAGTCCGAGCAGTATAGGACTGGTGGGTTCTGGCATTCCCGAACGAAGTGTCGTGGCTCGGGCCACGTCGACAGGTGTTTCGGCCTCCTGGGAAATCATCCGGTTTGAAATCGCTGGATTCGATGTGCCGAAAGGCGTCGCCGCTGGCTCTCGTCGGCGAGGGCCGGGCGGAGGGCTGCTCCTCGTAGTGTAGCATCCACTGGCGGGTGGAACTAGTGCTGCTTGTCGTACTGGGTCTCGGTCCCGAGCAGTTTCGAAAGCGGTGGCTAGTTGCGTCAACCCTTCCAGCGAGGAGAATTCATGACGCCTTATGAAGAGTTGATACTCCGGTAGCAGGTTCTCGTAAATCCTTTCGAGCTCCTGTTCGAACGAGTAATTTGCTCGCTGCATCATCAGGCGTAGTTCTACCACTAGAGAACTTAAAAAGCTCGCCGCCTTGTTGGTGTCGGGTCCTGATCGCATCCTCCAGGCGCTGGTAGTACCGTGGAGGGAGGAAAAATTCCAAGAACTCCCGCTTAAAAGTTTCCCAGGGCACGGCGTGCATCTGGTAGGCTCGGTACCAGCCTTCGGCGCGGCCCGACAGTAATCCGGCGATGGCCCGTGGGATGTCGCTGTTCCGTACGCTGTACGATGTAGCGCCTTCCTCGACTCGTTCCATGAAGTGCAGGGGGTCGGCTTGCCCATCGAAAAAGACGCCCCATCCCCGAAGCTTCTCGGCGAATGCGGCTGCGGACATGTGCTGGAGTGACGATTGGGCAGCGAGGTGAGAGCCTTGGGCTCCACGTCCTGGGCTCGTGTGACGATGTTCTGGGGGTGACACGGAGAGAAGGGTATCCCCTGCGCCGGGCATCGGTGAGGTGGACCGGTTGGTCACTACCTTTGATGTGGGAGCCTCCGGGTAGATGGCCTCCAATGCGGCAAAGCGTTTCCGGAGCGCCGGACTGTGGTTGGACCCTCCGATGAACGATGCAAGCCGGGGTCGCAGTTCGTCCACCTGGCCTTGAGGATAGCTTGGAGTTCGTCCTTCCGCCGGTAGGAAATCCACCTGACCCCCATGGCTCGGGTCGTGGATGCGTCGTCGGATTCGGAGAAGCTCGCCTCCTCGATCTGTCTGGCGGCTGACGAAGCGGGTTTTTGTTCGGCGTCCTCCGACGCTTTCTGTTCCCGGTTCGTTTTCATCGGTCGACCCGGTGAACAGTGGAGCGACTCTCCTGGCGGCGAGTGATCCGGGGTCCACGGTGAGCGTGGCGATTGTTTTCCTCGTCGCGGTGTGTGCTGTAGCTGGCACTGTAGATGGCGCTGCTGGCGGGGCGCAAGCCGGGCGGCGAAGCTGGCCTCTGGGGGCGCTCGGAGGGCGAGCGCTGCTGGGTAAGCGCTCGGGGTGTGGCGCTGCTGAGCTTTGGAATCGCTCCTGATCTGAGCGGCCTCTGGGAGCGCTCTCGGTAAGCGGCGCAGGTGGCCCACTGGGATGCTCCTGATGAGCGTGGATTCCGGAGGGCCCTCAGCAGGCGGCGCTCAGGCGGCGGCGCGGCTGGACTCCGGAGTGCTCCTGATGTGAGCGGGCTGGGTCAGCGCTCGGGGTGCTCATAGTAAGCGGCGCAGTTGCGGAGTAGATCGGCGTTGTCGTAAGTGGCAGTACAGATTCCCCTATTTGCTCTTTAACTAGGCTTTTAAAACTTGGGTGCTCCTAATCAAAAAACTTCCCACGGCTGGACATGGGTCTTTAAGCCATGCGGTTGATACTGAAAACCCAACTCCTACAGGATACCTAGGTCGTTCCTGAGTCGTCCCTGTTCGGGCGCCAAACTGTAAGAACTTTTTCTTAGGCTGGGATAGACTTCAGTCTGGCAAGAGTCCTCTACAGTTACATTTGTAGAAACACAGGAGACGTAGATCGCTCGGGGAACGCGGGGAAATCGACGGAAATTTTCCGTGAATAGGCACGCGGGCAGCTTTGCCGTCCGCGTTGCGTAGAGAAAATAAACCTCGGAAACGCAACTCAGAAACCTCACTGACCCGAAAGCCCCTCCGCGAAATGCACTAAATCTTATTAGCCTCTCCCTAACCTGAGCGTGATCAGAAAAGGCCGGCGATAGTTTCCCGCACTTTTCTCTAGTCTGGTAAGCGTTCGTATTGCGTAAAGAAAATAACCTCGGAAACGCAATACGAGAACTTGCCCGACCTGGAGTAGCACGTGGGTAGCTTTGGTGTCCGCGTTGCGTAGAGAAAATAAACCTCGGAAACGCAATACGGTAAGCTAGCCGACCCGAAAACACTCAGCGTAGTTCCCTAAATTTTAGTAGCCAGGCTTGGGGGTTTGAATTTCACAACTTTATGTTCATTTTATTCACTTAGTGTTTCTCCCTAACCTTCGCACTCAGTAAGTGGGTTTCTCTGCTTCTTGTCTTACTCTATAGCTTGGTATGGCGTTGCCGTCCGCGGTGTTTTCTGCTGCTGGTGTTGTCTTTCTGGTCTGAGTTGCTTGGCTGCCGCAAAAAGAATGAGGCCGATCCCCGTCGATCGCGGTTCCACGTCGACACGCTTTTTCCCTTTACAGTACGCTTTTTGCTATTAACAGCACTAAACTTGTCCTTAATCGCCCGCTTTGCGTTTAACAGCACGCGCGCTTATTCACGGGTGATTCCGATAACTTATCGATACTGTTGGACATTCGCCCCGACTGGCCAGCGGACTGATCTTGGTGATCAATAGTGGTGACCTCGCGCGAGCCTATTTGATTACTTAGGTTTTAGACTTAAACATATATTTAAGAAACTTAACATCTAATAAGGCCTTCAGTGGCTGGGACGTACATATGGCCTTCAATGGCTGAATCGGAGAGTCGCAGAATGCCTGAAAGCAGCAGGGTTAACGATTGGTATGAGTAAATCAAAGTTTTGCTTCAAATCATTGACCTACCTGGGTTTTATCGTTGGTGGAGGTCGTCTACGAATGGATCCGGGACGAGTAGCAGTGATCAGGAGGATGCCAGAGCCTAGGACGATCAAGGAGGTGAGAGCGTTTCTTGGGACTGCTGGATGGTACCGCCGGTTCATAAAGAACTTTGCGACGTTGGCCGCCCCGTTCACTGAATCACTGAAGAAAACTGGAAACTCGAAGTTTTCATTGAGTCCAGAGGCTCAGCTTGCGGTAGAAGCTTTGAAGATGGCGTTAACGACTGCACCAGTCCTGGTGCATGCGGACTTCAAGAGACGGTTCTTTATACAGTGCGATGCGTCACACGTCGGAGTCGGGGCGGTGCTTTTCCACCGAGACGACGACGGACAAGAGCAGCCAATTGCCTTTTTCTCGGCCAAGATGAATAAACATCAGGTAAATTACACCGTGACCGAGAAAGAGTGTCTCGCGGCGCTCATGGCCTTTTGGAAGTTCTGGCCGTATGTCGAAGGGATGCCATTCACCTGCATCACGGACCATGCCAGCTTGAAGTGGCTCATGTCCATGAAGGATCAGTCGGGACGGTTGGCAAGGTGGTCACTGCAGCTTCAAGGATTCCACTTCAACATCGAGCATCGAAAAGGGAGCGAGAACATCGTGGCAGACACCCTTTCACGGAGTGTGGAGGACGGATTTGTTGGGTTTCGAAACCACCGAGTTCGCTGGAGAAGGTTACCTCGAGTTAGTGAGGGATGTGGAAGACAACTTGGAAAACATACCGGACTTGAAGATCGAGGATGGTCTCATCTTCAAGAGAGTCTCTTTATCAAATTTGGACGACGAGGTGGAAGGAAATTGTGGATCCCACAGAGTCTAAGCCACAGCCTAATTGAGCGTGCACATACGGACCCAACAGCAGCTCATGGCGGAATGGGAAAGACTCTGGAAATCCTCCGACGGCAGTTCTAAAAACTCCGGTATACTCCCCACAGAGCAACGACGCAGAACGAGTAAATCGAAGCGTGTTGGCCGCAATCTGAAGCTTTTTAGATGGTGACCATCGAGCCTGGGACGTCTACCTTCCGGAGATTGAGGTAGCCCTTCGAAACGCGATCCACTCGGCGACAGGAGAAGCATCTTTCTTTACAGTGTTCGGGCATCATATAATCCTGAACGGCGCCAACTATAGGTTAGCGAGGAAAGTCCTTGTGTGACCACGAGATGGCGGGGATGGAGACGGCGGACAAACTCTGAGTGATCCAGGAAAATGTCCGAAAGAATCTGGAGACAGCCTATGACCGAAGCCGCAAGCGATATGACCAACGGGCTCGAAACTTCATGGCCAAGCCAGGTCAGGCGGTATACCGCCGAAACTTCGTCCTCAGTGACTTTGGAAAGTCGTTCAACGCCAAGTTCGCCAGGAAATTGCTTAAGGCTCGAATGTTGAAAGCCGTTGGCAACAATGCATACGAATTGAAAGGCCTGCAAGGATGCAAACTCGGAGTTTACCACGCCAAGGATATCCGGATGTAATCTAAAAAAAAAAGGTAGCACAAAGTAAAGGTGCGCAAGAGAAAAAAACAAAGGCAGTACTTCCCGGCAAGCGTGGGCCCCGCGTAGGGCACCGTTTGGAACTGCATTCGGATTTCGCCAGACACCGATCCCCAATGCTCCCAATGATTTCGTCGAGTGGCCTTGGTTTGAAGGCGTCTATCTAAATCCTTGGGTGGTGTTGCATTTCAAGTTGGAATCGTCTGGAAGAAATAAGAAGGAGGTATTCGTTTTTGGTATCGATAAGGTTTGGTGGGTGGCAACACCTACTGAAGTGGCGCCCCCTTCTGCTCATGCCCTTGGCTATCTAGCTATTTAAACTAGCCCGGTTCGCTCTGGGTATGGCTAGGATGGCCTTGGATTCGTCCAATGACCCACTTCTGGGAGGGGGAAAGGGAATATGGCGTGATGAGCATGACATTGCGTAGGTCAGGGATCGGGTTTAGTTGATGCCGAAGATCAAAGCAATGTAGACGGAGTTCTTTCTATTATTTTTTGTTTCGTTTGATTCAAGAATAAGTAAGGGTGCGAATAGTGCTACTGACGTGTAGAAATAAAGTGGAAATTTATTTATTTTACGTCCACCGGGTACCCTAGTACATAGGGCCCCGGCAGTTTTCTTAGATTTTCTTCGTTCTTCGCAAATTTCTCGGAGGAAGGGCAGCAGCCCTCGTGGTAGTACTCAGCCACCAGTAGCAGCAGCAGCAGCAGGCAGCAGTAGCAGCAGCAGTACCAACAGTAGCAACAGCAGCAGCAGGCAACAGTAGCAGCAGAAACCGCCGCAGGCAGCAGCAACAGCCGTAGGCAGCAGCAACAGCCACAGGCAGCAGTAACAACCATCACCATCAACCAACACCGCCGCAGGCAGTTAGGTTATTTAACCACACAAAATTCAACGTTACCTGGGTGAGTCCGTTCCGGGCACGTAGAACCCGAGCAGCACCACGACGCGACTCCCATACCACGCGGCATCTCCGACGTCACGGTCTGTAGTGGCCGAAGCAGGGCGTAATACTGGTTTCCACTCCGACGCGCGCCCTTTATAAGGGTCCCGAGTTGTCCCTCGGCGACCCGCAGCCGGCTTACTGGCCGCGCCTGTGATTAGATTGTAAGATTAATTTTTGTACTCGTCCGTTTCCGCATGTCTTCGTGATTTCGCCAGCTTGAGTCCGGCCTTGCGCAAAACTCAGGGTCTGAAAATGCGAAAGCGGGCTTAGCAGAACGTAAAACAATCTATTCATATTATTCATATCTACCATATTTGTGTACTCTTGTACTCCAGCAGGGTGATTAGGAGAGAAAAGAGGTGTAAAATTAATTACAGCCGCTTGGCTTAAATTTTTCTGCGGGGCCAAATTTCCAGCCTTGCAGCTGGTGCAGTCCAGGCCGGGTAGTGGTTTTGCCCTGACCTGTAAGTAATGGTATAAGGAGTAAAGGATATGCTTAACGTTTATATTTGGCAATCTATATATTAATAAATAAATGTACTTAGAATGGAGATGAAGATGATGTGTGCCTAAGGCAATTACCAGCGGGGAGATGAACCGGTCGTAGTCTGGCTTGGCAGTGGCTCCGGCCTTAGAACATGGGTGGTGCCTCCCTCGCGACACTAGGGGCACCACAGGAAAGGTGGGTGCTCTGTGGCAGCCACATCTGATCCCACTTTTCCGTCGTATTTGTATTTGATTACTTTTTCGTTGTTAGAGATGTTAGTATTTGTAGAGTGAGACGTCGATAGTAATCGATGTTTAGTGTTGTGGAAGCTGTAGGGACATTGGGGGTACTCCACCCTGAGTCGGGGCCGGGGCCGTCCCAGGACGATGCAGTTCCATAACAATACCTTTTCTCAATGATCAATCCCAGTTCTAAACTGACACGCATGAGGCTTGAATTAGAAGAATATGATTTTTCAGTTGAATACTTAAAGGGAAAAGACAACTACATATGTAGCTGATGCGTTATCAAGAATAGCCATCAAAGACCTGCTAAATTTAATAATAGTTTCAATATAATGGGCAATAAAATATCCCAGTAAACGGATATGTGTTTATAATTGTTTTAACATTTATATTAGATTTGTTTAATCTTGTAGCTTTGTTAGTGTAATTTACGCTCTCTATACTTGCTAGAACTCTTTAATTCCCTCTCAATCTCTCGCGCTCTATTTTATAACTGTAATTTACTCTCTATGAACTTCTGGTAGACTTTTCCGTTTATTTCTCTAACTCTCTCTCTCTCTTGCATGCTTTACATTGCATTTGTTTATTGATTAAAGTTGTTGTGTTGCACAAGCCACGCTCAGTCGATATAAGATTTATTCTCTCGTGCTCTCTTTATTCGATTTAATTCGTGATCTCGCGCTCTTACTTTTTTTGATCCCAGTGCCAAATTTACTTTGAGGTATTTTTCATATTCTTATTTTTTTTTTAATTGCATTAAACTTACAATGGCTCTTGTCTGTTCTAAAAAAAATTGTACTCTTGCGTCTTCAACTAAAGACCCTTTTATTTTTTGCTGGCTCTGCGATTCGATGATGCACGTTAAATGTGCAGGATTTACTGGCAGAGTCAAAGATTTCATTGATCTTAATTCTGGTCTGATGTGGTCATGTGGGTCCTGCAAGGAAATGGTAGTTGAGATGAGCTGCTTTATGAAGCAGACTCGAGACAGCCTATTGAATATCTCAGGAGCTTTTAAACAACTCAATGCGGGGTTCGGCTCCGTCTGTGCCCAGT
Source organism: Drosophila carrolli (assembly GCA_018152295.1). Lineage (NCBI taxonomy): Eukaryota > Metazoa > Arthropoda > Insecta > Diptera > Drosophilidae > Drosophila > Drosophila carrolli. The sequence goes on along the minus strand of JAECXJ010000003.1, from coordinate 2,237,887 downwards.
TTAACAATAAAAAATTATTAACCGAGTCGCCTAAACGTAAAAAAGCCAGTTTAACCGCCGTTAATATGATTGTGGAATCCACCCCAAATCCGAACTTGGTAGCAGCGTTTCTGTTGACACAGGGGTAAATGAACCAACTGTGCCTATGGATACAACTAGTTTGGGTGGAACCTCTGTTTCCAGAATAAAATCTACAGTACTGGCTAAGTCAAAGAATTCGTTGCCGACCGTACCTACAGATACAGTAGGCACCGTTCCTGGTTCTCAGCCCAGTGTGGTTCAGACTGCTTCTTGGGGGTGTAAGAAACTTTCAGTTGTTCCACAAAGGAAGCAATTATTTGTTTCTAGATTCACTCCAGATACCACATCTGAGGATGTTTTGGAATTTATACGTGAAAAATTCCCATCCGAGGATATTGCAGTTGAACAATTTCGATTTTCTTACGCTCGTAGGATATCGTCTTTTAAAATATTTGCTCCGACTGATGTGTTTAAGTTGTTACTTTCTGAAAGTTTTTGGCTTAATGATGATTTAGTTATTAAAGAATTTGTTCCAAATAAACCGAGAACAAATAACAGGCCTTCCACTGTGCCAAAAAACTCAAAAGTATATTCTTGGCGTATCAAATTGTTAGGGGACTAAATATGAAGCTAGACAAGCTTTATGCCGACTCCTCTGCATTCACCGAAGATATTTTGACTTTTACGGAATATTGGCTAAAACATGAGATATCTGACTCTGAAGTTCTGTCAAATAACTTTAATATTTATAGGACCGATCGCCCCTCACGTAAGGGGGCCGGTGTACTGATTGCCGTTACCTCTAGCCTAACATCCGAAAGAATTCCTACTCATATCCCAAACGAAATTGAATTTGTTAGTAAGAAAGTTTCCTTGCAATCTTTATCCATTTTTGTTACATGTTCCTATATTTCACCTGGCTCTGATCTAGTAATTTATGAGCACCATCTGTCCGCAATAAAATCCGTACTATCCCTTTTTTTCTAACAGAGACCTTTTGATTGTTTTGGGTGACTTTAATCTACCTGATATTTCTTGGTCTCCTCCCACTGAATCACTTGTCGCTATACCATTATCCGCCCATGATTTTGTGGGCGTTTTAGAATTAGAATTATCGTTACAGCAAGTAAGCTTTATACGAAATTCTTTAAATATACAATTAGATCTTGTGTTTGTTTCAGACCCGTCCGAGGTCACGGTATGTAGAATTGACGCTCTTGTTGTACCTGATGACCGATATTATCCAACAATGGAATTGACAATTTGCCTCCCCTGCTCTGATACCCTATCTCCTTTAGTGCCCCCAACTAAAATGAAATGCTTATACGTCACTCGACCGTATATATTCAGTTAACGATATAGGTGTAAACTTAAATTTGACTGCCACATAATGTCCACTGTAAATAAAGCCATGAGTGTTCTTGGCTTTATAAAGCGTTGGTCAAAAGAATTTGATGACCCTTATACGACCAAATTATTATTTACCTCCCTTGTCCGTCCTATTTTGGAATATTGTTCGTCGGTTTGGAGTCCACAACATCAAGTGCACATTGACTGTATTGAGTCGGTACAAAAAAATTTCTTCCATTTGCCCTTCGTAGTTTAAACTGGGATCAAAACGTAAGGCTACCTTCCTACCAGAGTAAATTACTGTTGCTTAATTTACCTGCACTTGTAAATCGTAGAAAAATGCTTGGTACAATTTTTATGCATAATCTTATTAGAGGTGATATTGATTCTGCAGAACTTGTAAACCGCCTAACTTACAATGTTCCTGTTAGACTAACACGATATTATATCCCTCTAAATTTGCCACGATGTTCATCAAATTTTTGTCTGCACGAGCCCTTTCGCGTTCTATGCAATTCTTATAACAATCTTTATCATCTAATTTGCATTTCCACTTCTATCCCGTTATTAAAAACTAATATTTTAACTCATTTGCTTTTCTCTTAATTGTGCCTTTTATTTTCACTTGTGTCTTGTCTCTATTTAATTTATGTATTTTCCTCGCGAACTCGCATTTTTTGCCCAAATTGATAATAGGGCCCCCGCGTAACAAGCACGTGCTTGGTGTCTTTGGGCCACTTGTTTGTACTGCTCGTAGTGCATCAACGTCCATCAGATTAAGAGTAGCGCTACTCAACCCGGTGACCCTAATAGATAAACAATAAGAGAAACCGCTATAGTCGAGTGCCTCGACTATTAGATACCCGTTACTCAGCTAAACAACTAAATATAAATATGCCTTTTTGTAATAAATTGAATAGAAATATTAAACATACAAACTTACATATATTGGCTAAACACATACATTCTTAAATAGTATTATGTATATTAAAGTCTAAATGTTTGCACAACACGAGAACCTTTAACGGGCAATTGCAACTGTGTACAATGTAAATACATAATAATGTATATGCTTACATACATACACACATACGCCATTGTTTGCATAGACCTCCAATTTGGCTAACTTGATTTGATTTGCATAGTTCTTGGGATATAGTTCGGTATTGACAAATGAAAACCATCGCAATTTCCTTTAATAGAAATCCTTATCGAGAATTAACGTTGACTCTGTTGAGCACCTTGGCTAGCTGTTCCAAAGTCATCCGTTAGATGGCGTCATGAAAGGCGGAAATGTAGGCGCTAGCCAGGCTTAAGCGTTTAATGGGTTTTTGGGCGTTAGAGTGGGCGTGGCAAACAAATACATATCAATTAAAATTTTCATAATAGCATCAAAACTGGGGCCACAGCTTATGGCTTGTGGGCGTCAGAGGGGGCATGGCACCATTTTGAAACAAACTTGCGCTGCGTAGGAACTCCTAAAATCTACATGCAAAATGCCAATCTTCTAGCTTTTATAGTTTCCGAGATCTCAGCGTTCATACGGACGGACAGACAGACGGACAGACAGACGGAGAGACGGACAGACGGGCAGACGGACATAGCTAGATCGACTCGGCTAGTGATCCTGAACAAGAATATATATACTTTATAGGGTCGGAAACGCGTCCTTCTACCTGTTACATACTTTTGCACGAATACAATATACCCTTTTACTCTACGAGTAACGGGTATAAATACAATATGGAAAAATTCATGTCAATTGCTTATATACTGTGCGAAATATCCTAAAAATCATTAAATTTTAACCGATGTCACCCTATTGTTCCTATGGGAGCTATAGGATATAGACATCCGATCGGGGCGATTTTCAAACTTGATCTGCGTATTAGGATGACTGTGAAAGATCGCTAGCTTTTAAACTGAGCTCCCAAACGGTATTGAAACAGACGGACAGACGGACGGACAGACGGACAGACGAATAGAAGGACAGACGGACATGGCTATATCGAATCCTCTATTGATCCTGATCAAGAATATATATACTTTATGGGGTCGGAAACGTCTCCTTCACTGCGTTACAAACTTGTGACCAAAATTATAATACCCTCTGCAGGGGTATAAAAATTATTTTAAAAAAATTTTGGAATAAAATGATGTCTCCTACCATTGTGACAAGGCCAAAATCCAGAGAAAATCAGCTCAGGTCGGATGTTTGAATGGCTTGCCTCGTTATTCGTTACAAAATTTCCAATAAAGTGACATTTACAGAAATCAAATATCATTAACAAAATGTATCGAAAAAAAATCATGACCCCCACCCTTATAACAAGGCCAAAATGCGGAGAAAATGACCTCGATTTTTCGGTTTCTAATCAAAACCGTGGGAAATAGTGGCCTGATGTTGCAATGGCATACCTCGTTGAATTCGTTACAAAAATTCCAACAAAATGGCATTTACAGAAATAAAATATCGATTGAAAATTTTTTTCGAAAAGAAATCATGGGTTCCACTCTTATGACACGGCCCAATGGCATCCCTCGTTGAATTAGTTACAAAATTTTCAACAAAGTGTCATTGACAAAAATAAAATCTGAAACATTTTTTCGAAAAAAAACCATGACCCCCACCCTAAGGACAAGGCCCAAAAACGGAGAAAATGAACTCGATTGTTTGGTTTTTTGATCAAAACCCTGGGAAATAGTGGTCGGATGTTGGAAGGGCTTACCTCGTTATTCTTACAAAATTTCCAACAAAGTGTCATTTACAGAGAAAATATAATTTAAAAAATTTTTTCGAAAAAAATCATGACCCCCATTTTATGTCAAGGCCCATGTCCGGAGAATATCAGCTCGATTTTCGGTATTTTAATCAAAACCCTTGGTTATGGTAGACGAATGTTCGAATGGAATACCTAGTTGAATTCGTTACAACATTTCCAACAAAGTGGCATTTACTGAAAGAAAATATCATTAAAAACAATTTTTGCAAAAACATGATGACTCCCACCCTTTGAAAAAAATTTTCGAACAAAAATTATGACCCCCATCCTTATGAAAATGCCAAAATCCAGAGAAAATCACCTGAATTTTTCCGTTTTTTAATCATAACCCTGAGAAATAAGGCCCGATGTTTTAATGGCATACCTCGTTGAATTCGTTACAACATTTCCAACATAGTGGCATTTAAAAGAAAAACAAGAGAGAACGCTATAGTCGGGTGCCCCGACTATCAGATACCCGTTACTCAGGTAAAGGGAGTGCGAGGGAGATGGAGATAGAAACTTTGATCACGCATAACTTTTTAACGAATGGTCCGATTTGAAAAATTTCTTCTACATTTCGATAGGTATTGATAAACACAATAAAACTGCATTTTTACTTTTCCGAAATATTTAAATTTATCGTATATAAGCGATTGTGGGCGTTAAAGGGGGCGTGGCACCTTTTTGAAACAAACTTGCGCTGCGTAGGAACTCCTAGAATCTGCATGCAAAATGCCAATCTTCTAGCTTTTATAGTTTCCGAGATCTCAGCGTTCATACGGACGGACAGACAGACGGACAGACGGACATGGCTATATCGACTCGGCTAGTGACCCTGATCAAAAATATATGTACTTTATAGGGTTGGAAACTCTTCCTTCTAGCTGTTACATACTTTTGCACGAATACAATATACCCTTTTACTCTACGAGTAACGGGTATAAAAAGATAAAGAAGCCATTCTGTCTAACTTCCATGACGATCCCATACAAGGTGGTCATACTGGTATTTCAAAGACTTTAGCAAAAATCAAAAGACATTATTTTTGGAAGAATATGACTCGTGATATCACTGAGCACATACGAAAATGTCAATAATGCCAGAAAGCTAAAATAACTAAACATAGCAAGACCCCACTAACAATAACAGACACACCTACAAATGTTTTCGACAAAGTGATAGTGGACACTATAGGTCCACAAAGAAAATGGCAACGAGTATGCAGTCACTTTAATATGTGACTTAACTAAGTATTTAGTTGCCATACCTGTTCCAAATAAGAATGCTAATACTGTCGCTAAAGCAATATTTGAATCTTTTATTCTGAAGTACGGTCCAATGAAGACGTTCATTACGGACAGGGGAACAGAATACAAGAATTCAATTATATGCAATTTGTGCAAATATTTAAATATTAAAAATATTACATCTACAGCACACCACATCCAGACCGTTGGTGATAAACCTGATAAAACTGATTGGGACGTATGGCTTCAATACTTTGTCTTTTGTTTCAACACGACCCCCTCTATGTCACATAATTATTGTCCATATGAGCTAGTATTTGGTAAAACAAGTAATTTGCCAAAACAATTTAATAGCATAGACAGCATAGAAACAATATATAATATAGATGATTATGCTAAGAAAGTAAATACAGATACATATAAAAGAGCTAAGATAATGATAGAAGAGCATAAGAATACAAATAAAGTACTATATGATCAGAAAGTAAACAATATAGATATATCAGTAGGACATAAAGTGTTGTTAAGAAATGAAACAGGACATAAGTTAGATTATAAATATACCGGTCCGTATAAAGTAACGGAAATAGGAGATAGAAATAACATTATAATAGTTAATGACAAAAACAAAAAACAGATAGTTTATAAGGATAGACTAAAACTTTTTATTTCATAATCACACTTAGTATGGCCATACATAGATAATAACATACATATATAAATATTTTATATATATAAATATTTTGATATATAAATATTTTTGATCATTTCATTTTCTTTATCGCTATTAGAATAAATAACAAATATAAACAAAAAGAACCCCAACAAAAAAAAATTTTTTTTATTTTTTTACATAATATACATGGCCTATAAAAGTATGTCACTTCCCCTATCGATATGTTTTATTTTTATTAACATTAATTTAGTGAAAAAATGTGGTCCGACACAATATTAATTGTATTTATATCGGTGTGCACCGCTTTCCTGGGCGAAGGACTCACCTGGGTTCTGGTTTACCGGACGGAAAAGTACCAAAAACTGAAGACCGAGGTGGAAAAGCAGAGCAAAAAGCTGGAGCGCCGGAAGGAGATCCACGGGGACTCCCTGGATCGGTGAAGAAGAAAATCGAACGGGACGAGGAGAAGCTGAAGAACAACAACCGCGACCTTTCGCTGGTCAAGATGAAGTCGATGTTCGCCACAGGATTTGCCTTCACAGCTTTATTGAGCATGTTCAATAGCATCTTTGACGGCCGTGTCGTTGCACAGCTGCCCTTCACGCCCATCTCCTGGATCCAGGGCCTGAGCCACCGGAATCTGTCTGGCGATGACTACACGGACTGCTCCTTCATCTTCCTCTACATCCTCTGCACAATGTCTATTCGCCAGAATATTCAGAAGTTGCTTGGCTTGCCCCATCGCGTGCCGCCAGCAAGCAAGGAGTAGGTCTTTTTGGTCCGGCTCCAGGCCAGTTTAAATAGGAAATTCACACATTAAATTAGCTGCACTTAGTCTTTAATGCACCATCAAAAAAAAAAAAAAAAAAAAAAAATTTTTTTTTTTTTTAACATTTGCATTTTATTTATTGGATCTTCTCTGAATTGAGACTAACAATAAGTATATAGAATCTTAAATTAAAAAGCTATCTGACAGTCAAGGTGACTGGCGCGAAAATTTAGGGGCTCTAATAACTATTGCTGAGCTGGAAGGTCATTGCGTTGCAATCGGGTCCGGATGGAAGCCCTGGCTAGGCCCCTGGCGAGCTGGTTTGGATGAGAAGTTAGCTTGGTGTGGTAGGACGCTTTTTGTTTTGATATTTCATCTTTTACGGGTAGAATGCCAAGATCTCTGTGGATGCTGTCGTTCCGAACATACCAAGGTGCCCCAGTGATAGTTCTCAGGATTTTTGATTGTGCTCGCTGAATAATGCCGATGTTGCTGCTGCTCGCGTTTCCCCACAATTGGGAGCCGTAGGTCCAGACTGGCTTAAGCGTTGAATTGTAGAGCAGGACCTTGAAGTCCAGGCAGAGGGGGAGCGCGCGTTTAAAAGCCAATGGAGACTGTTTGATTTTAGTTTTAGGTGAATTTTCTTAGCTTCGATATGTCTCCGCCATGTAAGTCTCCTGTCTAGGTGGATGCCAAGGTACGTTACATCGTCAGCTTGTGGAAGGGGCGTGTTATTCAGGGTTAGCGGGGACACGTTTGTCTGTTAAGAGTAAACGTTATGTGTTTACACTTTTGCGCATTTATTTTTATACGCCAGTCTGATAACCACCTCTCCACTACAACGAGATGATCAGCTAGTAGTGCTGTTGCCTGAGTTGGGCATTTGGACCGACTTATGATCGCGGTATCGTCTGCGAATGTAGAAGTAGTTAGCCGCTCGTTCGTGGGAATATCTGCGGTGTAGAGGAGAAATAGAGTTGGACCAAGGGCGCTACCTTGGGGAACTCCAGCCTCTATAGCGTAGTTATCGGATGTTGTGGTGTTGCATCTCACGGCGAAGGCTCTGTTGTAAAGGTACGATTCCAGTATCCTGTGAGTGTTTCCTGGCAGGATCGTTCTGATTTTATGGATAAGGCCATCAAGCCAGACTCGGTCGAAAGCCTGTGCAACGTCAAGGAATACCGCACTGCAGTATTCCCGAAGCTCGAATGCAGTCCTTATTTCTGTTGTTAATCTGTTGACTTGTTCTATTGTTCCATGGCTTTCTCGAAAGCCAAATTGATGTGCTGGAATAACGTTGTGCTCTTTCAGATATGGAATGATGCGCGTCAGAAGGCATTTTTCGAACAGTTTTGACAGACACGAGAGTAAACTTATCGGTCTATACGAAGCTGGTATTGTGTGATCTTTCCCTGGCTTTGGGATCATTATGATTACCGATTTTTTCCATTTTTTGGGAAATAGCCAAGTCGTGTAATCCCGTTGAAGAGTTTACAAATAACCTCAACTGCACAGTTTGGAAGTTCGATTAACATTTTGGGAGTTATTTGATCACCGCCTGGGGCCTTTTTTGGTTTCAATTGCTCGCTGATTACTTTTGCAATTTCATTTGGTTGAAACAGAATTGGCTCCGTCTCAGATTCAATTCGAATTGACGGCGACGGTAGTGCGAATGAATTAGTTGCAGGGTTTGGCTGAAAAACATTTCGAAGGTGTAAAGCAAATGTACAAGCTCTGTCTTTGTCGCTTCTGGCCCAGCTGCCTGAAGAGTCTCTTATGGGGATTACTGTTTCGGCCGGCGCACTTAGTTTTGGGTGGGCCCTCCACAAGGGATGCTTAGTGCTGGTGGGTGAAAGTTTCTCAATGTACTGGCGTTGTGCTTTTTCTTCTTCTTGCCTTAGAGCCCTGGTAAGTCTGCGACCAGCTTCTTTAAGACTTTGTTTTGAGGATGGCGATCTGCTGGTTTGCCAAGTACATCTCAAACGTCTTTTCTCCAGAACAAGCTGTTCGATTTCATGGTTAGTTTTGTGTTGGTGTGTGTGCCCATCCCTCCCTTGCGGTGTTGAGACTTTGGCTGCTGCGACGAGTACAGACTCCAGGGCATCGGCGTAGCAGTCGATGTCCTCCTTGATGTTGAGCTGTGGAGTTAGTTCAATGTGGGAACTTACGTACTTTTTGAACTTCAGCCAGTTGGTTCGATGCGACGTCAGCCTGTGAGGGTGCTCGATTAATTCAGGGCTTTGATGAAGAGTTATTAGCACTCGTGAGTGGTCCGATGATAGATCCAAAAGCGATTTTGCAGATATTAGATTGCGAGAGATGTTTTTTGTCACAGCAAAATCAATTAAATCAGGTAGTTTTCTAGGATCTGTAGGCCAGTATGTAGGGCTGCCTGGTGAAACGTAGTCCAGTTTGTTGCATGTTTTAATGAGTGCATTATATAGTTGCCTTCCTTTGGGGGTCACAAGGCGGGATCCCCAGTGCGTGTGCTTGGCGTTGTAATCTCCTGCTGCTATGAATCGCTCTCCAAGCGAATTGTAGAAGTCCATGAATTGGTCTTCGGAGACTGTAAAGCGGGGTGGGCAGTAGACAGCGGCAATGGCAAGGTTGCAGTTGCCCAACTGTAATTTTATCGATGTAGCTTGCAGATGATTTTTAGCAAACCGTTGGTGAAAGTGGTGTTTGACGCGGTCTCTTATTAAGATTCCAGTGCCGCCATGCGCTTTACCATCTGGATGATCTGTGCCATAGAACGTGTATCCCCGTATTTGAAAGTTATATTTGCTGGTAAGATGCGTTTCTGCCAGCAACATAACGTCGATGTGGTTTTCGTTCAGAAATTGAGTTATTTCAGGTTTATGCCGTGAAACACCGTTGGCGTTCCACAGAGTTATTCGAAGGCTAGGCATGGTTTATTTGGACTGCTGAGCTGCAAGCATTTGTAGTAAGATATTTTGGTTTTGCATAAGGGTTTGCATGGTGGTTTTCATGAAGGACATAAATTCCATCATATTTTGTTGCAAAGTAATCATCATAGATTCCATGTTACTTTGTGGCTGTCCCATGGCCTGCTGGATGTTATCAACTTTCGGCTCTATGTGAGCTGTGCCTGATCTTAGAGCACTGGCGTAAGAAATTCCGTTGGTGGTAATTGAAGGGCCAAATGATGATCTGGCTGCTTTTGCGAAGAAAACTTCCGGTGTCGTTTGCGATCTCATGTAGGTGTTTTGTGTGTTCAGGGAGCGTGCCGTTGTTGCTCGTTGCATCCGACTTTTCATCGCCTTGTAGACTGGACAGCCTCTGTAGTTAGCTGTGTGGTTTCCTTGGCAGTTTACACACTTTTTAGTGAGAGGGTCTTCCTTGTTGGCAGGGCAGGGTTCGGAGCCGTGGCAGTTTCCACAAGCTACACATACTGACCTGAGGGTGCAGTAAGCCCTGGTATGACCGTATTCCTGGCAGTTTGTGCATTGCACTGGTCCGGTCCGTTTGTGCGGCTCTTCCACTGTGATCCTACGGTGCAGAAGGTACTGCAACTTGTAGATCGGGTGCACTGCGTTTTTTTCAAAGTTCTGCTGTCTGGCTCCAGCTCGACCTTGAAGAGTGGTTGCGGCTTCTTGTTTTTGTTCATAATGTTTATAACATTTTTTGCGCAAAAACCGTTTTCTTTTAAGGCCTCTGTAATTTCGCAGGGGGTCACATCGGGTTCTATTCCCTTAAGCACAACTTGCAAACCTTTGCAACTTTTCAGCTGGTACGTGTAGTAATTCTTTTTGGCATCGTTTAAGTACTTCGACACTGCTCGGAATTCGTCTTCGGTTTTGGTTTGGAGTTTAGTTTCGCTTATATTCCCTTTCATAAGCGGAATAACATGAAAGTTATCTTTTCCGACAAGCTCAACTATTTTGTTGACTAGGGCATTCGAGATCTTCTCCCGAATAAAAATAGGTGGGGGCTTTAGTTTCCTTGGGGCTAATTGTTCAGACTCTGTTTCAGGCTCCGCCAGAATGGAAAATCTGTTTTCATCTAATGGCCCGGGATTTACAGGGCCTTTGCTGGAACGATTTATTTTGGGCTTATTGCCGTCCGAGTTTTTTGGGGGTGTTAGCTTGCGCTTGGAGATATTAATGTAGCGATCCATGCCTGTCTGAATGGCCGAACCCGCTTGCAGAATTGTCACTTCTTCTACCGTAGCTTTGTTTTTGCCGTTTGCACCGATTTTTGCACTTGTTTGTGTTGTTGCTTTACCCGCAGCACAAGAAGAGGGTGGAGACGTTATTGCATTGTTGGCGACAGAGACCGTTGTAGTAGTCGTAGTAGTTTCTGTTGTTGTTGCGCTAGGCGGCAGAAGCTCTGTTGGAGTCTTGCATTGCTCACTCCATGGCGTTCGAGCGGTGAAGAGCAGGGCGGGAGAGCAAGAGTTAGCTCTCTGGTTTTCGGCGGTCAGTAAACTTGCACCTTCAAGCACTTTCGGTTCTAGAGTATTACTCGTCACCGTAAAATAGGCGTTGTTACGGGCCAAAGAGAGACGACGTTTGTCTTGTTCTCTCTGAATTTTTTCACGGGTTTCGTCTTGTTGTTTTTGTCGTTGGGTGCGCTGATCCACGTTCTTACTCATTTGTTTATAGTTAGTGCGTAAAGATTAATTATTTAATTAATTAAAACTTTAGTTTACGATATGCGATTTGCATCGCGAAACGCAAAACCTCGCGCTTATTTTTTTTTTTTCGAACGTTTTCGACTGGTTGGCTAATTGTTTTTCCGGAGCGTTAATAAAACACGTCTGCACGCAGCCGAATTGATTTTTGATCATGAAAAAAATAACTTCATGAAATTACGTTATTTTTCAAAAGGAGGGAGATGTAGTGTATGCACAGTTCTTATTACTTAACATAAATATTGAGCGGCAACACCTTGTTAGCCGAAGTCACAACGCTTTGTTGTTACAAAAATAATATACATAAAGCATTGCCTTTGTCACTCAGCGACAGCGTGCCAAGTGCCCAAACACATTTCAAGTGCATTGAGCGGCAACACCTTGTTAGCCGAAGTCACAACGCTTTGTTGTTACAAAAATAACATACATAAAGCATTGCCTTTGTCACTCAGCGACAGCGTGCCAAGTGCCCAAACACATTTCAAGTGCAAACGTAATACGATATGAACTCATTGAATTCACCGCTTAGGAGCCGAGTCAGCATGGTTCCCACGCAGACCGCTTATCTACATATGTGCATGCATAACTCTCTCTCTCTGCACATTTTACCTATTGTTACATTAGATATATAAAATATATAAGACGGCTGCTCTGCCGCTGCGCCGACAGCTAGCAAGCCTTAGTTTAAGAGAACTAAAGAACATTCAATAAAGATATATTCAACCAGAAGGTTGACTTCAAAATAACATTGCTTTTGAGAACTTAATTGGAATACATTACACTGCATTGGAGAAATCAATTGGGACACACCACAATACTATCATTCTTAGACTAATTTCACGACTGCCCGCCCAAGCTTAAGTTGGTTCTCTTCCCTTGTTGCCCTGGGATCGAAGCTTTTAAAGTTTATCTTCGTAATTTTCCGAAGTCTTGGTTTCCGAAGTTAATTCCCGATTAAGATTGATGTGAGCAGCATGGAAAATTTGGAAGCGAACGCGATGCCTAAAAATGAGGGTTCGCGGCTCCCTACTTATTTAAAGTGTCAATCCTTCGCTTTTTATTTTAAAATATTTTCGCCCACCTACACCTATGTGCACGACCGAACCTGTGTCCCATTACGCGTTTTTCGTAATTCCGATCAAATAATTAAATATCAAATTAAATTCCGACCAATGCAAAACCAAATTTAATTGGCATTTCCATATTTATTTTTTGTATCCAACCAATCCGAGTGTGAACATCACATTATTTATTATTGCCCGAACATTAAATACCGTGATATATATAGTGACATATCCATAGCACCACAAACCTCTATGTACATGTCTACACACCCACACATACATACACACGTACACATTACTTTAAGGCACCCTCAGAGAAATCGAAACCTAATTGTCAACAAACCATGGAAAATTTCCATGCTATTAAAAACTCCAGACTAATAGACTAAACAATTTAAATGAGCCGCTGATCTGACTATCAGCCCTTTCCCACGACTCAGGATACTCAGATTTCGGGACCGAAATCATAAACAAGATGAGAACAAAGAACGGTCCAAAGTACAATTATGAAAGTCACTCAATAAACACTAAAGCCCCTCATTAAAAAGCTCCAAAGCTCAGAACCGAAGTTTGATCGTAGAAGAAGTAGGAGTTAGAGAGAGGTTCAGTTTGAGTCTTAAAACAGTTAGGACGGTGTTCTTCCAAATAACCATTGTACTAGTTGATAAATAAAAATTAAATAAAGTTTTTTTTATGTAAAACTTATGGTACAAACATTTAATTGGCGCAGCCGGTAGGATTTCTAGTGAAAAAGTTAAACGTCAACAACTAGTATATCCTGACTAGTGCGAATAAATCAGAAACCGTTTAAAGACACAAGTGAAATCAGCAAAAGACTCTACGTGCAAATCGTCGCGTAAACCAGTGAAAAATCCAATTCGGTCAATACCGAATAAAAAACACATAAAACATTAAAAAATCCAATTCGGTCAATACCACTAAAAAATTAAATAATTTAAAAGTGAAATATTGAAACTTTTACAAAAACCAAAAATGGCAACCCCAATCCAATTATCGGAGCTCCATTTGAATCAATTAATTGGTCAAGTAAAAGAGTTGAAATAACCATCAATGACAAATTTCCAATACCCAGAATGGATGAAATATTAGACAAATTGGGAAGATGTCAATATTTCACGACAATTGATTTAGCTAAAAGATTCCATCAAATTAAAAATGGACCCTAAATCAATTGCCAAAACAGCATTTTCTACAAATAATGGTCATTACGAATACACACGTATGCCATTCGAGCTTAAAAAACGCCCCTGCTACTTTCCAAAAATGTATGAACAATCTACTAGAAGAATTAATTTATAGAGATTGTTTAGTTTACTTAGATAATATAATAATTTTTTCCACTTCATTGGAAGAACATATTTTATCATTGAGAAAAGTACGCGATGCGAACTTAACGTTACAACTAGATAAATGTGAATTTATGAAAAAGGAAACAGAATTTTAGGTCTTGTAGTTACTACAACAGGCATAAAACCAAATCCCAAAAGATTAGTGTCAATTTAAATTTCCCTATACCAAAAACCCCAACAGAAATAAAGTCATTTTTAGGACTATGTGGACTCTATAGGAAATTTATACCAAGCTTTGCAAATATAGTTAAACCTTTGACCATGAAATTGATAAAGGTGCCACGATAAACATTAAAGAAAGATCATACATTGATGCATTTGAAAAAATGAAAGTCTTAATTACTTCCGACCCTATATTAGTTTATCCTGACTTTGATAAAACATCTTAAACCACAGATGCCAGCAACAAAGCTATAATATATATAAAGCTATAATACTATATAAAGAGCAATCCTATCACAAAACCATAAACAAATATGCTATGCTAGCCGGACATTAAATGAACATGAAATTAATTATTCAACAATAGAAAAATAACTTTTAGCAATTGTATGGGCTACGAAATATTTCAGATCATATCTTTACGGCAGACCTTTTGAGATCTTAAGTGATCATAAACCTTTAGTTTGGCTAAATAATATCAAAGAACCAAATATGAAACAACAAAGATGGAAAATTAAATTAAATGAATTTGACTTTCAAATTAAATATTTACCAGGAAAAGAAAACTATGTTGCCGACGCTCTATCGCGGGTTAAAATAGAAGAAAACATGTTTGAAGACATCCCTGAAAAAAAATCTATTAGGAGAAGATGCCAATAGTATAGATGTAATAGTACATAACGCAACTGAGGATAATCAGAACTACATTTCAATAACAGAACGACCAATCAATTATTATTCCCGACAAATCGAATTTATCAAAGGAAATGAGGAAATCAGAGACGTACAACACTATTTTCATAAATTAAAAATCAAAATTACCTATACAGATATGACAAATACTTTTGCGAAAGACATCATCAAAGAATATTTGTGTACAAAAAAGAGCGCAGTAGACTTTCATGATGACTCAGATTTTCTTATATTCCAACAAGCTTATCTAGAAATAATAAGTCCGAACCATTTAACAAAAGTAGTGAGATGTACCAAAAGACTAGAAGACATCCTCACGTATGCAGACTTCAAAGAAAAAATATTAAAGAAACACAAAGAATTGCTACATCCAGGAATCGAGAAAACTGTTAATTGGTTTAGAGAAGAATATTATTTCCCAGGCTATCAGAAACTAATACAAAATATTATTAACGAATGTGAAATCTGTAACATCGCAAAAACGAAACATAATACAAAATATAAGAGAAAAATTTGTCATAGATTTTTAAATGGTAGGAAACCAGCAGTTAGATTCCATAGATTCCATGTTACTTTGTGGCTGTCCCATGGCCTGCTGGATGTTATCAACTTTCGGCTCTATGTGAGCTGTGCCTGATCTTAGAGCACTGGCGTAAGAAATTCCGTTGGTGGTAATTGAAGGGCCAAATGATGATCTGGCTGCTTTTGCGAAGAAAACTTCCGGTGTCGTTTGCGATCTCATGTAGGTGTTTTGTGTGTTCAGGGAGCGTGCCGTTGTTGCTCGTTGCATCCGACTTTTCATCGCCTTGTAGACTGGACAGCCTCTGTAGTTAGCTGTGTGGTTTCCTTGGCAGTTTACACACTTTTTAGTGAGAGGGTCTTCCTTGTTGGCAGGGCAGGGTTCGGAGCCGTGGCAGTTTCCACAAGCTACACATACTGACCTGAGGGTGCAGTAAGCCCTGGTATGACCGTATTCCTGGCAGTTTGTGCATTGCACTGGTCCGGTCCGTTTGTGCGGCTCTTCCACTGTGATCCTACGGTGCAGAAGGTACTGCAACTTGTAGATCGGGTGCACTGCGTTTTTTTTTCAAAGTTCTGCTGTCTGGCTCCAGCTCGACCTTGAAGAGTGGTTGCGGCTTCTTGTTTTTGTTCATAATGTTTATAACATCTTTTGCGCAAAAACCGTTTTCTTTTAAGGCCTCTGTAATTTCGCAGGGGGTCACATCGGGTTCTATTCCCTTAAGCACAACTTGCAAACCTTTGCAACTTTTCAGCTGGTACGTGTAGTAATTCTTTTTGGCATCGTTTAAGTACTTCGACACTGCTCGGAATTCGTCTTCGGTTTTGGTTTGGAGTTTAGTTTCGCTTATATTCCCTTTCATAAGCGGAATAACATGAAAGTTATCTTTTCCGACAAGCTCAACTATTTTGTTGACTAGGGCATTCGAGATCTTCTCCCGAATAAAAATAGGTGGGGGCTTTAGTTTCCTTGGGGCTAATTGTTCAGACTCTGTTTCAGGCTCCGCCAGAATGGAAAATCTGTTTTCATCTAATGGCCCGGGATTTACAGGGCCTTTGCTGGAACGATTTATTTTGGGCTTATTGCCGTCCGAGTTTTTGGGGGTGTTAGCTGGCGCTTGGAGATATTAATGTAGCGATCCATGCCTGTCTGAATGGCCGAACCCGCTTGCAGAATTGTCACTTCTTCTACCGTAGCTTTGTTTTTGCCGTTTGCACCGATTTTTGCACTTGTTTGTGTTGTTGCTTTACCCGCAGCACAAGAAGAGGGTGGAGACGTTATTGCATTGTTGGCGACAGAGACCGTTGTAGTAGTCGTAGTAGTTTCTGTTGTTGTTGCGCTAGGCGGCAGAAGCTCTGTTGGAGTCTTGCATTGCTCACTCCATGGCGTTCGAGCGGTGAAGAGCAGGGCGGGAGAGCAAGAGTTAGCTCTCTGGTTTTCGGCGGTCAGTAAACTTGCACCTTCAAGCACTTTCGGTTCTAGAGTATTACTCGTCACCGTAAAATAGGCGTTGTTACGGGCCAAAGAGAGACGACGTTTGTCTTGTTCTCTCTGAATTTTTTCACGGGTTTCGTCTTGTTGTTTTTGTCGTTGGGTGCGCTGATCCACGTTCTTACTCATTTGTTTATAGTTAGTGCGTAAAGATTAATTATTTAATTAATTAAAACTTTAGTTTACGATATGCGATTTGCATCGCGAAACGCAAAACCTCGCGCTTATTTTTTTTTTCGAACGTTTTCGACTGGTTGGCTAATTGTTTTTCCGGAGCGTTAATAAAACACGTCTGCACGCAGCCGAATTGATTTTTGAGCATGAAAAAAATAACTTCATGAAATTACGTTATTTTTCAAAAGGAGGGAGATGTAGTGTATGCACAGTTCTTATTACTTAACATAAATATTGAGCGGCAACACCTTGTTAGCCGAAGTCACAACGCTTTGTTGTTACAAAAATAATATACATAAAGCATTGCCTTTGTCACTCAGCGACAGCGTGCCAAGTGCCCAAACACATTTCAAGTGCATTGAGCGGCAACACCTTGTTAGCCGAAGTCACAACGCTTTGTTGTTACAAAAATAACATACATAAAGCATTGCCTTTGTCACTCAGCGACAGCGTGCCAAGTGCCCAAACACATTTCAAGTGCAAACGTAATACGATATGAACTCATTGAATTCACCGCTTAGAGCCGAGTCAGCATGGTTCCCACGCAGACCGCTTATCTACATATGTGCATGCATAACTCTCTCTCTCTGCACATTTTACCTATTGTTACATTAGATATATAAAATATATAAGACGGCTGCTCTGCCGCTGCGCCGACAGCTAGCAAGCCTTAGTTTAAGAGAACTAAAGAACATTCAATAAAGATATATTCAACCAGAAGGTTGACTTCAAAATAACATTGCTTTTGAGAACTTAATTGGAATACATTACACTGCATTGGAGAAATCAATTGGGACACACCACAATACTATCATTCTTAGACTAATTTCACGACTGCCCGCCCAAGCTTAAGTTGGTTCTCTTCCCTTGTTGCCCTGGGATCGAAGCTTTTAAAGTTTATCTTCGTAATTTTCCGAAGTCTTGGTTTCCGAAGTTAATTCCCGATTAAGATTGATGTGAGCAGCATGGAAAATTTGGAAGCGAACGCGATGCCTAAAAATGAGGGTTCGCGGCTCCCTACTTATTTAAAGTGTCAATCCTTCGCTTTTTATTTTAAAATATTTTCGCCCACCTACACCTATGTGCACGACCGAACCTGTGTCCCATTACGCGTTTTTCGTAATTCCGATCAAATAATTAAATATCAAATTAAATTCCGACCAATGCAAAACCAAATTTAATTGGCATTTCCATATTTATTTTTTGTATCCAACCAATCCGAGTGTGAACATCACATTATTTATTATTGCCCGAACATTAAATACCGTGATATATATAGTGACATATCCATAGCACCACAAACCTCTATGTACATGTCTACACACCCACACATACATACACACGTACACATTACTTTAAGGCACCCTCAGAGAAATCGAAACCTAATTGTCAACAAACCATGGAAAATTTCCATGCTATTAAAAACTCCAGACTAATAGACTAAACAATTTAAATGAGCCGCTGATCTGACTATCAGCCCTTTCCCACGACTCAGGATACTCAGATTTCGGGACCGAAATCATAAACAAGATGAGAACAAAGAACGGTCCAAAGTACAATTATGAAAGTCACTCAATAAACACTAAAGCCCCTCATTAAAAAGCTCCAAAGCTCAGAACCGAAGTTTGATCGTAGAAGAAGTAGGAGTTAGAGAGAGAGTTCAGTTTGAGTCTTAAAACAGTTAGGACGGTGTTCTTCCAAATAACCATTGTACTAGTTGATAAATAAAAATTAAATAAAGTTTTTTTTATGTAAAACTTATGGTACAAACATTTAATTGGCGCAGCCGGTAGGATTTCTAGTGAAAAAGTTAAACGTCAACAACTAGTATATCCTGACTAGTGCGAATAAATCAGAAACCGTTTAAGAACACAAGTGAAATCTGCAAAAGACTCTACCTGCAAATCGTCGCATAAACCAGTGAAAAATCCAATTCGGTCAATACCACTAAAAATTAAATAATTTAAAAGTGGAATATTGAAAGCACATAAAACAAAAAAATTCCAATTCGGTCAATACCACTAAAAAATTAAATAATTTAAAAGTGAAATATTGAAACTTTTATAAAAACCAAAAATGGCAACCCCAATCCACTTATCGGAGCTCCATTTGAATCAATTAATTGGTCAAGTAAAAGAGTTGAAATAACCATCAATGACAAATTTCCAATACCCAGAATGGATGAAATATTAGACAAATTGGGAAGATGTCAATATTTCACGACAATTGATTTAGCTAAAAGATTCCATCAAATTAAAAATGGACCCTA
This sequence comes from Drosophila carrolli, assembly GCA_018152295.1. NCBI lineage: Eukaryota > Metazoa > Arthropoda > Insecta > Diptera > Drosophilidae > Drosophila > Drosophila carrolli. The sequence continues at coordinate 2,218,662 of JAECXJ010000003.1, read as the reverse complement.
AATCAATTGCCAAAACAGCATTTTCTACAAATAATGGTCATTACGAATACACACGTATGCCATTCGAGCTTAAAAACGCCCCTGCTACTTTCCAAAAATGTATGAACAATCTACTAGAAGAATTAATTTATAGAGATTGTTTAGTTTACTTAGATCATATAATAATTTTTTCCACTTCATTGGAAGAACATATTTTATCATTGAGAAAAGTACGCGATGCGAACTTAACGTTACAACTAGATAAATGTGAATTTATGAAAAAGGAAACAGAATTTTAGGTCTTGTAGTTACTACAACAGGCATAAAACCAAATCCCAAAAAGATTAGTGTCAATTTAAATTTCCCTATACCAAAAACCCCAACAGAAATAAAGTCATTTTTAGGACTATGTGGACTCTATAGGAAATTTATACCAAGCTTTGCAAATATAGTTAAACCTTTGACCATGAAATTGATAAAGGTGCCACGATAAACATTAAAGAAAGATCATACATTGATGCATTTGAAAAAATGAAAGTCTTAATTACTTCCGACCCTATATTAGTTTATCCTGACTTTGATAAAACATCTTAAACCACAGATGCCAGCAACAAAGCTATAATATATATAAAGCTATAATACTATATAAAGAGCAATCCTATCACAAAACCATAAACAAATATGCTATGCTAGCCGGACATTAAATGAACATGAAATTAATTATTCAACAATAGAAAAATAACTTTTAGCAATTGTATGGGCTACGAAATATTTCAGATCATATCTTTACGGCAGACCTTTTGAGATCTTAAGTGATCATAAACCTTTAGTTTGGCTAAATAATATCAAAGAACCAAATATGAAACAACAAAGATGGAAAATTAAATTAAATGAATTTGACTTTCAAATTAAATATTTACCAGGAAAAGAAAACTATGTTGCCGACGCTCTATCGCGGGTTAAAATAGAAGAAAACATGTTTGAAGACATCCCTGAAAAAAATCTATTAGGAGAAGATGCCAATAGTATAGATGTAATAGTACATAACGCAACTGAGGATAATCAGAACTACATTTCAATAACAGAACGACCAATCAATTATTATTCCCGACAAATCGAATTTATCAAAGGAAATGAGGAAATCAGAGACGTACAACACTATTTTCATAAATTAAAAATCAAAATTACCTATACAGATATGACAAATACTTTTGCGAAAGACATCATCAAAGAATATTTGTGTACAAAAAAGAGCGCAGTAGACTTTCATGATGACTCAGATTTTCTTATATTCCAACAAGCTTATCTAGAAATAATAAGTCCGAACCATTTAACAAAAGTAGTGAGATGTACCAAAAGACTAGAAGACATCCTCACGTATGCAGACTTCAAAGAAAAAATATTAAAGAAACACAAAGAATTGCTACATCCAGGAATCGAGAAAACTGTTAATTGGTTTAGAGAAGAATATTATTTCCCAGGCTATCAGAAACTAATACAAAATATTATTAACGAATGTGAAATCTGTAACATCGCAAAAACGAAACATAATACAAAATATAAGAGAAAAATTTGTCATAGATTTTTAAATGGTAGGAAACCAGCAGTTCTTGTCATGCATTGATATATACTCAAAGTTCGCCACTCTTGTTGAAGTTACAAGTAAAGATTGGTTTGAAGCTAAAAGGGCCATAATAAAAGTATTCAATGAAAAATTAAAGCAGTCAAAGATTCAGCATTTATGTGTGTAGCTCTACATAATTGGTTGAATTCGGAAGGTGTCCAAATTCAAGTTACTACAAGTAAAACGGTATATCAGATATAGAAAGGTTTCATAAAACAGTAAACGAAAAACTACGAATAATAGAAAGTGACACAGACATCGAAAATAGGTATACTAAATTTGAATTAATTATTTATACTTATAATCATAAAACTAACAAATAGAATACCAGCTGACATATTTTTGTATGCAGGAAGTCCCGAGTAAATAGAAAATAGAAATAGACACACGATTTAAACAGTCACCATTAGTAAACTCAAAAACTACAAATCTATTTAAGAAAACAGGGAATTAGATGAAAAACATTTTGAGGAAACAAATAGAGGCAGGAAAATAACTCATTATAAATCTAAATTTAAGAAGAAGAAGAAAATGATAAAAGCAAATATGACAATTCCAGGGAAGCTGAACGGAGTCAACAATCGGTTTAAAATCACCATTTTCTCAATTATACTATTAATCATAACTAAAATGGCAGTGGGACAAACCATGGAAATAAGCCCAATTAAGGCTCAAAACGGATACCTTGTATTCAAACCGGATCTATTGATATTCCAACAAATTTCGAATATCATTATTTATGCATTAACGTATCAAAAACGGAACAAATATTTGAAAGTCTTATAAAGAAAGCCAACGAATTTAATAACATTATACAAATTCGTTATTTAGCTGAGAAACTCAAAAAAAAAAATAAATGGCATTAAATTGGACAAACGTAATAAACGAGGATTATATAACATTATTGGCAAAACTTACAAATATTTGTTTGGAACAAGTTGCAAATATACTAAAACACATAAAAATTTCCAAATTAATTAATTTTATTGACGTGGAATATCAAAACGGTATTAATAAAAAATTTCTATCTTTGGTAATAACTTTATTAAAATTCTTAATTCTTCAGTACAACTAGATGAATTCATACTTTCAAATACTATGCTAGAATATACACAGAGCATTTATGTAAACAACAATGTAATTAAATTAGAACCGCTATCATATATTCAAACAAAAGAAATTATAGAAACGCACACAAAATATAATAATGTATTCCAAATAATAACTGCAACCACATTTGTAATTACAATTATAAGCATTTTATTGTATCTATTCTATAAGCTCAAAAATATACCAAGAAAATTAATTGTAAAATATGTAAAACCAAAGGAAGAAACACCGAAAAACCTAGAAAATGTAAACGATCAACCTACGAGAAACTTAGAAGATATTATTTTGTTATATCCAAATTTACCGACCTGAGGACAGGACAAATTCACAGGTTGGGGGAGTGACATATCCATAGCACCACACACCTTTATGTACATGTCTACACACCCACACATACATACATACGTACACATTACTTTAAGACACCCTCAAGCACCTCAGAGATCGAAACCTAATTGTCAACAAATCAATGGAAAATTTCCATGTTATTAAAAACTCCAGACTAATAGACTATAGAATTAGAATGAACCGCTGATATGACTATCGGCCCTTTCCCATGATTCAGGATACTCAGATTTCGGGACCGAACTGATAAACAAGATGAGAACAAAGAAAGGTCCAAAGTACAATTATGAAAGTCACTCAATAAACACTAAAGCCACTTATTAACAAGCTCCAAAGCTCAGAACCGAGGTTTGATCGTAGAAGAAGTAGGAGTTAGAGAGAGAGTTCAGTTTGAGTCTTAAAACAGTTAGGACGGTGTTCTTCCAAATAACCATTGTACTAGTTGATAAATAAAAATTAAATAAAGTTTTTTTTTATGTAAAACTTATGGTACAAACATTTAATTATATATATATATTTTTTTTTTCGTTGAGACCAAAAACGAGAAAACTACTCTTCAACTCCAACAAACTGGTAGAAAACTTGTGACGGTTCGTCGTTGTCGGGTGGCTCAGGGATGGCCAGGGTTCGTCACAAGAATTTGTTTGTGTCAGGCGTGGTTGCTGAAAGAGAGTTCCGACCCAGCCCAGAGTAGAAGTCGTGGGGAATTACTTAGTAATTGAATTAGAACGAGGTTTTTATTTCAGTAAGTATCTTGACAATTTATTAACAACTAACGAATTCTCAGGATTGGCGGGGTGCCGCCCTTGCAGCCTTCGCTTCCTTCTTACGCTTAGAATACCTGGTCGCGGGAGCCGTCCAGCTGCTCGATAGGACCAGCACGGGTTGGCTTACCTGAAATGAGAATAGGGTGACTGGGGACCCTGAAGTCGGCCACGAGCGAGAGAGATCTATTTAGTGCTTGGGGACCCGAAAGTCGACCGCAAGAGAGAGAATGTTGCGTGGGGACCCCTGAAGTCAGTCACAAGAGAGAGAATTTGTTGCTTGGTGACCCTGAAGTCAGCCACAAGAGAGAGAGAGAGTTGGTTGCTTGGGGACCCGGAAGTCAGCCGCAAGAGAGAGAAGTTGGTGCTTGGGGACCCTGAGGTCAGCCGCAAGAGAGAGAAGTTGGTGCTTGGGGACCCTGAGGTCAGCCGCAAGAGAGAGAAGTTGGTGCTTGGGGACCCTGAGGACAGCCGCAAGAGAGAGAAGTTGGAGCTTGGGGACCCTGAGGTCAGCCGCAAGAGAGAGAAGTTGGTGCTTGGGGACCCTGAGGGCAGCCGCAAGAGAGAGAGAAGTTGGTGCTTGGGGACCCTGAGGTCAGCCGCAAGAGAGAGAGAAATTGGTGCTTGGGGACCCTGAGGTCAGCCGCAAGAGATAGAAGTCAGCCGGTGAACCGTGCCGTAAGGAGGTGTGATCCTAAGATCAGCCGTCTCATAGGGATACCTTCAGATCGGCAAGCCGGGAAGGTTAGAGGGGGGGAGGAAGTAGTACGGGAACTAACTACAATGTATATAAGCGGACTTTGATCGAATGAAAAATGATTTTACCAAAACATGGCCGCCTACCACCACTGGGGAGATGCCTCTGCACCCTTAGACGGTTGGCTGCCTTTCCATGGCCCGTCTTATATAGGGCTCGGCGAGATTTAGTGTGCCCGTCGTCTGTGGGATTTGCCGGGCTAAGTGTGACCATCTCTCTCGGTCTAGTGTGCCCCTATATGCGCGATCGTTGGCGCGCGCGTTCTCGGTTTGAATTTGAAATTAAATACTTCTTTTGTTTCATGCTTTTATTCTTTTTTATTTAATTCATTTAATTCATTATTATTCATTTAATTCATGCATTTATTCTTATTTATTGTGCGCGCAGCGTCACAAACTTATTAAAAACGACAAAAAAAGGCGCTCATTCCACTTAAATAAAGCAGTTTTATATTGTTTTGGTATGTCCAGTCAAAGTTCTAACAAACTATCACCTGTTCCCTCACAAAAAATACCAAAAGTTTCGGTAAAGCCGCACACACCTAAAAAGGTAAAGTCCCCACCTCCTAAACAGTCTCCTTCGCGTCGAAAGAGTCACGCGTGCCAGCACAAAAATCACTGCAACGGCTTCCGAAATCGCTCTAAAGCCTAGTACTCAGATCGATAAACGAGTACGCTAGCGTAAAAACTTTAATCTTTCCAGTGTGACCAGTTCATCAGAATTAAGCGTGCTACGGTCGTACTGTCAGTCTGCTGGGTTTGTTGAAAAGCAGTTAAAATTCAAATATCGTATTTGCGGGAAAGAGCCTTTAAAAGATATTATCAACTATCTTGGCAAGACAAAACTGCCGCTGTACAAAGAAATTAAAAAACGAGAAAGGAAAGCTAACTTCGGGCGGAGCCGAAGTTGATATACCCTTGCAGAATACTCTGTAAATTATATTCTTCAAAATTATTCATAAGATGCATTCTTAATACTCATAAAAAATGCCAACTTCCTAAATTTAAAAACACCAAAGTTATGGCATTTTCAATCGTTCAGTTATATGGCAGCTATAGGATATAGTAGGCCGATCCTTATGAAATTTGGTAGGTCGGACTGATTGGCCAAAAATAAAGCCCATAGAAAATCCCAACTTCCTAACTTTACAAACACCAAAGTTATGGCATTTCTGATCGTTCAGTTATATGGCAGCTATAAGATATAGTCGGCCGATTCTCATGAAATTCGGTAAGTCGGATTGATTGGCCAAAAATAAAACCTATAGAAAATCTCAACTTCCTAACTTTACAAACACCAAAGTTATGGTATTTCGCCCCTGCTACTTTCCAAAAATGTATGAACAATCTACTAGAAGAATTAATTTATAGAGATTGTTTAGTTTACTTAGATCATATAATAATTTTTTCCACTTCATTGGAAGAACATATTTTATCATTGAGAAAAGTACGCGATGCGAACTTAACGTTACAACTAGATAAATGTGAATTTATGAAAAAGGAAACAGAATTTTAGGTCTTGTAGTTACTACAACAGGCATAAAACCAAATCCCAAAAAGATTAGTGTCAATTTAAATTTCCCTATACCAAAAACCCCAACAGAAATAAAGTCATTTTTAGGACTATGTGGACTCTATAGGAAATTTATACCAAGCTTTGCAAATATAGTTAAACCTTTGACCATGAAATTGATAAAGGTGCCACGATAAACATTAAAGAAAGATCATACATTGATGCATTTGAAAAAATGAAAGTCTTAATTACTTCCGACCCTATATTAGTTTATCCTGACTTTGATAAAACATCTTAAACCACAGATGCCAGCAACAAAGCTATAATATATATAAAGCTATAATACTATATAAAGAGCAATCCTATCACAAAACCATAAACAAATATGCTATGCTAGCCGGACATTAAATGAACATGAAATTAATTATTCAACAATAGAAAAATAACTTTTAGCAATTGTATGGGCTACGAAATATTTCAGATCATATCTTTACGGCAGACCTTTTGAGATCTTAAGTGATCATAAACCTTTAGTTTGGCTAAATAATATCAAAGAACCAAATATGAAACAACAAAGATGGAAAATTAAATTAAATGAATTTGACTTTCAAATTAAATATTTACCAGGAAAAGAAAACTATGTTGCCGACGCTCTATCGCGGGTTAAAATAGAAGAAAACATGTTTGAAGACATCCCTGAAAAAATCTATTAGGAGAAGATGCCAATAGTATAGATGTAATAGTACATAACGCAACTGAGGATAATCAGAACTACATTTCAATAACAGAACGACCAATCAATTATTATTCCCGACAAATCGAATTTATCAAAGGAAATGAGGAAATCAGAGACGTACAACACTATTTTCATAAATTAAAAATCAAAATTACCTATACAGATATGACAAATACTTTTGCGAAAGATATCATCAAAGAATATTTGTGTACAAAAAAGAGCGCAGTAGACTTTCATGATGACTCAGATTTTCTTATATTCCAACAAGCTTATCTAGAAATAATAAGTCCGAACCATTTAACAAAAGTAGTGAGATGTACCAAAAGACTAGAAGACATCCTCACGTATGCAGACTTCAAAGAAAAATATTAAAGAAACACAAAGAATTGCTACATCCAGGAATCGAGAAAACTGTTAATTGGTTTAGAGAAGAATATTATTTCCCAGGCTATCAGAAACTAATACAAAATATTATTAACGAATGTGAAATCTGTAACATCGCAAAAACGAAACATAATACAAAATATAAGAGAAAAATTTGTCATAGATTTTTAAATGGTAGGAAACCAGCAGTTCTTGTCATGCATTGATATATACTCAAAGTTCGCCACTCTTGTTGAAGTTACAAGTAAAGATTGGTTTGAAGCTAAAAGGGCCATAATAAAAGTATTCAATGAAAAATTAAAGCAGTCAAAGATTCAGCATTTATGTGTGTAGCTCTACATAATTGGTTGAATTCGGAAGGTGTCCAAATTCAAGTTACTACAAGTAAAACGGTATATCAGATATAGAAAGGTTTCATAAAACAGTAAACGAAAAACTACGAATAATAGAAAGTGACACAGACATCGAAAATAGGTATACTAAATTTGAATTAATTATTTATACTTATAATCATAAAACTAACAAATAGAATACCAGCTGACATATTTTTGTATGCAGGAAGTCCCGAGTAAATAGAAAATAGAAATAGACACACGATTTAAACAGTCACCATTAGTAAACTCAAAAACTACAAATCTATTTAAGAAAACAGGGAATTAGATGAAAAACATTTTGAGGAAACAAATAGAGGCAGGAAAATAACTCATTATAAATCTAAATTTAAGAAGAAGAAGAAAATGATAAAAGCAAATATGACAATTCCAGGGAAGCTGAACGGAGTCAACAATCGGTTTAAAATCACCATTTTCTCAATTATACTATTAATCATAACTAAAATGGCAGTGGGACAAACCATGGAAATAAGCCCAATTAAGGCTCAAAACGGATACCTTGTATTCAAACCGGATCTATTGATATTCCAACAAATTTCGAATATCATTATTTATGCATTAACGTATCAAAAACGGAACAAATATTTGAAAGTCTTATAAAGAAAGCCAACGAATTTAATAACATTATACAAATTCGTTATTTAGCTGAGAAACTCAAAAAAAAAAAAATATATGGCATTAAATTGGACAAACGTAATAAACGAGGATTATATAACATTATTGGCAAAACTTACAAATATTTGTTTGGAACAAGTTGCAAATATACTAAAACACATAAAAATTTCCAAATTAATTAATTTTATTGACGTGGAATATCAAAACGGTATTAATAAAAAATTTCTATCTTTGGTAATAACTTTATTAAAATTCTTAATTCTTCAGTACAACTAGATGAATTCATACTTTCAAATACTATGCTAGAATATACACAGAGCATTTATGTAAACAACAATGTAATTAAATTAGAACCGCTATCATATATTCAAACAAAAGAAATTATAGAAACGCACACAAAATATAATAATGTATTCCAAATAATAACTGCAACCACATTTGTAATTACAATTATAAGCATTTTATTGTATCTATTCTATAAGCTCAAAAATATACCAAGAAAATTAATTGTAAAATATGTAAAACCAAAGGAAGAAACACCGAAAAACCTAGAAAATGTAAACGATCAACCTACGAGAAACTTAGAAGATATTATTTTGTTATATCCAAATTTACCGACCTGAGGACAGGACAAATTCACAGGTTGGGGGAGTGACATATCCATAGCACCACACACCTTTATGTACATGTCTACACACCCACACATACATACATACGTACACATTACTTTAAGACACCCTCAAGCACCTCAGAGATCGAAACCTAATTGTCAACAAATCAATGGAAAATTTCCATGTTATTAAAAACTCCAGACTAATAGACTATAGAATTAGAATGAACCGCTGATATGACTATCGGCCCTTTCCCATGATTCAGGATACTCAGATTTCGGGACCGAACTGATAAACAAGATGAGAACAAAGAAAGGTCCAAAGTACAATTATGAAAGTCACTCAATAAACACTAAAGCCACTTATTAACAAGCTCCAAAGCTCAGAATCTAGGTTTGATCGTAGAAGAAGTAGGAGTTAGCGAGGAGTTCAGTTTGAGTCTTAAAACAGTTAGGACGGTGTTCTTCCATTGTACTAGTTGATACATAAAATTAAATAAAGTTTTTTTTATGTAAAACTTATGGTACAAACATTTAATTATATATATATTTTTTTTTTTCGTTGAGACCAAAAACGAGAAAACTACTCTTCAACTCCAACAAACTGGTAGAAAACTTGTGACGGTTCGTCGTTGTCGGGTGGCTCAGGGATGGCCAGGGTTCGTCACAAGAATTTGTTTGTGTCAGGCGTGGTTGCTGAAAGAGAGTTCCGACCCAGCCCAGAGTAGAAGTCGTGGGGAATTACTTAGTAATTGAATTAGAACTAGGTTTTTATTTCAGTAAGTATCTTGACAATTTATTAACAACTAACGAATTCTCAGGATTGGCGGGGTGCCGCCCTTGCAGCCTTCGCTTCCTTCTTACGCTTAGAATACCTGGTCGCGGGAGCCGTCCAGCTGCTCGATAGGACCAGCACGGGTTGGCTTACCTGAAATGAGAATAGGGTGACTGGGGACCCTGAAGTCGGCCACGAGCGAGAGAGATCTATTTAGTGCTTGGGGACCCGAAAGTCGACCGCAAGAGAGAGAATGTTGCGTGGGGACCCCTGAAGTCAGTCACAAGAGAGAGAATTTGTTGCTTGGTGACCCTGAAGTCAGCCACAAGAGAGAGAGAGAGTTGGTTGCTTGGGGACCCGGAAGTCAGCCGCAAGAGAGAGAAGTTGGTGCTTGGGGACCCTGAGGTCAGCCGCAAGAGAGAGAAGTTGGTGCTTGGGGACCCTGAGGTCAGCCGCAAGAGAGAGAAGTTGGTGCTTGGGGACCCTGAGGTCAGCCGCAAGAGAGAAGTTGGTGCTTGGGGACCCTGAGGTCAGCCGCAAGAGAGAGAAGTTGGTGCTTGGGGACCCTGAGGGCAGCCGCAAGAGAGAGAGAAGTTGGTGCTTGGGGACCCTGAGGTCAGCCGCAAGAGAGAGAGAAATTGGTGCTTGGGGACCTGAGGTCAGCCGCAAGAGATAGAAGTCAGCCGGTGAACCGTGCCGTAAGGAGGTGTGATCCTAAGATCAGCCGTCTCATAGGGATACCTTCAGATCGGCAAGCCGGGAAGGTTAGAGGGGGGGAGGAAGTAGTACGGGAACTAACTACAATGTATATAAGCGGACTTTGATCGAATGAAAAATGATTTTACCAAAACATGGCCGCCTACCACCACTGGGGAGATGCCTCTGCACCCTTAGACGGTTGGCTGCCTTTCCATGGCCCGTGGCCCGTCTTATATAGGGCTCGGCGAGATTTAGTGTGCCCGTCGTCTGTGGGATTTGCCGGGCTAAGTGTGACCATCTCTCTCTCGGTCTAGTGTGCCCCTATATGCGCGATCGTTGTCCCGCGCGCGTTCTCGGTTTGAATTTGAAATTAAATACTTCTTTTGTTTCATGCTTTTATTCTTTTTTATTTAATTCATTTAATTCATTATTATTCATTTAATTCATGCATTTATTCTTATTTATTGTGCGCGCAGCGTCACAAACTTATTAAAAACGACAAAAAAAGGCGCTCATTCCACTTAAATAAAGCAGTTTTATATTGTTTTGGTATGTCCAGTCAAAGTTCTAACAAACTATCTCCTGTTCCCTCACAAAAAATACCAAAAGTTTCGGTAAAGCCGCACACACCTAAAAAGGTAAAGTCCCCACCTCCTAAACAGTCTCCTTCGCGTCGAAAGAGTCACGCGTGCCAGCACAAAAATCACTGCAACGGCTTCCGAAATCGCTCTAAAGCCTAGTACTCAGATCGATAAACGAGTACGCTAGCGTAAAAACTTTAATCTTTCCAGTGTGACCAGTTCATCAGAATTAAGCGTGCTACGGTCGTACTGTCAGTCTGCTGGGTTTGTTGAAAAGCAGTTAAAATTCAAATATCGTATTTGCGGGAAAGAGCCTTTAAAAGATATTATCAACTATCTTGGCAAGACAAAACTGCCGCTGTACAAAGAAATTAAAAAACGAGAAAGGAAAGCTAACTTCGGGCGGAGCCGAAGTTGATATACCCTTGCAGAATACTCTGTAAATTATATTCTTCAAATTATTCCTAAATTTAAAAACACCAAAGTTATGGCATTTCTGATCGTTCAGTTATATGGCAGCTATAAGATATAGTCGGCCGATTCTCATGAAATTCGGTAAGTCGGATTGATTGGCCAAAAATAAAACCTATAGAAAATCTCAACTTCCTAACTTTACAAACACCAAAGTTATGGTATTTCCGATCAATCAGTTATATGGCAGCTATAGGATATAGTCGTCCGATCCCGGCCGTTCCGACTTATATACTGCGTGCAAAGGAAAGAAGGGTGTGTGCAAAGTTTCGATATCTTTAAAACTGAGAGACTAGTTCGCGTAGAAACAGACAGACGGACAGATGGACAGACAGACGGACAGACGGACAGACGGACAGACGGACAGACGGACAGACGGACATGGCTATATCAACTCAGGAGGTGATCCTGATCAAGAATATATATACTTTATAGGGTCGGAGATGTCTCCTTCACTGCGTTGCACACTTTTGACCAAAATTATAATACCCTCTGCAAGGGTATAACAATACAATTTAAATTTCAGTTGTTTTTTTTAATTTACTGATAATTATTTGCTAATTTAAAGTTCATAGCTGCACTTTTGTTCTGTTTTTTCGTAAATTTTTGATATAAGAAACATTTTGCTCTGACAAGAGGCACCCCAGATAGTATTAATGTTATTTTGTCCTCACACATAAACTCCTGCAATCGACTTTTGCGGGTTTTTTTATTTTTTCCCTCCATTTTTTAAATGTTTAATGTATACTCTCTTTGTTTTTCGGGTGTTCTGGTCTCTCACTGTCATGATCACTGGTGACACGAAATTGGTTACCTTCCAGGGGCCGTCGTACTTTGGTGCTAGTTTGGCGTTAAATTTTTCTGCCGTTTCTAATCCGAACTCTTCCGTGTATTTCGTTAGTTCGCTCTTTGGTGCCAGATATACCCAGCTCGACATTACTCCGCTGGTGTCGGTTTTATCTCTTGCAACCACTTTAACCTGTTCGGGCGCCACTGTGACGGTTCGTCGTTGTCGGGTGGCTCAGGGATGGCCAGGGTTCGTCACAAGAATTTGTGTGTCAGGCGTGGTTGCTGAAAGAGAGTTCCGACCCAGCCCAGAGTAGAAGTCGTGGGGAATTACTTAGTAATTGAATTAGAACGAGGTTTTTATTTCAGTAAGTATCTTGACAATTTATTAACAACTAACGAATTCTCAGGATTGGCGGGGTGCCGCCTTTGCAGCTTTCGCTTCCTTCTTACGCTTAGAATACCTGGTCTCTGGAGCCGTCCAGCTGCTCGATAGGACCAGCACGGGTTGGGTTACCTGAAATGAGAATAGGGTGACTGGGGACCCTGAAGTCGGCCACGAGCGAGAGAGATCTATTTAGTGCTTGGGGACCCGAAAGTCGACCGCAAGAGAGAGAATGTTGCTTGGGGACCCTGAAGTCAGTCACAAGAGAGAGAATTTTTTGCTTGGGGACCCTGAAGTCAGCCACAAGAGAGAGAGAATTGGTTGCTTGGGGACCCTGAAGTCAGCCACAAGAGAGAGAGAGATTGGTTGCTTGGGGACCCGGAAGTCAGCCGCAAGAGAGAGAAGTTGGTGCTTGGGGACCCTGAGGTCAGCCGCAAGAGAGAGAAGTTGGTGCTTGGGGACCCTGAGGACAGCCGCAAGAGAGAGAAGTTGGAGCTTGGGGACCCTGAGGTCAGCCGCAAGAGAGAGAAGTTGGTGCTTGGGGACCCTGAGGGCAGCCGCAAGAGAGAGAAGATTGGTGCTTGGGGACCCTGAGGTCAGCCGCAAGAGAGAGAGAAATTGGTGCTTGGGGACCCTGAGGTCAGCCGCAAGAGATAGAAGTCAGCCGGTGAACCGTGCCGTAAGGAGGTGTGATCCTAAGATCAGCCGTCTCATAGGGATACCTTCAGATCGGCAAGCCGGGAAGGTTAGAGGGGGGGAGGAAGTAGTACGGGAACTAACTACAATGTATATAAGCGGACTTTGATCGAATGAAAAATGATTTTACCAAAACATGGCCGCCTACCACCACTGGGGAGATGCCTCTGCACCCTTAGACGGTTGGCTGCCTTTCCATGGCCCGTCTTATATAGGGCTCGGCGAGATTTAGTGTGCCCGTCGTCTGTGGGATTTGCCGGGCTAAGTGTGACCATCTCTCTCTCGGTCTAGTGTGCCCCTATATGCGCGATCGTTGGCGCGCGCGCGTTCTCGGTTTGAATTTGAAATTAAATACTTCTTTTGTTTCATGCTTTTATTCTTTTTTATTTAATTCATTTAATTCATTATTATTCATTTAATTCATGCATTTATTCTTATTTATTGTGCGCGCAGCGTCACAAACTTATTAAAAACGACAAAAAAAGGCGCTCATTCCACTTAAATAAAGCAGTTTTATATTGTTTTGGTATGTCCAGTCAAAGTTCTAACAAACTATCACCTGTTCCCTCACAAAAAATACCAAAAGTTTCGGTAAAGCCGCACACACCTAAAAAGGTAAAGTCCCCACCTCCTAAACAGTCTCCTTCGCGTCGAAAGAGTCACGCGTGCCAGCACAAAAATCACTGCAACGGCTTCCGAAATCGCTCTAAAGCCTAGTACTCAGATCGATAAACGAGTACGCTAGCGTAAAAACTTTAATCTTTCCAGTGTGACCAGTTCATCAGAATTAAGCGTGCTACGGTCGTACTGTCAGTCTGCTGGGTTTGTTGACAAGCAGTTAAAATTCAAATATCGTATTTGCGGGAAAGAGCCTTTAAAAGATATTATCAACTATCTTGGCAAGACAAAACTGCCGCTGTACAAAGAAATTAAAAAACGAGAAAGGAAAGCTAACTTCGGGCGGAGCCGAAGTTGATATACCCTTGCAGAATACTCTGTAAATTATATTCTTCAAAATTATTCATAAGATGCATTCTTAATACTCATAAAAAATGCCAACTTCCTAAATTTAAAAACACCAAAGTTATGGCATTTTCAATCGTTCAGTTATATGGCAGCTATAGGATATAGTAGGCCGATCCTTATGAAATTTGGTAGGTCGGACTGATTGGCCAAAAATAAAGCCCATAGAAAATCCCAACTTCCTAACTTTACAAACACCAAAGTTATGGCATTTCTGATCGTTCAGTTATATGGCAGCTATAAGATATAGTCGGCCGATTCTCATGAAATTCGGTAAGTCGGATTGATTGGCCAAAAATAAAACCTATAGAAAATCTCAACTTCCTAACTTTACAAACACCAAAGTTATGGTATTTCCGATCAATCAGTTATATGGCAGCTATAGGATATAGTCGTCCGATCCCGGCCGTTCCGACTTATATACTGCGTGCAAAGGAAAGAAGGGTGTGTGCAAAGTTTCGATATCTTTAAAACTGAGAGACTAGTTCGCGTAGAAACAGACAGACGGACAGACGGACAGACAGACGGACAGACGGACAGACGGACATGGCTATATCAACTCAGGAGGTGATCCTGATCAAGAATATATATACTTTATAGGGTCGGAGATGTCTCCTTCACTGCGTTGCACACTTTTGACCAAAATTATAATACCCTCTGCAAGGGTATAACAATACAATTTAAATTTCAGTTGTTTTTTTTAATTTACTGATAATTATTTGCTAATTTAAAGTTCATAGCTGCACTTTTGTTCTGTTTTTTCGTAAATTTTTGATATAAGAAACATTTTGCTCTGACAAGAGGCACCCCAGATAGTATTAATGTTATTTTGTCCTCACACATAAACTCCTGCAATCGACTTTTGCGGGTTTTTTTATTTTTTCCCTCCATTTTTTAAATGTTTAATGAGAAGCGCACACCAAAAGATAAAATTTTTTATTCTTTCCGCTAGCGTTCACCCAAAGACTGGCAACGCTATGAAATGATCTGGTATTTTTTTCGTCGATCTGAGTACTGAGGTGAAAAAAGGCCCGACGAAAAGTGAACGCCAGCTGTTTGCCTCTCGCTCTCTCTCAAGGCTTAAACCAATTCATTGAGGTCTCGAATCGACTGTTCGCTTCGTCCCACCAGCGTTGACAACGGAAATCTCCTCCACAAAACGCAAGGTCTTTTCCCAAATTGCCAAACGATCTTCCATCAATTATAAGTCATTCTCGCGTACTTATGTACGCAGATGATGTTAAGTTATGCCTGCAGTATAAGGATATTTCCTGCCATTTAGACTTACAATTCGATCCAGATAATTTTCAAAACTGGTGCCGAGATAATTTACTAAATGTAAACGGTTCCCAGTGTAAGCTGGCGCGTTGCGCAAATCAAAACTGTGTCGCTTCCCAGGCTAGAACTGTGTGGAGCTTTACTACTATCCGAGATCGCCGAATCCCAATGTTGGACCGATTCCACGATTGTGCTGGCATGGTTAGCCAAACCAGCATGCCAGTGGACAACGTTCGTTGCCAACCGGGTAACAAAGATTACCCAGTCCACAGAGGCAGCTTATTGGTCGCATGTTCAATCCGAACATAATCCAGATGACTTGGCTAGTCGGGGAGAGCCCCTTGAAGAACTGGTAGATAACCCTCTTTGGTGGCATGGCCCAAGTTGGTTGCAACTGCCACGAGATCAGTGGCCTAGCCAGGGCACCGACTTACTGGTGACCGAGGTAGAAAAGCGTCCTGTCAAGGCCCATGTGGCGTTAGATAGAGCTTTGCGTGTCCTCGCGTATGTCCATAATTTTGTCCAGCGATGTAGGAAACAGTCGCCGCTTCCAGGGGACCGTCTAGAGGGCCAAGAACTTGCCGCCGCTGAATGGCTCTTAATAATATCGCTGCTTGAGTCACAAGCGTCCTGTGTACGCGTCAAGTTCAATCCTCTCCTTAAACCCCTTTCTAGATCAGAAAGGGCTAATTAGGGCGTGTGGCCGCATAACGGCCTCCGTTATGATGAACGACATCCGATAATCCTCTCGTACGAATGTGCACTCTCGCGACTACTGGTAAAATTTTCGCATCTCATAACGTTGCACGGAGGTAACCAGTTAGTGGTACGTCTCACCCGTTCAAGATACTGGGTTCCGAAGATAAAGAACTTGGTGAAGGCAGTTATTAACTCCTGCAAGGTCTGCGTTATCCACAAAAAGAGATTGCAAGTCCAGATGATGGGAAATTTTCCGAAAGAGCAAGTTTCTTTTTCCCGACCATTCACGCACACAGGGATGGACTATGCCGGGCCCTTTTGACATTAAGAATTACACTGAACGAGCTTGTCTCATTACAAAACGGTATGTGTTGGTTTTCGTCAGTTTTTTTACACAGGCCACCCATCTGGAGCCTACATCCGATCTGACGACCGAGAAATTTCTTGCCGCTTTCACTCGGTTCGTATCCAGAAGAGGGTCTCCTCGTCACGTTCAGTCCGACAATGGGAAAACCTTTGTCGGCGCTGCTCTCCCGAGAAAGAGTCTGTGACTAATGCGTATAGTCATCAGCAGCTCAACTGGCAATTCATTCCTCCCGGGGCACCCCATATGGGTGGCCTATTGAAAGCTGGTGACAAGAGCTTCAAGCCTTTATTTTATAAGTCCACCGCTACGCGAAAGTACGCTTTTGGAGAGCTTTCCACTCTCTTAGCGTTGACACCAGGGCACTTTCTGGTTGGCGGACCTCTTCTGTCCATAGTGAAACCCAAGTCCATTGTGAACCGATGGCAGCACTTAAAGTCTCTACATCAGCAATTCCGCAGAGTATAAAGAGCTCCACGAGCGCAAGAAGTGGCAATTTCCCATGATAAATCTTCCCGCCGGTGACATGGTCGTCATCAAGAACGACAATCTGCCCTCGAATGAGTGGCGACTGATAGAATCGATTCTGTCTTTCCAGGAGCTTATGGTAACGTCCGCGTAGTCCACATTCGTACGGCACGCGGCGTTGTCTGGCGGTTGATAACTAAGGTTGTTCTCTTAGTTATCAACGGGGGCGCCTTCAACATCTTTTACCTAGCATTCCTTTTTCTGCTATCCGTAGTTCATAAGCACGCACCACTACAGCCTAAAACATCTCCATTGTTTATTTTTATGAATTCCCGTCAAATCAATTAAGCATGGCCCCACGTTAACGCAGCGTCCAAGCCTTGGAGAGCAAACGTACTCGAGGTCCGAGCGCTCCAAAAGCTGAGCGCGGAGAAGCGGCTCCGAGCGGTGCTTATAAATAAGTACTGCGCGAATGGCCTCGCTCATGAGCATTCGCAAGGGAGCTGTCGTAGCAATGACCGGCGCAAGATTTGCAACCGGAGTCACCACACGCTGCTCCATACGACAGAGCCTCCCACCGCCCAGCAACGTGCCTCTTCTAAGCAGCGTTCGCGCCGGCAAGATTCGCCAACCCGCCAAACGCTCGCCTCTCCGTCGCGCTCAGCCTCCTCGACACCGGGTCCAACGCTCTCATACCTCCTGCAACGGCACAGTGTAAATGTCCTGCCGACGGCCATGGTCATCTTGGAGACCGGGCCGAAGACCTTCGACACCGCCGCCCTTATCGACCCGTGCACCCCAACGAGCTGTATCGACGCGGTTGCCGATAATCAGTGTCGGTGACAAGAAGGTGAGCAGGGACCAAGTTGGAGGTTGTGCTAAAAGTTGAGCCGAACGTCCGCATCCGCACCCCAATCCGAGCCATTCCTGAGACGGTCGTGGACAGGTTTAAGGGGAGTCCCCCCCCCCATTCTCGGTTTCAACAAATCGATTTTTTTTTTTATTTAATTCGAACCTATAACTATTCAAGAATGTTTCTTTAAAATTTCAAGTGATAATTTCAAAACTGTTGAAGATAAAGCCGATTTATTTTGGAAGCCTCGGGCGACGACCATAGCTTCTCAAAACTTTAAACGCGTTTTTCTCGAAACAGTATTTTTACGACTGGCGTAGGAGATTACTCAAAAACTATTAATCCAATCGGTTCCAAATTTTTATACGTTTTTCTATGCATATAGCATGCTATAGCATGAAATAGGATAAATCAAATTGAAGGCGATTTTAAAAAAGAGTGTTCAAAGGTCCGCCATTTTGTTAATTTTTGTCCGAATTTAAAAATCCTAGTTCATGCTATAGCCATACATATACTCTTCCTAATCCCGTTGGAATTTTTGATTTCAGATGTTCCAGTGAGCTTAAGTCCACTACGCCGACGAAATGAAGGGCTTTTGTTCAATGACAAAAAACAAAAAAATTTGTTAATTTTTTTTCTTATTATTTAAGTCTTCAATTAAATGGATGCAAAGTTGCAAGCCTAAAAAATATTATATGTACATGTTCCAGCCCATTGAAAATCGTCAAATTTTGAAATTTGAAATTGAAATCAAAAATGGGGAGGTCCCCTTAAGGATCTTCGGCTGGCCGACAAGCGGTTTTACCTACCGGCGACGATCTCCCTGGTCCTGGGTGCGGATGTCTATTCCCAGGTCATCCAACCAGGATTCCACCTAGTCGACGAGGGACTACCAGTGGCCCAGAAGACGGCGTACGGGTGGATCCTTTCCGGCGCCTGCAGACAGCCGTAGTTTCTCCAGATTTCGATTGCAAGGGGGCGGAATGTTCAGGCCACGAAGCACCGCGTTTTTGGTCCGCTCTTGCCCGTTCCGATCGCCAACTCCCCCGCTCTGGCTGCCTGCGGTTCCAGGCTCAAGTCGCTCGGAAGGGCATCGTGCTAATTATGTTTAAGCAGTTCTTTTACCGACTTGCGTGAATAAACATCACCCGGCCGCTCCGATCAATTTCAGAAAAAAACCCACAGTGTTTTTCATTCCCTTTGAGTCTTCTCCTTCGCGCTTGCCGAGTGATTTTCTTATCTCCTTTTACAGCTTGCTGCCGACGAAAAAGTTCAAGGCCCCAGCTTCACCACCCTTATCGCCTGGCTCCCGGAGTGCAGCCTGGACTTTGTCAGCAAGGTGTATCGCCTAGCAGGTAGAACAAAGATTTCCTCCTTATCGCCTAGCCACTTGACACCGCGCAAGGACTACCTAAGTATGATTTGACCACGACCTAGCACCGTTGGATCTCAGCGTTGTAGCCTTAGCCTTGTAGACTTGTCGTCGTTCGGCGTCTCGACTTTGCGATCTTGATCCTTGGGCACTTCGTTTTCGATTTACTCACTCGCTCTGATTCTCGCACTAGTACTGTCTCGAGCTGCGCTTGCGCCGTCCTTTTATTTACGGTGTGTCCTCTTTATCCGGGTCCGAAGTCCGCCAATTTACCGTATGACCCCGTTGCCCTTGCCGGGCGCGGGTCCAAGGTCCATCGAGGTTCCGTTAGTTCACGGTGTATCCTTTTTAGGCGGGTGCGAAGTCCGCCAATTCACCGTATGACCTTGCCATATGAGGGTCCAAGGTCCGAATGTTTCCCGTTTGACCTGGATGCCCTTCATTTCTCCGTCTTTCCCGCCTCCTCTGCTGTTGCTAAGCCGATCTCCTGCATCGGGATTTGTGGGGAGTTTAAGACTTCTCACATTTCCCTTTTCCTTCGGAAACGTAATGAAAGTGGTGACTTTCCTCGTCCTTTATGTGTAGCCTATTCGAATTTCCCGCCTGAATTGCGTATTAGATGTCCCCCAGACATGTCCCCTGAAAGACTTAACCTTTCCCCAGACTGTTTTCCCAAAAGACTTTACTCGTACAGCTCCTGGAAAGACTTGAACTTTCTCGCGACTGTTTCCCCAAAAGACTTTTCCATACACCTCCTTGAAAGATTATTTCCCCAGACTGTTTCCCCATTCCCCAGACAGTTCCCCGTTCCCAGACAGTTCCCCGTTCCGATACAGTTCCCCGTTCCCCAGACAGTTCGCTGCGTGGAATTCGAATTTTACCGCCCAGACATTTCCCCCAAATTAAGTCACCATTTCGCTTCCCCCAGTCCGGCAACTCCCAAGAATCTCACCACGATCGCGTTTATCGATTATGGGTTCCAGTGTTGCCATCGCCGTTGCCTTTTCGTTGTCTTAAGTTGATATTTGATTTTTCGAACATAGAAATAACCAATTTTGTTAACCCATCGATCGCAACTATCGATCGACCGCCTGTCTCGGAGACAGCTTCTGTCACTCTCTGAACGCGGCGGCTGCCCGTGCCACCGCCCGCCGGGCGAACACCATCCGCACAACGACCGCCCTCGCCGAGAAAATCTGTCGAAACTCCTCCGGCCTGCCCGACGGGGCCGCGTCGCCCAACCGGATCCTCCGGAACGACATCCGGGCCTTCGCCGCCCGACGTGGCTCGTCGTCCTCGTCTATGGAGACCTCAGGACTTACCGTCTCCGTCCCCGCGTCCACCTCGCTGGTCTCCTCCTCCGATGAGGACAGAGCGATGACTTCGGCCTCGGCTTCCTGCCCTGCCGGCCTCATCCTCCGATGCCAACTCGACGTCGGTAATGCGTCCCTCGTCTTTCGTCTCCGGGGCAGGTGACGGGGATCGCGACATCAGCGGGGACGCCAGCGGGGACGCCAGCGGGGACGCCAGTGGAGACGCCAGCAGCTGGAGTGCGGAACCGGAGTCCTGCCTCTATTTCGCCGCTGGCTGTTGCCCAGTGCCGCTTTCCCTCACCTATCCCCTTAACGTCTTGCTGCTGCTGCTTGCGTTCATATTGGCGACCTGAATTGAATAGGGCCGTCTTGTGCCGCTCGCGCGCTGACGAAACCTCGACAGCTCGCAGAGCGATCGCCTCTCCGCCGCGCACTGTCTCCTCGACACCGGGTCCATCGCTCTCATACCTCCTGCAACGGCACAGCGTAAAAGTCCTGCCGACGGCCATTGTCATCCTGGAGACCGGGCCGAAGACATTCGACACCGCCGCCCTTATCGATCCGTGCACCCCGACAAGCTGTATCGACGCGTCCCATGCATTCGCCTTTCGGTTGCCGACAACCAGTGTCGGGGACGAGAAGGTGGGCACGGCGACGATTCAGTCGAATGTTGACGAAGGGACCAAGTTGGAGGTTGTGCTCAAAGTTAGGCCGAACGTCCGCATCCGCACCCCAATCCGAGCCATTCCTGAGACGGTCGTGGACAGGTTCAAGGATCTTCCGCTGACCGACAAGCGGTTGTACCTGCCGGTGACGATCTCCCTGGTCCTGGGTGCGGATGTTTATTCAAAGGTCACCCAACCAGGATTCCACCTGGTCGACGAGGGACTACCCGTGGCCCAGAAGACGGAGTTCGGCTGGATCCTGTCCGGCGCCTGCAGACAGCCGTAATTTCTCCCGATTCGTTGCAACGCTAGCGATTGCAAGGGGCGGAATGTTCAGGCCACGAAGCACCCTGTTTTTGGACCGCTCTTGTCCGCTCCGATCGCCAACTCCCCCACTCTGGCTGCCTGCGCTTCCCTGGTCTGGCCACCAATGCTTTTCGGTTTTAACTGGCTTTAGTATTTTAAACGGCCCATCGTATTTTGGTGCCAATGTCGCCGCGAATCCTTCTGCTGCCTTGGGCGGATGGTGTCCTTGGCCCAGACTGTGTCCCCGATGTTTGGTTTCCATGGGCGCCAACGGAGATTGTAGTGGCGTGCCTGATCCTGCGCTTCCTGTTTCTTCGTCGTACAGTGCCTTGGGTAACCTGGGCTCTTTTCCTTGGGTGAAGAAAGCTGGCGAATATCCCGTGGATAGAGCCACGCTTGTATTCACAGCCAACTGCAATTCCGGCCACTTTTCGTCCCAAGTCCTCTGGTCTGCCCCGGTGAATTGGGCGATCATCGTTTTCACCGTCCTGTTGGATATCTCCGTCGGGTTTGGGGTGTGTATGGGGCCGTGAACGGGTGTTGGACGACTAACTCACCCAGGAATTTTTGAAACGCCCTGCTGGTGAATTGAACGTTTGGAGCGGGGCAGTGGTCCGACGAACATTTGGACATTTTTTCGGGCGCCTGTAGTTGGCTTGGCTTTTACCGCAGGCAGCTCTCGCAGTTTTGCACATATTTCCTAATGTCGCGGTGCATTCCCGGCCAATGGTATCTGGCTGCAACCCTGGCGATTGTCTTCCGACTGCCCATGTGACCGACTGTCGGTAAGTCGTGGTTCTCCGACATTACCCGCCGTCTGGACCCCATTGGCACGCACAGCTTCCCGCTTTGTGAGGTATGTGGCGATATAGCTGGTCGGCTTTCGTCATGTAATCTGGATATTTTTGGGGATTTTGAGCTATCTTGCTCCGCATATCCCTTATCCAGTTACACTCGTCTGTTTCCTTCTGCTGTTGTTCTTGTGCTTTTACCCGAGCGATTCTTCCGGTTGGGCTCTCGATGCTATTCAACCACTTCAGTGCCATGTGATCCGTTATCACTTTGAAGTGGTAGCCCTCTAAGTACGGCCTAAACTTCCGTATGGCCCACACGATTGCCAGGCATTCCTTCTCAGTCGCTGAGAAATTTCTCTCTGATCCATTCAGGGACCGGTTGGAATACGAGATCACCCTCTCGCCTTAGTCGAGAATAGCACCGAGCCTTTAACAATTTGTCCTATTGCAGCTATAAGGTAACCAAATTGATGTCATTAGCTTTAATACTACGCGAAATATCCATACTATTATTATTCTAATGATCAAGGTATGCATAACGAGTGTCGCAACACTTAAATATACAATTCCTTTAGGTTTAAAATGCATGGCGCTTATATAAAGCGTTTATGAGAATCGAGGAGGACAGCGCTGTACTATCAACGCAAAATGTAAGAATGAGACAATTCCTTCAGGCTTAGAGTTTTTGGCGCTATAATATAGCCTTTAAACGTGCATATTGGAACCCTTAAAAAAAATATTACGATTGGAACGATTCGAAAAATTTTTGTAATGTATAATTTACAAATAAAACAACAATGAACGCTATAGTCGGGTGCCCCGACTATCATATACCAGTTACTCAGCCAAAGGTCCGATTTGAACAATTTTGAATGAGTATATTAGTATTGATTTACAATTTTACAAAATGATATGAAATGCGGCTGCTAGCCCGATTTTAGCGTTGAAGGTTTTTGTGGGCGTAAAAGTGGCTGTGGCACTTGGCTTAAGCAACAACCGATTCCGACATATATGTTGGATATATATCCCCTATTTATTTTTTATAGTTATATGAAAACGAATACTAAATATATAATATTTGTAAGGTGGGTTATTAAGTCACCTCGGTTTTATTTTTAATATTAAGTATAGATTATAAGTATATGGTGGAAGAATACAAGATTACTGCCTAGTTTCTCTATTCTGCGTCGTTTTTCTGCTTCCGTTCTGCTGCTGTCGTCTCCGCTGAATGTTAATCTCCTGTTCTTCTGCTGTTCTGCTGTTCCTGCTGTTACTGCTACTACTGCTGTTCCTGCTGTTATTGCTACTACTGCTGTTCCTGCTGTGCTGTTCCTGCTGTGCTGTTCCTGCTGTTATTATTCTCTATTTCGCCTACACAGTCTTACATTCCTGATTACTCATCTGTTCCGGATGACCAAGCATCCTCATTGTCCTTCACGTAACGCCACAACCTCATGTGATCACAGCTGGTGGAAGTGTTAGATGGACCTTCTACATCCGCTGCCTTCCGAACCTCATATCTGATATTTCTCTTGACTCTTGTTATTTCATACGGTCCCAAATATTCTCCAGCGAGCTTTTTTCCTGCAACAAACTGTGTCCGGCGTATACGGACTAAATCTCCAACTTGATAGTTGACCTCCGGTTTCCGCTTTTGGTCAAAGTGCTTCTTGTATGAATCCTGTGCACGTTGAATCTCAATCTTTGCATCTACTCTAAGTTGCTGCCGTTGCTCGTCAAAGCTTAAATACATTTCATCCTCTAAAAGCTGAATAATACGATCAGTTGGCTTATTGTCATCTTCACGCCAAACATTATCTCAAACGGTGACTTCTTCGTTGAAGCGTGTAAGTGGGAATTAACAGCTCTCTGCACCTCTGATACTGCCTTAAACCACTTGGCTGGATCATCCGCCGAAATCTTAGAAATTATTGACAAGATCGTGCGATTTACCCTCTCGATTTTACCATTTCCACGGGGAACTCCGGTTGTGCTCCACACGTGATCGATACCGTTTTTCTCCTTGTGCTCTGCAAACAAGTTGGCAGTAAAAGCGGAGCCTCTGTCCAAAACCATCCGCACTGGGTTGCCAAAAAT
This sequence comes from Drosophila carrolli, assembly GCA_018152295.1. NCBI lineage: Eukaryota > Metazoa > Arthropoda > Insecta > Diptera > Drosophilidae > Drosophila > Drosophila carrolli. The sequence goes on along the minus strand of JAECXJ010000003.1, from coordinate 2,194,209 downwards.
ATCGGTCCACATCTCTATTTTCTTCAGCGTTTCCTAGCAGCTGGTAGTCTTTATAGGGAAAAGCCATATCAACTTCGAAAATGAATCCACCATCGCAAATATGTACTTATATTGCTTCCCAGTGGCATCCATGGGGCCCAGATGATCAACGTGCAGCGTATGAAGAGGCTGATCACCTTTATCGATGCAGTTTAAAAATCCTTCTTTCTTGCCAAGCTTCTTGTTGTAAATGATGCATCTTACACCTGCTGAACTTTTTGCTCCAAATGAGAAATCCAATAGGATTGTTGCACAGCATGAACAGTTTTTTGCTGCGCAAAATAACCCGCACTGTGGGCGTCAACAATAACTTCTTTTTCCATCGCTTTCGGGATTACGAGGAGATCATTGCCGTTCACCTCCTTATAGACCAGTCCCGCTTTCATCTTCTACCCCTCATATGGACAGCTGGCTAAAAATTACCATAATTGGCTTCAGCATCTCACTTTTTCCTTGAGCTTTTTTGATGCGCGCAGTGATCTCCAACGACACAAGCATAAGGCGGTCGGGATAGCGACTGAGACAGTCCAGGACGATGTTCCACTGCAAACTCGAAATCCTGCAGATAAACAATCCACTGCGTGACTGCTCTTGGTACATCTGTCTTCTGCAAAGTTTGCTTGAACGCCGAGCAATTTGTTATCAACTTAAATGGCGATCCCAGCAGATAATGTCTGAATTTCTTTACCGCCAGATACACGGCTTTTGCTTCCAGGATGTAACTGTGCCGGCGAGAATCAGCTTCTGTTGTCTTCTTGCTCCAATACTGGATTGGGTGAAGTCTGCCATCGAACCACCGCATTAATACCGTGGAAAATTCGTCTTTTGATGCATTCGTATGTAACTCAGTTTTGGCCCCTCTGATATACAATTTCAAAACGGGTTCCTTAGTCAAGGCATCCTTCAAACTCTGGAATGCATTTATCTGAGGCTCAGCCATTTCAAAATGGACCTCTTTTCGCAGCAGGTCAGTCAACAGGCGTGCAATCTGCGAGTAATTCAGAACAAATTTTCTAAAAAACCCAGTCAGCTCCAGAAAAGCTTGAACTGCTCTTACATTCTTCGGCACCGAAAACTTGCTTACCGCAACGCAACAGTCTTTTCTTGTCCACGCCGTTTTCAATATTGTGGCCCAAGAAGTAAATCTTCCTTTGCAAGAAGTGACATTTTCGCCTCTTGATCTTCAGGCCAAACGCTCCTGCTCTTTTAAAAACGAGTGCCATCTTTTCCAAGCATTGCTCTGCGTGAATTATTATATCATCCATGTATAAATCGAGGATATTTTTGTTCATTAGCTCCTGAAACACATGGTTTACATAGCGAATAAACACCGCTGGCGAGTTCCGAAATCCAAATGGTGTTCTATTGAATTCGTACAGTCCGGATTTAGTAATGAATGCTGTGAATTTCTTGCTTTCCTCCTCAATGGCAACGTGAAAGAAACCGTTCTCCAAATCCATCACCGTAAAATAACACGCTTTTTGCAGCTTTTCGAGCACGTCGTCGATTACAGGGACGGGAAAGCAGTCTCTCAACACCATCGAGTTCAGCTTACGGAAATCAACGCAGATACCAACACCAGACGGTTGGCAAAGTTTGATGTATATGGGCGTATAATTCCAGCAGCTAACCATTCGTCGATCTTCGAGCTTTTCGTCGAGCTTTTCAACATCCTTCTCTTCGGCAATTGCGAAACGACTCGGTGACTGACGAAATGGAACGATCTCGCCATCCGGAACAATTCGTAGCTTGACTGGAACCTGTGCTACTGCATCCACCGCCTTGAAGTTCCTAATTAGCATCGATACCTCCTTCGCATACTGGGGGGAGCATCGATTTCATCATTTGTATTAATAATATTATAAATACTCATCTGGTTTGGTTCCTCACAAGCTTTCTCCCCCAGCGGTTGTTCCAGCTGCGGTATTTTGCCCCACACCTGCTTCGACTAGATTCTGCTCACTTTTTTCGGGTTCACTCATATTGTGTTTTTCTCTGTTGTCTCTGCTGCGGCAACTGATCTTGTGTAATACGGCTGTCTCCTTTTCGCAACCGGAATTTTAGAATGTTCCTGCTTTATTGGCTTCTCCCTCATCTGCTTATTCCCTTTTGCGATCAAACTTCCCGGCGTCAGTTAAAACCTTTTTGAGACTTCTCGGGACGGCGTCACTTTTCACTTGCGATTTCCACGTTAGGACAAGCCCCCAAATGGAAGGTGGGTTATTAAGTCACCTATTAATATTAAGTATAGATTATAAGTATATGGTGGAAGAATACAAGATTACTGCGTAGTTTCTCTATTTTTTCTGCTTCCGTTCTGCTGCTGTCGTCTCCGCTGAATGCCTCCTGTTAATCTCCTGTTCTTCTGCTGTTCATCAGCTGTTCTGCTGTTCATCTGCTGTTCCTGCTGTTACTGCTACTACTGCTGTTCCTGCTGTTATTGCAACTACTGCTGTTCCTGCTGTGCTGTTCCTACTGTTATTATTCTCTATTTCGCCTACACAGTCTTACATACATATATAATACATTTTGTGTAATTATATATAAAACAAGAAAGAAAAGCTAACTTGATATACCCTTGCAGAATATTCTGTAAATTATATTTATATGATGCATTCTTAATAATCATACAAAATCCCAAAGTTATGGCATTTCCGATCAATCAGTTATATGGCGGCTATAGGATATAGTTGTCCGATCCTTGTGGAATTTGGTAGGTCAGACTGATTAGCCAAAAATAAAACCCATAGAAAATCTCAACTTCTTCACTTTAAAAACACCAAAGTTATGGCATTTCCGATCGTTCAGTTATATGGCAGCTATATGATATAGTGGCCCGATCCGGCTTGTTCCGACTTATATACTACCTGCAATAGAAAGACAACTTTTGGGAAAGTTTCAAGCAGATAGCTTTAAAACTGAGGGACTAGTTTGCGTAGAAACGGATGGTCGGACGGACAGACGGACGGACAGACGGACATAGCTAGATCGACTCTCCTGGTGATGCTGATCAAGAATATATATACTTTATAGGGTCGGAAATGTCTCCTTCACTGCGTTGCAAACTTTTGACTGAAATTATAATACCCTCTGCAAGGGTATACAAATTAAATTTTGTGTAATTATACATAAAAAACAGATTAGCTATATGTAATCAATTTCATTTTTAAATAGCGGTTGTAGTATATAGTTGTCTGATTGGTAAAAACTTGTACCCTGAGCAAGGTATACATGAATAAATTAAATTTGCATAGTTTCATGTCAATAGCTTTCATACTGCAAACATGCCATATAAAAATAGAAAAAAGGGATATTTGCGCAGCTAACTTCGGCAAGCCGAAAAAAGCGAAAAGAATATAATAAGAATAAATAAATTAGATTTGCATAGTTTCATGTCAATAGCTTTTATACTGCAAAATTGTCAAAAAAAAGGATATTTTCGCCGACTTTAATAATTTTTCCTAAGGAAGCTATAAGATATAGACGTCCGATCGGCAAGCGCTTTTACCCTAATCAAGGTATGCGTAAATAAAAAAGACTTGGAAAAATTTATGTCAAAAGCTTACACACTGCGCGAAATATTCTGAAAAACATCAAATTTGGACCGATTTCACCCTATTGTTCCTATGGGAGCTATAGGATATAGACGTCCGATCGACACGTCATTAGCTTATATACTGCGGAAATTTTTTTTTTTTTTGTGCGGAGTTCTACGGCCTACTTACCCGCCCAACCGACCGAGGGGCGCAGCCGTGTATCGTACGGCACGATTCGCGATAAGATAGACGCGAGATAGGAAAATAAAGGTAAAGGTCCGGGAAAAAAAGTAATAGTTAGATCAATCTTGTGCCAATGAAGCAAGTATAAATCGTTTTAGGAGCGGAAGAGAGTCAAGATTTGATATTACAGGAACAAGTCTATTATAGTCAGAACATAACACTCTGAAAGGCTCATGCAAGGCATAGTTAGATCTACAATGATTTAAAATTTTAAAGAAAATATCCTGAAAATCATTACATTTTTACCGATTTCACCCTATTGTTCCTATGAGAGCTATAGGATATAGACGTCCGATCGACACGCGCTTTTACCTTTATCAAGGTATGCATAAAAAAATACGATTTGGAAAGAAATATAATCAATTCTTGCAAGACATATCCGATTGTTCCTATGGGAGCTATATGATATAGACGTCCGATCGGGGCGCTTTTCAAACTTGATCTGCGTACACATGTTTTAGGACGACTGTGAAAGTTTCAAACTGAGCTTACAAACAGACGGACAGGGCTATATCGACTCCCCTATTGATCCTGATCCTTCACTGCGTTACAAACTTCTGACCAAAATTATAATACCCTCTGCAAGGGAATAAAAAATATTTTATATGTTATGTGGTGTTAGTTGGCAATATAAATTTGTCTTGTCGCCATAATCGGCATTGCATAACTTGAAAGTAAAATTTGAGTGAGACCCGAGTGCAGGGGCTTTAAAGCGGTGCAAGCAAAGACACTCGAGTTGCGATGATCGTAAATCGCTATTGCCTTTGAACTCTCTGAGTTTTATTTTTTTTGTATGCAAGTGAATTTAAGTAAAATTAAAAAAACCTATAGGCTACTTTGCTAAAAAAAATGTATAAAATCTAAAGTGAAAAGTTTCGAAATTAATTAAATTATTTAAGCTTGCCTCATTTATTTAAAGCCATTAAATGTACATCCATATTACCCACCCTAGTTTTATAAGTTTTTTATGGTTTGAACGCCGCCTCATTAACAGCTGAGGTGGAAAAGCGGTAGACTCGATCGCAGGTGAAAAGGGCTTTTGAGCCTTTGAGTGCATTGTCTCTCCGGTTATAGTTTTCGGTTTGTCGTAGCACGCAAAAGGAATATTTAATAATAATCGAGTAGGCCTTGAGGGATTAGAGCAAGAATCCACCCCATTAGCTGACGAGCCGAAGCCGAGGAATTTTTTTGTGTGCGCCCTAATTCATCAGTATCATCGATCCTTAACTTTGTTTATAGATACTCGTTACATAGATTATAACATATTGTTTCTACTATCGACTTTTTTCCAATTTTAAAAGTATTAATTTTATCTTATTTAGCGCGAAACTAGTATTAGTATTTTAACTTAGCCTGTTCGATTCTATATTGTCCTTTTTCACCTCTCAGGGCTTAAAGGTTTTTTAAACAATAAACACTGGAGAACATAAGAAGAGTTCAGCGAATATTACCAAACATATTTCCTGTCAGGAAGTTTTTCTTAAAGCTTGTAGGTATGGTGAAACAATGGAAACCGGGATTCAGGGAGCCATTGAAAGACTACATGGTCGACATGCAAACAACTATGAGGCCAGTCGGTTACTCATTAAGAATAACTGCACACCGCACCTGAGGCTCTTCCTGAGGGGCATCTCCATCACAAGTCACTGCAGAAGATGCGTGGTCAGTGGCAAAAACTAAACCTTCCAACGGCCAGTGGACACGGATAAAAAAAGGAGAAAATTAACGGCCGATACTTTCTGGAGTACTAAGAAAGGTCGCATGTGTGGTACCAAAAACGGTTACATGTGTTCGGGAGCGTCCCAGGCCTCTCATCACTCTAATCTCATTACTATTACGGCTTATATCCGTAACAAAATCCAAGTTTATGACTTGAACATGATAATTTAGTTGAACTATTTAAATTTTTTTATGCTAGGAAAGTATTATAATGTTTGGTATTTCCTTTTTTTTTTTATTGTGAAATAATAACGAAATGGTAACAAACATAGGTGTGCACCTATTGCCTAACGTGGCAACTTAAACAAATCAGAAATAATATACAAAAAAATTAGTTATGTCAGCAGCACATAATAAATATAAATTATACAAAAATTATATAAATTGTGCCCAAGGATATGCGAGAAATTTAAGTTTAGCATTGCTGGTAATCATTAGGTCAAGACCCGAGCCAGCAGGTCTTGAGGATGATGGCGTTTCAGTCTTCTCCTGACTGAGGTACGATGACTCGACGTTAGTCGCCTAGCTAGGCTGTTAGGAAAACCTCCAAGCCTCTCCGTGTATTTTTGTGCAATCGCCCGAATTTTATCCCCAATTTTTGGTACTTTGAAGTCGAGCTCGATGTGCGCCGTTCTCATGTACCATGGAGCTCCTGAGATCCTCCTCAGCGTCTTGGCTTGAAGTACCCGTATTTTGTTGAGGTGCGTTTTAGCTGTGATACCGTACACCTGTATCGCGTAGAAAAGGCTCGGAGCTAGAATGCACTTGAAGATTCGAACCTTGTTGTCCAGCGAAAGCTTGTTTTTAGCGGAGAGTATTGATCCTGATCCTTCACTGCGTTACAAACTTCTGACCAAAATTATAATACCCTCTGCAAGGGAATAAAAAATATTTTATATGTTATGTGGTGTTAGTTGGCAATTTAAATTTGTCATGTCGCCATAATCGGCATTGCATAACTTGAAAGTAAAATTTGAGTGAGACCCGAGCGCAGGGGTTTTAAAGCGGAGCAAGCAAAGACACTCGAGTTGCGATGATCGTAAATGGCTATTGCCTTTGAACTCTCTGAGTTTTATTTTTTTTGTATGCAAGTGAATTTAAGTAAAATCAAAAAAACCTATAGGCTACTTTGCTAAAAAAAAAATTTATAAAATCTAAAGTAAAAAGTGTTTTAAAATTAATTAAATTATTTAAGCTTGCCACATTTATTTAAAACCATTAAATTTACATCCATATTACCCACCCTAGTTTTATATGTTTTTTATGGAATTTATAATATTTATTGAACTTGTTTATATTTATTATCTTTATTTTATTTCATATATTTATTTATTCATTTCATATTTATACCCGTTACTCGTAGAGTAAAAGGGTATATTGTATTCGTGCAAAAGTATGTAACAGCTAGAAGGAAGCGTTTCCGACCCTATAAAGTATATATATTCTTGATCAGGGTCACTAGCCGAGTCGATATAGCCATGTCCGTCTGTCCGTCTGTCCGTCTGTCTGTCCGTCTGTCTGTCTGTCCGTATGAACGCTGAGATCTCGGAAACTATAAAAGCTAGAAGATTGGCATTTTGCATGCAGATTCTAGGAGTTCCTACGCAGCGCAAGTTTGTTTCAAAAAGGTGCCACGCCCCCTTTAACGCCCACAATTGCTTATATACGATTTTAAAAATTTAAATATTTCGGAAAAGTAAAAATGCAGTTTTATTGTGTTTATCAATACCTATCGAAATGTTGAAGAAACTTTTCAAATCGGACCATTCGTTAAAAAGTTATGCGTGATCAAAGTTTCTATCTCCATCTCCCTCGCACTCCCTTTACCTGAGTAACGGGTATCTGATAGTCGGGGCACCCGACTATAGCGTTCTCTCTTGTTTATTTCATATATTAGGCCATAATATTATTGTTAGAATTTTAATATGTTAGTTGATAAATAAAATGTTTGTAATGTGGTAAATTTGAGTGGAAGGGAGGTGTTAGCGTACCACTTGAGTCGCTAAGCCACTTGATGCTCATGGACAGCGTTAGCTCTGCCTGAGCTACCTTTTCTATTTTTACTAAACCTAGCGTATTAACTCCTTGTGTGGGAGACAATTATGATGACTCTGTACCTTTGTATATCTTAGAACATAAGCAATGCAATGTATTTTTAACTAACAGCCCCATACCACTTCTTTGCTATGGTGCCCCCTGACTCTGAAAAACGTGTATATAAACCCGACCTTTTGCCCTAATAAAATCAGTACTCAAGCAATACTTGTGTATTCAACTACTCTGCGTTCTACGAGTGAGCATCGCTGTGTCTTTGGCCCTCATAGGCATGATCCCTCCGAGTTAAACCAATTTAAATGTTGGTTTAGCAACCTATCGTCACTAGAGTATGTTCTAGGGGCAACCATTCCTATAAATAATAAAATTAAAACTACAAACATTTTGGTGACACCGACCATGGCATGAAATTCTAGTCAACTTGGCGACTAATTTCTGCACATACTTTGCTAGACAGATTCCCATCAACTTGGCGATCGAATCTTCTAGAGTTAAAGTTGTGAAAACCTTGCTCAATAATTCAGATATTGAGCAAAATTCATAACAAAGGGAATTTTGCCTCGAATAAATTTCTAAGCATATTCCCGAAAAACTTGAAATTTTCAAGGAGTAACTTATCAACTTGGCGATTTGTTACTACAATATTAGAAATAAAAGTAGAAGAAGTCAACCCGGCGACTCTTACAACTTACAACATCCATATAATCCAAGTCAACTAGGCGACTCCCGTATAATCGTCGATTATTTTTCCGAAATGGAAGTAGTCAACAAGACGGCTCTTCAACTGGTGTAGAGATGGGGCGTCGGGGATGATCGTCGTTTGGGGGCAGCTTCGTCGGACGTTGCGGCTGTTGCACGTAGCCGGGTAGCAAGCTGGAAGAGATGGTGAAAAGAAACACTCGACGATCGCGGTGCGCAAAGGAAGGAACAAAACTCGATGTGGTTTTCGGTAAAAGCGCGGACCGGCCGGGCGATGTATTTCATGAGTGTGACTTAGAAAGACTAACTTAAACCTAATTGAGCGCTGCGTTTCAAAGCGCAGTGGAGAGATTCCGGGAGCGGGAAGGCGGGAGAGCCTGAAATCGCAAGCGTCCAGTGCGGGAGAGCGGGAGAGCCTGGAGTCGCGAGCATCCAGTGCGGGCGAGTGGGCATTCGCTACGAGGGAAGCGCGGGCAGTTTAAAAGAGGGGAGAGCGGCGTAAACATTCCGCCCCCCTTGCAATCGCTAGCGTTGCAAAAGAAAAAACAAGCCCACTCCTGTCGTCTAGGCTTGACTGCAGGCGCCGGACAGGATCCACCCGAATGCCGTCTTCTGGGCCACTGGGAGTCCCTCGTCGACCAGATGGAAGCCCGGTCGGATGACCTTGGCGTAGACATCCGCACCCAGGACTACAGAGATGGTTGCCGGCAAGTAAAAGCGTTTGTCGGCCAACGGGAGGTCTCCGTATCTGCCGACCACGGTGTCCGAGAGCTCTCGGATGGGGGTGCGGATGCGGACGTTCGGCTCCACTTTCAAGACCACCTCTAGCTTGAAGCCGTTGTCGCACTTCGACCGAATTGTCGCCGTGCAGATGCTCTCGTCGCCGACGGTCGTAGTCGGCAAGCGGAATGCGGACGCCAATGATGCGTCGATGAATCTCGTCGGCGTACACGGGTCGATGAGGGCGGCCGTGTCAAAGGTCTTCAGCCCGGTCTCCAAAGTGACCATGGCCGTCGGCAGGACATTCACGCTGTGCCGTTGAAGGATGGACGCAAGTGACGGAGCCGGTGCCGAGGAGGCTGAGCGCGGCGGAGAGGCACGCGCTCTGCGAGTTGGCGGATCTTGCCGGCGCGAGCGCTGCTGAGAAGCGGCGAATGCCGAGCGCCTTGCCGGGGCTAGCGCTTGGCGAGTTGGCGGATTCTGCCGGCGCGAACGCTGTTGAGTAGCCGACGGCAGGGGACGCTCGTGCATATGGAGGAGGGTGTGGTGCTTCCCGTTCCACGTTTTGCATTTGTCGCCACTGCGACAACTCCCGTCGGAGTGCTCGTGGGCGAGACAATTTGAGCAGTACTTATTAATAAGCACTGCCCAAAGCCGCTTCTCTGCGCTCAGCTTTAGGAACCTCTGGCACTTTCGAAGCGGATGGATTCCACGGCAGACTCGGCATCGGTAGCAATATATACCTCGAGTACGTCTGCTTTCCAATGCCTGAGCGCTGCGTGGACGAGGAACCATGATGTGATCTGGTAGGGAGTAATGGATAAAAAAAAAAGATGATTTGAAACTGCTTAGATGGCGAGGATTGTTGGGGAATTATGTGGAGGATGTTGGTTGAGGAAGACGGTTGGAGTGTTCTCCTTTCAGAAGAACCACCTTGGTCACGGGACGCTTGATAATCCTGCGTGCCGTGAGAATGCTGACGACACGGACATTGCCGTCAGCCCCGGGAAATACAGAGTCGATTCTGCCAAGGCGCCACTCATTCGAGGGCAAATTGTCCTCCTTGACGACTACCATGTCGCCAACGCGGAGATTTGCGGTCGGGGCTGCCACTTGTTACGCTTGTGGAGCTTTTTGAGATACTCCTCTTTCCATCGAGCTTGGAATTGTGTTGCCACCGATTCACAATGAACTTCGATTCCCCTTATAATTCGGGTTCCCCTATGGCCAGAAGAGGTCCGCCGACTAGAAAATGCCCTGGTGTCAACGCTAAGAGATCAGTGGGATCTTCAGACTTAGGAGAGCGGTCTGGAATTTAGAGAAGCTTCAATTTTCGTTAGGATAGTTGAAAGCTCTTCAAAAGTGTACTTTCGAGTAGCGGTGGACTTGTAAAACAAGGTTTTGAAGCTTTTGACACCCGCTTCCCACAGGCCTCCCATATGGGGTGCCCCAGGAGGAATGAATTGCCAGTTGAGCTGCTGATGACTATACGCATCAGTCACAGACTCTTTTACGGCTTGTAGAAAATATCGGGAGACCAGGGTGGCAGCGCCGACAAAGGTTTTCCCATTGTCGGACTGCACTTGACGGGGACAACCTCTTCTGGATATGAACCGAGCGAAAGCGGCGAGAAATTTATAGGTCGTCAGATCGGATGTAGGCTCTAGATGGATGGCTTTTGTAGAGAAACACACAAAAACCAACACATGCCCTTTTGTAATTAGGCAAGCTCTGCCTGTGTAATTTTTTATGTCGAAAGGGCCAGCGTAGTCCATCCCTGTGTACGTGAATGGCCGGGAAAAAGAAACTCGCTCTTTCCGAAAACTTCCCATCATCTGAACTTGCAATCGCTTCTTATGGAGTTAATAACGGCCTTTACCAAGTTATTTATTTTCGGAACCCAGTATCTTGACCGGGTGAGACGTACGACTAACTGGTTACCCCCGTGCAACGTTATGAGATGCGTAAAGTTTACCAGTAGTCGAGAGAGTGCACATTCGTACGGGAGGATTATAGGATGTCGTTTATCATATCGCAAATTTTCGGAGGCCGTTATGCGGCCGCACGCCCTTATAAGCCCTTTCTCATCTAGAAAGCGGTTCAAGGAGAGGATGGAACATGTCGCGGAAATAGGACGTTATTGACTCAAGCAGCGATATTCATTAGCAAAATCTCTGGCATGCTGGTTTGGCTAGCCATCCAAGCACAATCGTGAAATCGGTCCAACAATGGAGTTTCGAGGACAACATCGGCATATGGGGGAGGATGGATTCGGCCATCTCGGACAGAAGAGGTCCGCCGACTAGAAAATGCCCTGGTGTCAATGCTAAGAGATCAGTGGGATCTTCAGACATAGGAGATAGCGGTCTGCAATTTAGACAAGCTTCAATTTTCGCTAGGAGGGTTGAAAGTTCTTTAAAAGTGTACTTTCGCGTAGCGGTGGACTTGTAAAACAAGGTTTTGAAGCTTTTGACCCCCGCTTCCCACAGGCCTCCCATATGGGGTGCCCCCGGAGGAATGAATTGCCAGTTGAGCTGCTGATGACTATACGCATCAATCACAGACTCTTTTACGGCTTGTAGAAAATCTCGGGAGAGCAGGGTGGCAGCGCCGACAAAGGTTTTCCCATTGTCGGACTGCACTTGACGGGGACAACCTCTTCTGGATACGAACCGAGCGAAAGCGGCGAGAAATTTCTTGGTCGTCAGATCGGATGTAGGCTCTAGATGGATGGCCTTTGTAGAGAAACACACGAAAACCAACACATACCCTTTTGTAATTAGGCAAGCTCTGCCTGTGTAATTTTTTATGTCGAAAGGGCCGGCGTAGTCCATCCCTGTGTACGTGAATGGCCGGGAAAAAGAGACTCGCTCTTTCGGAAAACATCCCATCATCTGAACTTGCAATCGCTTCTTATGGATAACGCAGACCTTGCAGGAGTTAATAACGGCCTTTACCAAGTTCTTTATTTTCGGAACCCAATATCTTGACCGGGTGAGACGTACGACTAACTGGTTACCTCCGTGCAACGTTATGAGATGCGTAAAGTTTACCAGTAGTCGCGAGAGTGCACATTCGTACGGGAGGATTATAGGATCTCGTTCATCATATCGCAAATTTTCGGAGGCCGTTATTCGGCCGCACGCCCTTATAAGCCCTTTCTCATCTAGAAAGGGGTTCAAGGAGAGGATGGAACTTGTCGCGGACAAAGGACACTTTTGACTCAAGCAGCGATATTCATTAGCAAAATATCTGCGCTGAGTGCTAATGACCATGAGCCGTTCAGCGGCGACAAGTTCTTGGGCTTCTAGATGGACTTCCGGAATCGGCGACTGTTTCCTACATCGCTGGACAAAACGGTGGACATACGCAAAGACCCGTAAAGCTCTAAGCGATCAAGGATGTCTTCTGTCGGAATGGACGCAACATGGGCCTTGACAGGACGCCTTTCCACTTCGGTCACCTGTAAGTCGGTGCTCTGTGGGCCCATGCCACCAAAGGGAGTTGTCGACCAGTTCTTGTAATGGCACGCCCCGACTGGCCAAGTCAACTGGATTGTGTTCGGATTGAACATGCGACCAATTGGCTGCCTCTGTGGACTGGGTGATCTTTGATACCCGATTGGCAACGAACGTTGTCCACTGGCATGCTGGTTTGGCTAGCCATGCAAGCACAATCGTGGAATCGGTCCAACAATGGAGTTTCGAGGACAGCATCGGCATATGGGGGAGGATGGATTCGACCATCTCGGATAGCAATAGAGCTCCACACAGCTCTAGTCTGGGAAGAGACACAGTTTTTACTGGCGCCACGCGCGTCTTGGCCGTGAGAAGATGCACTAGCGTCGTGTGCCCCATCTCGACGCGCACATAGATCGCAGCACCGTACGCCTTTTTGAGAGACATCACAGAATCCGTGATGTTCCACTCGGAATTCTGGGCGGAAGGAAACCCATCTGGGAATTCGGACTTGATCTAGGACTGAGTAGCTTTTAAGGAAATCACGCCACTTTTGGCACAGTTCAATTGGAAGTTCATCATCCTACCCTAGATCACGCAGCCAGATCTCCTGCATGAAAATCTTGGCACAGACCACGAAAGGAGCGAGCCAGCCTGCTGGATCAAACAGCTTCGCAATTTGGGAGAGAACATGCCGTTTTGTGAGTGTAGCTTCGGTGGATAGGTCGGGGAGGGCGAAGAAAAACTCATCGGATGTTGCTTTCCAACGGACTCCGAGAGTTTTCGCCGTGCTTTCCGTATCTATTTCCGATATGAGCCAGAACTTCTTTGTGGTTGGAGGTCCATTTCCTCAATGGAAAACCAGCCGAATCGAGGGCGCTCTGCTACTCGCGAATGGTGAGGTGAGCCTCTTCTGCAGAGTCAGCTCTCGAAAGGACATCATCGACATACATGCAACCACGAATAACTTTACTCGCCCTCGGATGGGTTAGTTGCACGTCGGTCGCCAGCTGTTGCAGAACCCGAATTGCCAGGAACGGCGCACAATTGACCCCAAACGTAACAGTTTTTAGCTCAAAATCTCGAATGTATCCTTCCCTATCGCGGAATAAGATACGTTGGAACGCTGTCTGCTTCGGATCTACCCAGATCTGCCGGTACATTTTCTCGATGTCAGCACTATACACAAATCGGAAATATCACCACTTCAGGATCTGGATGGTTAGATCGGACTGTAGGACCGGTCCAGCATGAAGGATATCATTTAAGCTGACCCCATTGTCTGAAAGGCTGGAGGCGTTGAATACCACTCGAAGCTTGGTGGTCGTACTCTCCGGTTTTAACACTGCATGGTGTGGCAGGTAGTAACATGCTGAATCGTGGGTAGGAAGGACTTCTCTCATGTGATTGAGGTCGAGATATTCTTGAATAACTGAGTCGTACTTGGATTTTAACGTACTGTCCCTTTTTAGCCGCTGCTCGTTTCTTAAGAATTGAGCCAGCGCCTGGGATCTGGAATGTCCTAGGGAGCAATTAATGTTCTCAGGATCTCGAAAAGGAAGACTCACGACATACCTGCCGGTCTCGTCTTTTGTGGTGGTCCGAAGGAAATTGTCCTTACAAATCACGTCGGATTCTTTTGCCACTTTTACTGGCAGATCCTCCACCTCCCAGAATTTGGTGAGGAGTTTATCGAGAGACGCTTCATACGTGTGTGCAACTTGCGTGGAAAAAGATGATATTTGATCATGCCTCGGAGCGGGTACTGGTCCTGTTAGAATCCAGCCGAAAATGGTCTCTTGACCGAGAAGCGAGCCACAGATGTTCGCTCGGGTACCGCTTAGTAGAATGGATGGAAGTATATCGGCCCCGATTAGAAGATCTATTTGTGCGCTCTCATAAAACATTGGATCCGCTAGCGGAAGTTCGGGAAGGTCTCGCAGGAAATGTTGCGGAAGCGGACATGAAGGAGTATTTCCGGTATTTGTGGAAGCACGTAGGCAGTGCTGTTTAACTGCAAGCTAGGCCGGGTCGGAGAACGGATCGTGAATTGACAGATCTTTTTGGTTTCAGCGGAGACCGTTTGATTAAGTCCTGAGACCTGTGCTCGGATAATCTGGAACGGCAGTTTAATCAGGTTGAAAAGGCGCTCAGTGATGAAGGTCGCCTCAGATCCGGAGTCTATTAAGGCTCGCGCTTGGAAATTGGAACCTCGATGGCATAGCGGTGCCTAGGAGGACTGACCTAGTGCCTGCCGCAAAATAATTCTGAAGCGTTGACTGCGTGCCACTGGCAGCCGAGGGACCGAGAGTATTTGGTCTGGATCTGGGCGTTGGCATTGGATTTGCGCGCGCTGGGGATGGGCTGCCTCGGTGTAGGAGCGTGTGATGGCGGCCGCGGCACGTGAAGCAGTTATGTGCGCTTTCGCAGTCGCGCAACTGATGTGTCCGCGCAAAGCAGTTTAAACACAGCTGTTTTCTTTTTATATATGCGATGCGTTGGTCGACCGTCATCTGGAGAAATTTGGCGCATGTGCGTACAGGATAATTCTCTCTATTACAGAGATCGCACCCTCTAGGTTGCCTAGGTGCTACCCTTGTCTCGTATGAATTTATTCTTCGAGACGCCGAGTTGGAAGTGGATGCCCTGGGCTGAGTCTGACTAGAACCTGATGGTCGAACATTATCTATGGCTTCTAGTGTCCTGTGACGCTCCGTTAGGAAAACGTTCAGCTCGTGCCACGTAGGGATCTCGGCTTTGTTATGGAGGGACTGCTCCCATAAGGAAAGCGTAAGCTTTGGGAGTTTGGACGAGCACATATACACCAAGAGGCAATCCCAAGTTTCGACCTAAATACCGGACATTTCTAGTGCAATAAGGCAACCCTGGATGGTACTTTGAAGTTCTTTCAAAGCTGACCCAGACTCCTGTGTGACGGACGGTACATTGAAAAGTATCTTTAATTGACTGTTTACTAACAATCGAAACGCTCAGTGAGGTTATCCCACGCTGATCGAAAGCCATCATTAGTAAGGGGTGAATTTGAAACTATATTGTGAGCGTCGCCACTTGTTTTAGCATTAAGGTGAAATAATTTTTCGACAGGAGTGAGTCTGGGATTGTTGATATAAATTGCCGTGAATAGATCCCTAAAGGTTGGCCAACGAAGATAGTCGCCGGTAAAAACTTCGGTATCGCACGGCGGAAGCCGGCAGCCTGACGGAATGTATGTCTGAGAAGGATCAGCTGGCGTTGGGGGAGGTTGCGGAAGTTGCGGAGTTTGCGCTATCATATCTGCTATCTGGGCGCCGCACCTTTCGTACGCGCTGTAGCAATACCCGTACTTAGCCTTGAGGACTGGCAAGCTGTCAGCTGCACCTTCTCCGGCTGCTACAAGGCATGCGGTACAGGAATCGTATTCTTTTTTGATGCGGACCCATACCTCTCGGATTTCGTCTCGGCGAATATTGAGGACGGATAACGTAGGAGGGACCGCCGAGGGAATATTTATTCGCGATTCCAATTCGGACAGTCGATCCGAGACTTCAATAAACTGGCTCATAGCGAGGTCGGCAGCCGTTGCAACCATTTTTGTGCTGGCTCGCGTGGTTCTTTCGATGGAAGAAGGAGCCTTTTTGGGAGGTGACGTCTTGACCTTTTTAGGTGTGGGCGTCCTTACCGTGATTTTTGGTATTTTCGGTGATGGAACAGGGGATAGTTTGTTGGAACTTTCCCTGGACATACCAAACTAGGATGCTGTTAGGATGGAATGTGCGCGCTGATATTTCGGACAAAAATCAGAGAAACAATTACGGACCCACTTATGGACCGGTGGAAATAGGGTATCGACAATAGTCGATATGCGTGGCTGAATTATTGTTAAAATATTCCCCAGGCTTTTGGTGGAACGATGGAGCAAGAATGGAAAAAAATACCAAAAAAATACCACAAAATAAAAAATACTGAAAAAATACTGTATTTGATGAGGTATTTGTCGTTTAGTATTTTATAGGGGGTAGTTGGCCTAATTAAGATGGGATTGGATGTCCCCGGCAGTGCTTGGAGTTTATTGGTTTAGTTTTTCTTTATTTTAAAAATATTCGGAGACAAAAAAAAACAAAAAAAAATACCTTGCAGTGGTATGCGGGTGGTATTTTTTCCAATTTTTCTTTTTTATCCCCAAAAGAAAAAATTGAGTATCGATATAAATGCAGATTTACCAAGCTCAATAAATAAGAAAAAAAAATACTGGAAAGGGCTTTTTTTTTGGAAAAAATGTGAAACCGAAGAAACAAATTAATAAATCAATAAATTAATAAATTGATTCCACTAGTTCCGCGATGGCGACAGTAGTTTATATTTCTCCCCTTTTTTTTCTTTTTTGGAACTGGAAGTAATTCTCAGTATTTGTTTAATTTTATTGGAGTTGAACTTGGTGTTTATTAATTTTGTTGGAATTTATTTATGGGATGATTGAAAAACAACTGCCCGAACTTTTGCGGGCTGTGTATTGGTGACGCTGGAATGCGCAGGATTATCGAGCTTTTTGCGGTACTGCAATTCGCGTGTATGTGTATGGATGGATAGTGCCCAAAATATGTAACTAAGAAAAACACACTGAGACACAAAAGTTATTTCACGTCGGCTTTAGGAATTTATTTAATAAATATTTATTGGATGGCCGACGGAAATACTTGAGCTTTCGGAATTGGGGTGTAGTTATGTAGAAAAATATGTATAAATGTATGTATGTATATATATATGGAATATGTAATATATGTAATATGGATGTAATATATGTAATATGGATGTAATATATGTAATCAATATGGCGGAAAATTTTATTGTAAATTTTGCCGGCGGGTATGTGTTGTAAATTTTAGATTTATTGTCGACTGTATTTGGATTTTTAATAATGTAAGCAAATATTGTCACAGCGGATGTATAATAAAAATGAATATCAAAAATATTTGTGGGCCGAAATTGGCGGAACACTTAATTTTTGTTTCACTTTTTTGTGGAAAATTAATTGGAACTCAATTTTTAAATTAATTTATTTTTCACTGTTCACTGAATTTTTTGAAATTAATTTATTTTTCACTGTACGCTTGACTTTTTATTTGCACACTTTAATTTGGATTTATATTTTTATTTTCTTCGATTTGATGGTGGGTGTATATTTATTGGATGTACGGCCAAATGCGAATATGAAACTTGTACATCAATATGCACACGAAAAGGAATTAGAAAATAGGCAATATGGCCGCACGTTAAAAGAGAACGAAGAAATAAAAGACGGAATTGGAATTGTAATTTACTAACTGCCGTCGTCGGATTAAATCGGACTTGGATTTTAGATAAATCGTACAGAAAGTCAAACGAATTATGTTCTTCGAATGGCTGACTGTCGACCGGCAGTTAATAAAAAAAATTAATAAATTGGCACTTATCTGGCTCGAATGGACCAAAAAATGTAGAGATGGGGCGTCGGGGATGATCGTCGTTTGGGGGCAGCTTCGTCGGACGTTGCGGCTGTTGCACGTAGCCGGGTAGCAAGCTGGAAGAGATGGTGAAAAGAAACACTCGACGATCGCGGTGCGCAAAGGAAGGAACAAAACTCGATGTGGTTTTCGGTAAAAGCGCGGACCGGCCGGGCGATGTATTTCATGAGTGTGACATAGAAAGACTAACTTAAACCTAATTGAGCGCTGCGTTTCAAAGCGCAGTGGAGAGATTCCGGGAGCGGGAAGGCGGGAGAGCCTGGAATCGCAAGCGTCCAGTGCGGGAGAGAGGGAGAGCCTGGAGTCGCGAGCATCCAGTGCGGGCGAGTGGGCATTCGCTACGAGGAAAGCGCGGGCAGTTTAAAAGAGGGGAGAGCGGCGTAAACAACTGGAAAACAATAAATTCAAGTAGTCAACAAGGCGACTCTTAAATAATTCTGGAAGCGGTAGCATCCAAAAAATTTAAATTGTTTGTTTAAACAATATAATCCAATTTACTGGTGTCAACTAGGCGACTCCCAGGATAATTGACGATTTATTTTCCAAAATAGAAACAGTCAACACGGAGGCTTTTCACTGGAAAACAATATATTCAAGTAGTCAACAAGGCGACTCTTGAATAATTCTGGAAGCGGTAGCATCCAAAAAATTAAAATTTTTTAATAATATATTCCGATTTACTGGAGTCAACTTGGCGACTCCCAGGATAATCGTCGATTAACGTTCGAGATTGAACAACAAGGAGGTTCTTCAAGTAGAACTCAACAACTTCAAGTAGTCAACAAGACGGCTCTTGAACATTTCTGGAAGCGTTTACATATTAAAAAAAAAAAAATAAAATAAAAAATAAATAAAAAATACTTTTTAAATAAAAAGGTTATAAACTATTTGTTGGCTCTCTTTTCTAATCCGAAAATCCTTAATTGTCTTTGATCATAAATCGGTTGCGAGTAGAAGCGTAGCCAGCTTATATAAGCAAATCAATTATCTTCCAACGGGTCAGGCAATTGTTAAGGCAAAATGGAGGTTGAAAATTGATTGCCATACAAAGCCAAATTGGCGAAGAAATCCAAATTTTGCTACGGAACATCAAAAAGGATTCCAGCAAACGAAAGGAAAAGGCATCGTATTTTGAAGACAGAAAACGACAAATTGAAGAGCATTGGAAAAAATTCGACAAAGGAAATAATAGTATCCTAGAATTATTAAAGGGTACTCCACATCCGCATGAGTATTTTGAAAAACAGTATTACAATCAAATGCAGACGATTGTTTATCAAGCTATATAAGAATTTAATACAAAAATTCTTCATTTACCGGCAACAGAAACATCTTCAGAAGAGGTGGATCACATACAAAAACTGATCAGACACCAAGCAGCAGTTCTGGAATCTATGTCAAGAACCATGAAACATATATCTCCAGAAAACAAATTTACCTATAAATCGGTAATTGATAATTTATGAAAACAAATTGAAAGTCTTCATTTTGAAATCCACAAGTTATGTATAACACCTGAAGAAGTGGGCTATAATATGGAGCGATTTATCTCCGCGGAAGAAGTAATGTTGCAATTCTGCCATCCATATGCAGACCCCGTTTCAGTAGCCACCAATCAAGCGGTTTCTACAATCTCTTCGATACAGTTGTCAAAAGTTTCCATTCCAAAATTTGATGAAAGCTATCTAAAATGGCAACAATTTCATGACATTTTTAATAAAATGGTTCATGAATCAGCGATACCAAAAATACAAAAATGTGGTATCTTAAAGCTAATCTTTCTGGCGAAGCAGAAAGGTTAGTTAGGCATTTAAAATTAACAGGAGTTAATTATGATACTGCCTGGACCATGCTTAACAAACGTTTCAATAATAAGCGGGTCCTTTCGACTGCAATATTTGAAAAATTATTTGATCACCCTAATGTGACGAACGATTCTCAGTCAATAAAAAATCTGCATGACAATATCAATGAATCCTTGCAAGACTTGAAAAATATTGGAATAAAAACAAATACATGGGATCCAGTCCTTCTGTTCCATATGTCAAGAAAACAAGAGAGAACGCTATAGTCGAGTGCCTCGACTATTAGATACCCGTTACTCAGCTAAACAACTTAATATAAATATGCTATTGTATTGCGCCATCTACCCCAGGACATTGGTACCACGGGCCATGAAAAGCGGAAATGTAGGCGCTAGCCAGGCTTAAGCGTTTCATAATAACATCAAAACTGTGGCCACAGCTTGTGGCTTGTGGCTTGTGGGAGTCAGGAGCGTATGAGCTCCTAAAATCTACGTGCAAAATGCCAATCTTCTAGCTTTTATAGTTTCCGAGATCTCAGCGTTCATACGGACAGACAGACAGACGGACAGTCCGTCTGGACATGGCTAGATCGACTCGGCTAGTGATCCTGAACAAGAGTATATATACTTTATAGGGTCGGAAACGCTTCCTTCTACCTGTTACATACTTTTGCACGAATACAATATACCCTTTTAATCTACGAGTAACGGGATCGGCTTACACACACACTGTACAAGCAAACTATTTTAGATACCAGGGAAATTCAAACAATGAAGGAATTCCTTGGGTTTCTAGAACAACGTTTCTCGCACTTAAAGCCATCGGCGGAAAAATGCATAAAGAACAAGAGAGAACGCTATAGTCGGGTGCCCCGACTATCAGATACCCGTTACTCAGGTAAAGGGAGTGCGAGGGAGATGGAGATAGAAACTTTGATCACGCATAACTTTTTAACGAATGGTCCGATTTGAAAAATTTCTTCAACATTTCGATAGGTATTAATAACACAATAAAACTGCATTTTTACTTTTCCGAAATATTTAAATTTTTAAAATCGTATATAAGCGATTGTGGGCGTTAAAGGGGGCATGGCACACAAACTTGCACTCCGAGAATCTGCATGCAAAATGCCAATCTTCTAGCTTTTATAGTTTCCGAGATCTCAGCGTTCATACGGACAGACAGACAGACAGACGGACAGACGGACATACTTTATAGGGTCGGAAACGCTTCCTTCTAGCTGTTACATACTTTTGCACGAATACAACATACCCTTTTACTCTACGAGTAACGGGTATAAAAACAAAAAACAAGTTGCTGAAAGGCTGACCTGGGTTCAGCGAAAAAGGCTGTGCGTCAATTGTCTTAAGGCAGACCACATGACCAAGCAATGCATGTCTAAATATACATGCATCAAATGTAACAAAAAACACAACACATTGCTACATTTAGGTTACGGAAAACCAAATACTAAACCTAAAACGTCTGCTTCTGCTGCTACGAAAAACAGTTGTGAGGGACTAAATAATCAAGAAGGAGATTTTCGCGCACTGCTCGATTCCGGATCACAAATTAATCTGATTTCAGAAAGACTTGTTAAGCGTTTATCGTTGGAACTACAACCAACAAACCTTCGCATTGAAGGAGTTGGAGGTCAGCCGCGAATAAGTAAAGGACGCGTTAGTGTTTTAATTAAATCAAAACATAGCGATTTTGAAACTAGAGTTGAAGCCTTTGTTCTTCCTCATATTGTGGCAGATCAGCCTACGGAACAAATAAAAGTAGCTGATTTAAAAATCTCAAAAATATCCGGCTCGCTGATCCACATTTCGCCAAACCAGGAAAGATTGATATATTGCTTGGCGCAGAACATCACTTTTCCGTTATAAAACCTGAACAAATTAGGTCTTATTCAGACCAACCTATTCTTCAGAACACCGAATTTGGTTAGATAATTGCTGGGCAAGTAAACATGAGTGCAAAAATGCCACAAAATTGCATGGTAGTTTCCTCAGCCGAGGAAGCCAAATCATCGTTGGAAAAATTCTGGAAACTGGACAACATGGAACCGAGAAGGAAATACCGGACACCAGAGGAAAGACATTGCGAGAAGCATTTTTTGGAAAATCTTCAGCAAGCACAAGATGGAAGGTTAATTTTCAGATTACCTTATTCTGAAGATCCCTCAGCCCTGCGGAAGTTTTGCGATATTGCGACAAGGCGTTTTCTTTCGTTGGAACGAAGAACCAGCCAAGACATTAAAATATTATATAACGATTTTATGGCCGAATACGAAAAACTAGGTCATATGAAGCAAGTATTACCTAGTCAATTACCAAAACATCATTATTTTATTCCTCACCACTGTGTTCTGAAACCAGAAAGCACTACAACAAAATTAAGAGTAGTCGTTGATGCTTCCTGTAAAACATCTACAGGCAAATCATTAAATGATTTATTTTATCCAGGACCAGTTGTTCAAAGTGATCTGTTTGCGATTCTATTGAGATTCAGAGTTCACAAATATGTTTTTACGGCGGATATAGAAAAAATATATCGGCAAGTTTGGATGAATCCAAAGGATCAATTTAACTAAATGATTGTTTGGCGCTACAATCCGTCCGAGGAAATAAAATATTACCGGCTGAAAACTGTGACTTATGGCACAACGTCAGCTCCATTTCTTGCCTCAAAATGCTTGGAGCATTTGGCCAATAAAAATTTGGAAAAATGGCCATTAGGATCAAATGCACTGAAAAATGATTTCTATGTTGATGACTGCCTAACTGGAGAAGATACAATTATAGATGCTGCAAGGATTCAAGAAGAACTAAACAAAATCTTGCTACCTTGCGGATTTAAACTAAGAAAATGGTGCTCTTATTCACACCATCTGCTAAAGGAATTTTCACATACCAGTGTAAAGACTTTGGGAATTGTCTGGAGCTATAGGATGACAATTTGTGCGCAAAGGATCAAGAACATAACACTTAAACAATTACAAAAAGAGTGGTAGCTTCTGAGTTGGGACAAATTTTTGACCCACTTGGTCTTTTTGCTCCATTCATAATCAGAGCAAAAATATTTCTACAAAATCTGTCAGTCCTTAAACTAGATTGGGACACAGAGATGTCAGATTCCCTAAAGGAAAGGTGGGAGGCCTTCAGACAAGACTTGATGTGTTTAAATAAAATGACTATTCCGAGACACATTTATGATGGAAAAATACCTCAAAAACAAGAACTCCATATATTTGTGGATGCTTCTGAAAAAGCTTTTGGTGCTGTGGCTTATATAAGAGTCATATTTAAGAACAAACAAACGACTGTGCGCCTAATATGCGCTAAATCAAAAGTAGCACCTCTTGAAAAGCAAACCTTACCACGACTAGAGTTATGTGCAGCTGTGTTAGGTGCAGAGCTTGCTGAAAAGGTGAAAGAGGATCTTAAATCAGAATCCATTAAATGTCATTACTGAACAGATTCCATCAGAGGGATACCTGCATCTCAATTAGGTGCACATACATTGTGATTATACGGACCACTGTTTCTTCATGGACCAGAAGAGAAATGGCCAGCTCTATTTAAAGCTCCAAAGGACAACACTATTTCTTTGGAACGGAAATCAAAAATTGTTACTTTGGCAACAGTTTCGGTTGGAGAAGAAATATATGGCATTAAACACGGAAATTCATTCAATCGCTTGACACGTATAATAGCATACATGTTACGATTTTGTTATCGTAAAAATAGAAAACAAACCGTCTTACTAGAGCTTGACGAATTAGAACAAGCTAGGCGGATTATAATACGTTGTATACAACGGGCTGATTTCACAAATAAATTTAAACACCTTCGACATCATCCCGAACGCCCATTACCCAATAGCGGCAAGGTCACATCTCTTCATCTTCAATTGGACGAAAACTCTATTATAAGAGTAGGAACCAGGGTGGAAAATGCCCCAATTTCCCGGGATGCAATGAATCCCTACTTACTCCCATACAATGACAACATCGTAAAAATGCTGTTACATAAACTTCATGAGGAAAATATGCACTGTGGTCAAAATACTTGAAAAGGTATTGCACGACAACAGTATCACATCATCAAAATCACTCCAATGGTTAGAAACGTAATTATGAAATGCGTGCCATGCACATGGTTTCGTCCAAAATTACTTTCTCAAATAATGGGAAAACTACCTGAGCATAGAGTCTCACAAAACAGACCATTTTTAAATACCGGAGTTGATTATTGCGGACCCTTCTGGATACATCACAAAGTCCGAGGCAAGCGACCTGATAAAGCATACATAGCAGTATTTGTTTGTTTCTCCACAAAGGCTGTCCATCTGGAACTTGTCGGAGATTTAACGACTGCAGCATTCCTTGGAGCATTACAGCGATTTATAAGTCGTCGAGGGAAGTGTCAGCCCCTATACTGCGACAATGCAACAAATTTAGTCAAGCACACATTCTGGACATTCTTGGTTTGTGTCCTAGTTTTTTCAAAGTGTTGTCTAATAGCTCTTCCATTACTATGTCTGCAATTATTGGTGAAGCAGGGGATCCCATCGGCATTCCTTTTAATTGTGTGTATATATCGTCATTAAATTTAAAATATCTGTTGTCTTGTATGCAAAATTGTACTATGTCCATAAACATTTTTTTGGCATATTTGTATGTTCTTTTATTTTTGTCCATTTTTCTTGAATTGTGTCTAGTGCAAGGTCTATAGGTATGCTGGGAAAAAGTGAGACTACATCAAATGATATTAATTTTTCATCATCACAGATGTACGTGTTGTTGATTCTTTCTTTAAATTCTACTGAGTTTTTGATGTTGTAGCTGGAGTCTATGGTGATGTTCTTTAATATGTTTGACATATATTTACAAAGTCCGTGTGATGGTGATCCTATAGATGAGCATGTGGGTCTTAATGGCGAAACATATATCTCCAGAAAACAAATTTACCTATAAATCGGTAATTGATAATTTATGGAAACAAATTGAAAGTCTTCATTTTGAAATCCACAAGTTATGTATAACACCTGAAGAAGTGGGCTATAGTATGGAGCGATTTATCTCCGCGGAAGAAGCAATGTTGCAATTCTGCCATCCATATGCAGACCCCGTTTCAGTAGCCACCAATCAAGCGGTTTCTACAATCTCTTCGATACAGTTGCCAAAAGTTTCCATTCCAAAATTTGATGGAAGCTATACAAAATGGCAACAATTTCATGACATTTTTAATAAAATGGTTGATGAATCAGCGATACCAAAAATACAAAAAATGTGGTATCTTAAAGCTAATCTTTCTGGCGAAGCAGAAAGGTTAGTTAGGCATTTAGAATTAACAGAAGTTAATTATGATACTGCCTGGACCATGCTTCAATAATAAGCGGGTCCTTTCGACTGCAATATTTGAAAAATTCTTTGATCACCCTAATGTGACGAACGATTCTCAGTCAATAAAAAATCTGCATGACAATATCAATGAATACTTGCAAACCTTGATCCAGTCCTTCTGTTCACTGTATGAGCAAACTATTTTAGATATCAGGGAAATTCAAACAATAAAGGAATTCCTTGGCTTTCTAGAACAACGTTTTCTCGCACTTGAAGACATCGGCGGAAAAATGCATAAAGAAAAACAAAAAACAAGTGCTTCAGCAACAACAAGTTCATTGGCATGCCTGTTTTGTCAAAAAGGGCATAGCATATACAAATGCGAGAAATTTAGGGAGTCAACTCCTGCTGAAAGGCACAACACATTGCTACATTTAGGTAACGGAAAACCAAATACCGAACCTAAAACGTCTGCTTCTGTTGCTACGAAAAACAGTTGTGAGAACAAATACACACTGTTAGCAACGGCTAGAGTCATAGTGCAAGGACTAAATAATCAAGAAGGAGATTTTCGCGCACTGCTCGATTCCGGATCACAAAATAATCTGATTTCAGAAAGACTTGTTAAGCGTTTATCGTTGCAATTACAACCAACAAACCTTCGCATTGAGGGATTTGGAGGTCAGCCGCGAATAAGTAAAGGACGCGTTAGTGTTTTACTTAAATCAAAACATAGCGATTTTGAAACTAGAGTTAAAGCCTTTGTTCTTCCTCATATTGTGGCAGATCAGCCTACGGAACAAATAAAAGTAGCTGATCTAAAAATCTCAAAAAATATCCGGCTTGCTGATCCACATTTCGCCAAGCCAGGAAAGATTGATATATTGCTTGGTGCAGAACATCACTTTTCCGTTATAAAACCTGAACAAATTAGGTCTTATTCAGACCAACCTATTCTCCAGAACACCGAATTTGGTTAGATAATTGCTGGGCAAGTAAACATGAGTGCAAAAATGCCATCGTTGGAAAAATTCTGGAAACTGGACAACATGGAACCGAGAAGGAAATACCGGACACCAGAGGAAAGACATTGCGAGAAGCATTTTTTGGAAAATCTTCAGCAAGCACAAGATGGAAGGTTAATTTTCAGATTACCTTATTCTGAAGATCCCTCAGCCCTGCGGAAGTTTTGCGATATTGCGACAAGGCGTTTTCTTTCGTTGGAACGAAGAACCAGCCAAGACATTAAAATATTATATAACGATTTTATGGCCGAATACGAAAAACTAGGTCATATGAAGCAAGTATTACCTAGTCAATTACCAAAACATCATTATTTTATTCCTCACCACTGTGTTCTGAAACCAGAAAGCACTACAACAAAATTAAGAGTAGTCGTTGATGCTTCCTGTAAAACATCTACAGGCAAATCATTAAATGATTTATTTTATCCAGGACCAGTTGTTCAAAGTGATCTGTTTGCGATTCTATTGAGATTCAGAGTTCACAAATATGTTTTTACGGCGGATATAGAAAAAATATATCGGCAAGTTTGGATGAATCCAAAGGATCAATTTAACTAAATGATTGTTTGGCGCTACAATCCGTCCGAGGAAATAAAATATTACCGGCTGAAAACTGTGACTTATGGCACAACGTCAGCTCCATTTCTTGCCACAAAATGCTTGGAAATGCTCCAATAAATAGGCCAATAAAAATTTGGAAAAATGGCCATTAGGATCAAATGCACTGAAAAATGATTTCTATGTTGATGACTGCCTAACTGGAGAAGATACAATTATAGATGCTGCAAGGATTCAAGAAGAACTAAACAAAATCTTGCTACCTTGCGGATTTAAACTAAGAAAATGGTGCTCTTATTCACACCATCTGCTAAAGGAATTACATACCAGTGTAAAGACTTTGGGAATTGTCTGGAGCTATAAGGATGACAATTTGTGCGCAAAGGCTCAAGAACATAACACTTAAATAATTACAAAATCAGAGCAAAAATATTTCTACAAAATCTGTCAGTCCTTAAACTAGATTGGGACACAGAGATGTCAGATTCCCTAAAGGAAAGGTGGGAGGCCTTCAGACAAGACTTGATGTGTTTAAATAAAATGACTATTCCGAGACACATTTATGATGGAAAAATACCTCAAAAACAAGAACTCCATATATTTGTGGATGCTTCTGAAAAAGCGTTTGGTGCTGTGGCTTATATAAGTGTCATATTTAAGAACAAACAAACGACTGTGCGCCTAATATGCGCTAAATCAAAAGTAGCACCTCTTGAAAAGCAAACCTTACCACGACTAGAGTGCAGCTGTGTTAGGTGCAGAGCTTGCTGAAAAGGTGAAAGAGGATCTTAAATCAGAATCCATTAAATGTCATTACTGAACAGATTCCATCAGAGTGATACCTGCATCTCAATTAGGTGCACATACATTGTGATTATACGGACCACTGTTTCTTTATGGACCAGAAGAGAAATGGCCAGCTCTATTTAAAGCTCCAAAGGACAACACTATTTCTTTGGAACGGAAATCAAAAATTGTTACTTTGGCAACAGTTTCGCTTGGAGAAGAAATATATGGCATTAAACACGGAAATTCATTCAATCGCTTGACACGTATAATAGCATACATGTTACGATTTTGTTATCGTAAAAATAGAAAACAAACCGTCTTACTAGAGCTTGACGAATTAGAACAAGCTAGGCGGATTATAATACGTTGTATACAACGGGCTGATTTCACAAATAAATTTAAACACCTTCGACATCATCCCGAACGCCCATTACCCAATAGCGGCAAGGTCACATCTCTTCATCTTCAATTGGACGAAAACTCTATTATAAGAGTAGGAACAAGGGTGGAAAATGCCCCAATTTCCCGGGATGCAATGAATCCCTACTTACTCCCATACAATGACAACATCGTAAAAATGCTGTTACATAAACTTCATGAGGAAAATATGCACTGTGGTCAAAATACTTGAAAAGGTATTGCACGACAACAGTATCACATCATCAAAATCACTCCAATGGTTAGAAACGTAATTATGAAATGCGTGCCATGCACATGGTTTCGTCCAAAATTACTTTCTCAAATAATGGGAAAACTACCTGAGCATAGAGTCTCACAAAACAGACCATTTTTAAATACCGGAGTTGATTATTGCGGACCCTTCTGGATACATCACAAAGTCCGAGGCAAGCGACCTGATAAAGCATACATAGCAGTATTTGTTTGTTTCTCCACAAAGGCTGTCCATCTGGAACTTGTCGGAGATTTAACGACTGCAGCATTCCTTGGAGCATTACAGCGATTTATAAGTCGTCGAGGGAAGTGTCAGACCCTATACTGCGACAATGCAACAAATTTCGTCAAGCATACATTCTGGACATTCTTGGTTTGTGTCCTAGTTTTTTCAAAGTGTTGTCTAATAGCTCTTCCATTACTATGTCTGCAATTATTGTTGAAGCAGGGGATCCCATCGGCATTCCTTTTAATTGTGTGTATATATCGTCATTAAATTTAAAATATCTGTTGTCTTGTATGCAAAATTGTACTATGTCCATAAACATTTTTTTTGGCATATTTGTATGTTCTTTTATTTTTGTCCATTTTTCTTGAATTGTGTCTAGTGCAAGGTCTATAGGTATGCTGGGAAAAAGTGAGACTACATCAAATGATATTAATTTTTCATCATCACAGATGTACGTGTTGTTGATTCTTTCTTTAAATTCTACTGAGTTTTTGATGTTGTAGCTGGAGTCTATGGTGATGTTCTTTAATATGTTTGACATATATTTACAAAGTCCGTGTGATGGTGATCCTATAGATGAGCATGTGGGTCTTAATGGCGAAACATATATCTCCAGAAAACAAATTTACCTATAAATCGGTAATTGATAATTTATGGAAACAAATTGAAAGTCTTCATTTTGAAATCCACAAGTTATGTATAACACCTGAAGAAGTGGGCTATAGTATGGAGCGATTTATCTCCGCGGAAGAAGCAATGTTGCAATTCTGCCATCCATATGCAGACCCCGTTTCAGTAGCCACCAATCAAGCGGTTTCTACAATCTCTTCGATACAGTTGCCAAAAGTTTCCATTCCAAAATTTGATGGAAGCTATACAAAATGGCAACAATTTCATGACATTTTTAATAAAATGGTTGATGAATCAGCGATACCAAAAATACAAAAAATGTGGTATCTTAAAGCTAATCTTTCTGGCGAAGCAGAAAGGTTAGTTAGGCATTTAGAATTAACAGAAGTTAATTATGATACTGCCTGGACCATGCTTCAATAATAAGCGGGTCCTTTCGACTGCAATATTTGAAAAATTCTTTGATCACCCTAATGTGACGAACGATTCTCAGTCAATAAAAAATCTGCATGACAATATCAATGAATACTTGCAAACCTTGATCCAGTCCTTCTGTTCACTGTATGAGCAAACTATTTTAGATATCAGGGAAATTCAAACAATAAAGGAATTCCTTGGCTTTCTAGAACAACGTTTTCTCGCACTTGAAGACATCGGCGGAAAAATGCATAAAGAAAAACAAAAAACAAGTGCTTCAGCAACAACAAGTTCATTGGCATGCCTGTTTTGTCAAAAAGGGCATAGCATATACAAATGCGAGAAATTTAGGGAGTCAACTCCTGCTGAAAGGCACAACACATTGCTACATTTAGGTAACGGAAAACCAAATACCGAACCTAAAACGTCTGCTTCTGTTGCTACGAAAAACAGTTGTGAGAACAAATACAAATACTGTTAGCAACGGCTAGAGTCATAGTGCAAGGACTAAATAATCAAGAAGGAGATTTTCGCGCACTGCTCGATTGCGGATCACAAAATAATCTGATTTCAGAAAGACTTGTTAAGCGTTTATCGTTGCAATTACAACCAACAAACCTTCGCATTGGGGGATTTGGAGGTCAGCCGCGAATAAGTAAAGGACGCGTTAGTGTTTTACTTAAATCAAAACATACCGATTTTGAAACTAGAGTTAAAGCCTTTGTTCTTCCTCATATTGTGGCAGATCAGCCTACGGAACAAATAAAAGTAGCTGATCTAAAAATCTCAAAAAATATCCGGCTTGCTGATCCACATTTCGCCAAGCCAGGAAAGATTGATATATTGCTTGGTGCAGAACATCACTTTTCCGTTATAAAACCTGAACAAATTAGGTCTTATTCAGACCAACCTATTCTCCAGAACACCGAATTTGGTTAGATAATTGCTGGGCAAGTAAACATGAGTGCAAAAATGCCACAAAATTGCATGGTAGTTTCCTCAGCCGAGGAAGCCAAATCATCGTTGGAAAAGTTCTGGAAACTGGACAACATGGAACCGAGAAGGAAATACCGGACACCAGAGGAAAGACATTGCGAGAAGCATTTTTTGGAAAATCTTCAGCAAGCACAAGATGGAAGGTTAATTTTCAGATTACCTTATTCTGAAGATCCCTCAGCCCTGCGGAAGTTTTGCGATATTGCGACAAGGCGTTTTCTTTCGTTGGAACGAAGAACCAGCCAAGACATTAAAATATTATATAACGATTTTATGGCCGAATACGAAAAACTAGGTCATATGAAGCAAGTATTACCTAGTCAATTACCAAAACATCATTATTTTATTCCTCACCAATGTGTTCTGAAACCAGAAACCACTACAACAAAATTAAGAGTAGTCGTTGATGCTTCCTGTAAAACATCTACAGGCAAATCATTAAATGATTTATTTTATCCAGGACCAGTTGTTCAAAGTGATCTGTTTGCGATTCTATTGAGATTCAGAGTTCACAAATATGTTTTTACGGCGGATATAGAAAAAATATATCGGCAAGTTTGGATGAATCCAAAGGATCAATTTAACTAAATGATTGTTTGGCGCTACAATTCGTCCGAGGAAATAAAATATTACCGGCTGAAAACTGTGACTTATGGCACAACGTCAGCTCCATTTCTTGCCACAAAATGCTTGGAAATGCTCCAATAAATAGGCCAATAAAAATTTGGAAAAATGGCCATTAGGATCAAATGCACTGAAAAATTATTTCTATGTTGATGACTGCCTAACTGGAGAAGATACAATTATAGATGCTGCAAGGATTCAAGAAGAACTAAACAAAATCTTGCTACCTTGCGGATTTAAACTAAGAAAATGGTGCTCTTATTCACACCATCTGTTAAAGGAATTTTCACATACCAGTGTAAAGACTTTGGGAATTGTCTGGAGCTATAAGGATGACAATTTGTGCGCAAAGGCTCAAGAACATAACACTTAAACAATTACAAAATCAGAGCAAAAATATTTCTACAAAATCTGTCAGTCCTTAAACTAGATTGGGACACAGAGATGTCAGATTCCCTAAAGGAAAGGTGGGAGGCCTTCAGACAAGACTTGATGTGTTTAAATAAAATGACTATTCCGAGACACATTTATGATGGAAAAATACCTCAAAAACAAGAACTCCATATATTTGTGGATGCTTCTTTTTTTTTTTTTTTTTTAACATTTGCATTTTATTTATTGGATCTTCTCTGAATTGAGACTAACAATAAGTATATAGAATCTTAAATTAAAAAGCTATCTGACAGTCAAGGTGACTGGCGCGAAAATTTAGGGGCTCTAATAACTATTGCTGAGCTGGAAGGTCATTGCGTTGCAATCGGGTCCGGATGGAAGCCCTGGCTAGGCCCCTGGCGAGCTGGTTTGGATGAGAAGTTAGCTTGGTGTGGTAGGACGCTTTTTGTTTTGATATTTCATCTTTTACGGGTAGAATGCCAAGATCTCTGTGGATGCTGTCGTTCCGAACATACCAAGGTGCCCCAGTGATAGTTCTCAGGATTTTTGATTGTGCTCGCTGAATAATGCCGATGTTGCTGCTGCTCGCGTTTCCCCACAATTGGGAGCCGTAGGTCCAGACTGGCTTAAGCGTTGAATTGTAGAGCAGGACCTTGAAGTCCAGGCAGAGGGGGGAGCGCGCGTTTAAAAGCCAATGGAGACTGTTTGATTTTAGTTTTAGGTGAATTTTCTTAGCTTCGATATGTCTCCGCCATGTAAGTCTCCTGTCTAGGTGGATGCCAAGGTACGTTACATCGTCAGCTTGTGGAAGGGGCGTGTTATTCAGGGTTAGCGGGGGACACGTTTGTCTGTTAAGAGTAAACGTTATGTGTTTACACTTTTGCGCATTTATTTTTATACGCCAGTCTGATAACCACCTCTCCACTACAACGAGATGATCAGCTAGTAGTGCTGTTGCCTGAGTTGGGCATTTGGACCGACTTATGATCGCGGTATCGTCTGCGAATGTAGAAGTAGTTAGCCGCTCGTTCGTGGGAATATCTGCGGTGTAGAGGAGAAATAGAGTTGGACCAAGGGCGCTACCTTGGGGAACTCCAGCCTCTATAGCGTAGTTATCGGATGTTGTGGTGTTGCATCTCACGGCGAAGGCTCTGTTGTAAAGGTACGATTCCAGTATCCTGTGAGTGTTTCCTGGCAGGATCGTTCTGATTTTATGGATAAGGCCATCAAGCCAGACTCGGTCGAAAGCCTGTGCAACGTCAAGGAATACCGCACTGCAGTATTCCCGAAGCTCGAATGCAGTCCTTATTTCTGTTGTTAATCTGTTGACTTGTTCTATTGTTCCATGGCTTTCTCGAAAGCCAAATTGATGTGCTGGAATAACGTTGTGCTCTTTCAGATATGGAATGATGCGCGTCAGAAGGCATTTTTCGAGCAGTTTTGACAGACACGAGAGTAAACTTATCGGTCTATACGAAGCTGGTATTGTGTGATCTTTCCCTGGCTTTGGGATCATTATGATTACCGATTTTTTCCATTTTTTTGGGAAATAGCCAAGTCGTGTAATCCCGTTGAAGAGTTTACAAATAACCTCAACTGCACAGTTTGGAAGTTCGATTAACATTTTGGGAGTTATTTGATCACCGCCTGGGGCCTTTTTTTGGTTTCAATTGCTCGCTGATTACTTTTGCAATTTCATTTGGTTGAAACAGAATTGGCTCCGTCTCAGATTCAATTCGAATTGACGGCGACGGTAGTGCGAATGAATTAGTTGCAGGGTTTGGCTGAAAAACATTTCGAAGGTGTAAAGCAAATGTACAAGCTCTGTCTTTGTCGCTTCTGGCCCAGCTGCCTGAAGAGTCTCTTATGGGGATTACTGTTTCGGCCGGCGCACTTAGTTTTGGGTGGGCCCTCCACAAGGGATGCTTAGTGCTGGTGGGTGAAAGTTTCTCAATGTACTGGCGTTGTGCTTTTTCTTCTTCTTGCCTTAGAGCCCTGGTAAGTCTGCGACCAGCTTCTTTAAGACTTTGTTTTGAGGATGGCGATCTGCTGGTTTGCCAAGTACGTCTCAAACGTCTTTTCTCCAGAACAAGCTGTTCGATTTCATGGTTAGTTTTGTGTTGGTGTGTGTGCCCATCCCTCCCTTGCGGTGTTGAGACTTTGGCTGCTGCGACGAGTACAGACTCCAGGGCATCGGCGTAGCAGTCGATGTCCTCCTTGATGTTGAGCTGTGGAGTTAGTTCAATGTGGGAACTTACGTACTTTTTGAACTTCAGCCAGTTGGTTCGATGCGACGTCAGCCTGTGAGGGTGCTCGATTAATTCAGGGCTTTGATGAAGAGTTATTAGCACTGGTGAGTGGATCCATGATAGATCCAAAAGCGATTTTGCAGATATTAGATTGCGAGAGATGTTTTTTGTCACAGCAAAATCAATTAAATCAGGTAGTTTTCTAGGATCTGTAGGCCAGTATGTAGGGCTGCCTGGTGAAACGTAGTCCAGTTTGTTGCATGTTTTAATGAGTGCATTATATAGTTGCCTTCCTTTGGGGGTCACAAGGCGGGATCCCCAGTGCGTGTGCTTGGCGTTGTAATCTCCTGCTGCTATGAATCGCTCTCCAAGCGAATTGTAGAAGTCCATGAATTGGTCTTCGGAGACTGTAAAGCGGGGTGGGCAGTAGACAGCGGCAATGGCAAGGTTGCAGTTGCCCAACTGTAATTTTATCGATGTAGCTTGCAGATGATTTTTAGCAAACCGTTGGTGAAAGTGGTGTTTGACGCGGTCTCTTATTAAGATTCCAGTGCCGCCATGCGCTTTACCATCTGGATGATCTGTGCCATAGAACGTGTATCCCCGTATTTGAAAGTTATATTTGCTGGTAAGATGCGTTTCTGCCAGCAACATAACGTCGATGTGGTTTTCGTTCAGAAATTGAGTTATTTCAGGTTTATGCCGTGAAACACCGTTGGCGTTCCACAGAGTTATTCGAAGGCTAGGCATGGTTTATTTGGACTGCTGAGCTGCAAGCATTTGTAGTAAGATATTTTGGTTTTGCATAAGGGTTTGCATGGTGGTTTTCATGAAGGACATAAATTCCATCATATTTTGTTGCAAAGTAATCATCATAGATTCCATGTTACTTTGTGGCTGTCCCATGGCCTGCTGGATGTTATCAACTTTCGGCTCTATGTGAGCTGTGCCTGATCTTAGAGCACTGGCGTAAGAAATTCCGTTGGTGGTAATTGAAGGGCCAAATGATGATCTGGCTGCTTTTGCGAAGAAAACTTCCGGTGTCGTTTGCGATCTCATGTAGGTGTTTTGTGTGTTCAGGGAGCGTGCCGTTGTTGCTCGTTGCATCCGACTTTTCATCGCCTTGTAGACTGGACAGCCTCTGTAGTTAGCTGTGTGGTTTCCTTGGCAGTTTACACACTTTTTAGTGAGAGGGTCTTCCTTGTTGGCAGGGCAGGGTTCGGAGCCGTGGCAGTTTCCACAAGCTACACATACTGACCTGAGGGTGCAGTAAGCCCTGGTATGACCGTATTCCTGGCAGTTTGTGCATTGCACTGGTCCGGTCCGTTTGTGCGGCTCTTCCACTGTGATCCTACGGTGCAGAAGGTACTGCAACTTGTAGATCGGGTGCACTGCGTTTTTTTCAAAGTTCTGCTGTCTGGCTCCAGCTCGACCTTGAAGAGTGGTTGCGGCTTCTTGTTTTTGTTCATAATGTTTATAACATTTTTTGCGCAAAAACCGTTTTCTTTTAAGGCCTCTGTAATTTCGCAGGGGGTCACATCGGGTTCTATTCCCTTAAGCACAACTTGCAAACCTTTGCAACTTTTCAGCTGGTACGTGTAGTAATTCTTTTTGGCATCGTTTAAGTACTTCGACACTGCTCGGAATTCGTCTTCGGTTTTGGTTTGGAGTTTAGTTTCGCTTATATTCCCTTTCATAAGCGGAATAACATGAAAGTTATCTTTTCCGACAAGCTCAACTATTTTGTTGACTAGGGCATTCGAGATCTTCTCCCGAATAAAAATAGGTGGGGGCTTTAGTTTCCTTGGGGCTAATTGTTCAGACTCTGTTTCAGGCTCCGCCAGAATGGAAAATCTGTTTTCATCTAATGGCCCGGGATTTACAGGGCCTTTGCTGGAACGATTTATTTTGGGCTTATTGCCGTCCGAGTTTTTTGGGGGTGTTAGCTTGCGCTTGGAGATATTAATGTAGCGATCCATGCCTGTCTGAATGGCCGAACCCGCTTGCAGAATTGTCACTTCTTCTACCGTAGCTTTGTTTTTGCCGTTTGCACCGATTTTTGCACTTGTTTGTGTTGTTGCTTTACCCGCAGCACAAGAAGAGGGTGGAGACGTTATTGCATTGTTGGCGACAGATGCTTCTGAAAAAGCGTTTGGTGCTGTGGCTTATATAAGTGTCATATTTAAGAACAAACAAACGACTGTGCGCCTAATATGCGCTAAATCAAAAGTAGCACCTCTTGAAAAGCAAACCTTACCACGACTAGAGTGCAGCTGTGTTAGGTGCAGAGCTTGCTGAAAAGGTGAAAGAGGATCTTAAATCAGAATCCATTAAATGTCATTACTGAACAGATTCCATCAGAGTGATACCTGCATCTCAATTAGGTGCACATACATTGTGATTATACGGACCACTGTTTCTTTATGGACCAGAAGAGAAATGGCCAGCTCTATTTAAAGCTCCAAAGGACAACACTATTTCTTTGGAACGGAAATCAAAAATTGTTACTTTGGCAACAGTTTCGCTTGGAGAAGAAATATATGGCATTAAACACGGAAATTCATTCAATCGCTTGACACGTATAATAGCATATATGTTACGATTTTGTTATCGTAAAAATAGAAAACAAACCGTCTTACTAGAGCTTGACGAATTAGAACAAGCTAGGCGGATTATAATACGTTGTATACAACGGGCTGATTTCACAAATAAATTTAAGCACCTTCGACATCATCCCGAACGCCCATTACCCAATAGCGGCAAGGTCACATCTCTTCATCTTCAATTGGACGAAAACTCTATTATAAGAGTAGGAACCAGGGTGGAAAATGCCCCAATTTCCCGGGATGCAATGAATCCCTACTTACTCCCATACAATGACAACATCGTAAAAATGCTGTTACATAAACTTCATGAGGAAAATATGCACTGTGGTCAAAATACTTGAAAAGGTATTGCACGACAACAGTATCACATCATCAAAATCACTCCAATGGTTAGAAACGTAATTATGAAATGCGTGCCATGCACATGGTTTCGTCCAAAATTACTTTCTCAAATAATGGGAAAACTACCTGAGCATAGAGTCTCACAAAACAGACCATTTTTAAATACCGGAGTTGATTATTGCGGACCCTTCTGGATAAATCACAAAGTCCGAGGCAAGCGACCTGATAAAGCATACATAGCAGTATTTGTTTGTTTCTCCACAAAGGCTGTCCATCTGGAACTTGTCGGAGATTTAACGACTGCAGCATTCCTTGGAGCATTACAGCGATTTATAAGTCGTCGAGGGAAGTGTCAGACCCTATACTGCGACAATGCAACAAATTTCGTCAAGCACACATTCTGGACGCAATGGTCCAGAGAATATTTAACAAGTCTGCAACAACACTCAAAATGGAAAGAGGTCCATAAAAATGTAAGAGAAGGCATAATGGTTATTGTCAAGGAAGACAATGTGCCTATGCTTCAATGGCCTATAGGACGAATAATAAAAATGTACCCAGGTCAAGATGGATATGTTCGAGTTGCAGACGTAAAAACTGCAACAGGAGTCTTTAATAGAGCAATTCATAAGCTTGCTCCACTATTCCGTCAAGAAGGTCCAGGAGAAAAACGCAGGGAAATTAATGAAGAAGATGCTGAAGAAGAAACAAAGGAAGATCAAGAGCCAAAAAGACGGAGAAGCCCATCCTTACCAATGATATCGATGCCATTATTAATCTTGCTGCTGCTATTACCATTAGATACCGCCGGTCCGATTAACATAACCAGGATTGGTTCGAGGCCAGGAATTTATTACGAAAAAATTGGATCTACTCGACTAGCTACTGCAGTCTGGACAATCATAGCTTATTATGATTTAAAGCCGTATCTCGACGATGTAAAGACATTTTACACGGGAACACTTAAGGTTGATCAAATATGTTCACATATTCAACCAGTTCAAGCATGTGCTGCTGTATATAACCATTTTCAACACGTTTACGAAGAAATAAAAACTGAAAATGATTTACTCCACATGTCAAGAATACGTCGTTCTCCCTTGGACAAAGTGCGAAATATTGCCAACAGCTTATTTGGCGTATTAGACACAGAGTATGCCAAGAAGATGTCATCAACTATTCAAAAGGTGAAATCGAATGAAGAATACATTTTAGAGTTAGTTAAGTATCAGACTTCAATAATTGCTTCTACGATAAACATCATGAAACGAGATGAAGCTACTATCAATAAAAGGATTAAAATAATGACTCAGCAAATGGAGGATATAGCCAATGCTCGTCTAGATTCTCACAAAGCCTTTCAATGGTATATTGCATTGACAAATCAATTATCCATATTGACGGCAAATCTTCAAAGAATTCAGACAGTGATTTTACATGTTTTGACAAACGTCCATCGTTTCTCCCAAGCAACTTCGACAACATTTAAAAAAATTAAAAATTCACATGCCTCAAAGAAAAATGCTCCCTCTCATCAACGATGATATACTTCAATTATATAAGTTAATGAGGGCAGAAGCAAAGGTGGTAAAGGATTATGTAATCTTTAAATTAACACTACCATTATTATCAACACAGTTATTTGAAATATATAACTTGATTCCAATACCGGTAATCCTCAACAATAAAATGATTTCCCTTGATATTGAATTTCCAATCATGGCTGTGAATCAACATCGAGATCAATTCATTACTATGTCATCAAGTGAATTTGATCTTTGTAATTCAATTAATGACGAAGAGTATACTTGCTCAGATAACCAATCCATGTTTTCTATTGAAAATCATTGCGAGTTTCAAATGTTTAATAACAAATCATCGTCATTGTGCCAAACAAAAAGTTCGCCGAAATCATTCTCATGGCAAAGATTAAGAACAAAAAATCAATGGATATTTTCAATTAAATCACCAATGGAGTTATCAGCAGTATGTGAAGATCAATTATCAACAATTACAATTTATAATATCGAACTTTTATCCTCGGATCCGAAGTGCACTCTAAGAAATCCTTTTCTGAGCGTAATTGGCCATCAGGTAACCTCTACTGAAACATTGAAATTATCGTATGCTCGATTTGGCAGTCTGAATGAATCTTTAACACCGCTTCCTAAAGTTTCACACCCAAATAATTCATTGAAGCTAAGTTATAATGAATTAAATGAGCTCAGTAAAGAATTGATTCTGAGAATAAAAATAAAAATGCCAAACGAGATCGTCGATCTACAACATCACCACATAGGTGCATCTGTCGCCCTAATTTTATCACTTGGGGTGATAATATTTTATGTATGGAGACGTTTCCAAAAGAAATCACATCATTTAACTTCGCCATC
The DNA here is from genome assembly GCA_018152295.1 of Drosophila carrolli. Lineage (NCBI taxonomy): Eukaryota > Metazoa > Arthropoda > Insecta > Diptera > Drosophilidae > Drosophila > Drosophila carrolli. The sequence goes on along the minus strand of JAECXJ010000003.1, from coordinate 2,155,161 downwards.
GTCAAAGGACCAACTCCCCAAAAAGACATCACCAGACGCCTGTATCCGACGCCTTTGAGATCAACATTGGATGATGTTGAACACCTGTTCAACGGCCGGGAGTTTGTTAGCGTACCGCTTGAGTCGCTAAGCCACTTGATGTTCACGGACAGCGCCAGCTCTGCCTGAGCTACCTTTTCTATTTTTACTAACCCTAGCGTATTAACTCCTTGTGTGGGAGACAATTATGATGACTCTGTACCTTTGTATATCTTAGAACATAAGCAATGAAATGTATTTTTAACTAACAGCCCCATACCACTTCTTTGCTATGGTGCAGTTCTCAAGCAATACTTGTGTATTCAACTACTCTGCGTTCTACGAGTGAGCATTGCTGTGTCTTTGGCCCTCATACGCATGATCCCTCCTAGTTAAACCAATTTAAGTCTTGGTTTAGCAACCTATCGTCACTAGAGTATGTTCTAGGGGAAACCATTCCTATAAATAATAAAAATAAAACTACAAACAGGTGGGTTGAACGCCGCCTCATCAACAGCTGAGGTGGAAAAGCGGTAGACTCGATCGCAGGTGAAAAGGGCTTTTGAGCCTTTGAATGCATTCTCTCTCCGGTTATAGTTTTCGGTTTCTCGTAGCACGCAAAAGGAATGTTTAATATTAATCGCGTAGGCCTTGAGGGATTAGAGCAAGAATCCACCCCATTAGCTGACGAGCCAAAGCCGAGGAATATTTTTGCGTGCGCCCTAATTCATCAGTATCATCGACCCTTTACTTTGTTTATAGATACCCGTTACATAGATTATAACATATTGTTTCTACTATCGACTTTTTGCCAATTTTAAAAGTATTAATTTTATCTTATTTAGCGCGAAACTAGTATTAGTATTTCAACTTAGCCTGTTCGTTTCTATATTGTCCTTTTTCACCTGTCAGGGCTTAAAGGTTTTTTAAACAATAAACACTGGAGTTCAGCGAATGTTACCAAACATATTTCCTGTCGGGAGGCCAGTCGGTTACTCATTAAGGATAACTGCACACCTCACCTGAGGCTCTTCCTGAGGGGCATCTCCATCACAAGTCACTGCAGAAGATGCGTGGTCAGTGGCGAAAACTAAACCTTCCAACGGCCAGTGGACACGGATAAAAAAAGAAGAAAATTAACGGCCGATACTTTCTGGAGTACTAAGAAAGGTCGCATGTGTGGTACCAAAAACGGTTACATGTGTTCGGGAGCGTCCCAGGCCTCTCATCACTCTAATCTCATTACTATTACGGCTTATATGCGTAACAAAATCCATGTTGATGAATTGAACATGATAATTTAGTTGAACTATTTAAATTAATTATTAATTAATTGACATGGCTTACGACTTTGAGCTTTCTGTCTAGAATGACTCCTAGATTTTTGTGTGAAGTTGAGTGAGTTAACACTCTACCATTAAGCGTCACACTCGGGCAGTTTAGCACCCGATTTGCGAAGGTCACGTTTGCGCATTTGTCTGCATTGATGCACACGTTCCAAGTCCTAGCCCATTCCTGAATTGCATCTAGATATTCTTGAAGACCAGATCTATAGAGCTGTTTCTGGTGAGCACCGCGGTATCGTCAGCCTAGGTTGGAACCAGCGTATCCCTTCATGCAAGTGCTGTGATTGACTGATTGATTGAGTGGGTTGGCATGTCGGCAGAGAATAGTGTATACAATGTAGGGCCAAACACACTACCTTGTGGAACACCCGCTTCTATAGGCTTGGTCGACAACTTATATACATCCGTCGCCACATGAAAAAGCGTCCTTCCAAAAAGCTCTTTATTACCAAGAAAAGCTGTGGTGTTAGCAATTTCTTGGCTTTGTGAAGAAGTCTGGGATGCCACACTCTGTCAAAAGCTTGGTGGATATCCAAGAAACCAGTCACAGCGTACTCTTTCTCCTCCAAGGCCTCCAGCGCAAAGTTGACAACTCTATGTAGTTGCTCTGGGGTGCCATGCTGTCTGCGGAAACTGGAACTTGGGAATCGCACGGGTGACAGGCTCAACACTCAGCATTCTGTTTAAAATCAGCCTTTCCATTATTTTTCCTAAAAAAGGAAGAAGACTGATAGGCCTGTACGTATCCACATTTGATGGTTGGTTTCCTGGTTTGAGTATCATAATGATGCTCGCCGACTTCCAAGCTCTCGGAAAATATCCCAAACGCAGGATGCTGTTGAAAATGAGGACCAAAAATAGCAAAGCTTGATCTGGAAGTAGTCTGATGGTCCTGTTGTCCGGCAAATCCTCGCCAAGAGCTTTCTTCACTTTTAGTTTTGAAATTATATGCTTAACTTCGTCCAGCGTGACAGGATCAGCTGGCAAAGCCATTTGAAACGGCGTTTCTAGTGACTCCGCAATCATTCGGGATGGCTCTCTTGCGCAAAGTCATATGGCCTAAAACGTTGCTCTAAATTGTTCGGGAACACTTCTGCTTTGTCACTACTAGTGCGGCACCAGGCTCCTGCAGGGTCCCTAAAAGCAGACTTTGTTGTGGGTAGCGTCTTGTACCTTTTAGTTATTTTACACAGGGAGTAGTTAGTAGAAGCTTCCGTCCCTAAGCTATCGAGCAAGTTGCCAATTTGCATTTTTTCATGCGGGCCAGCTTGTGAAGACGATTGACTAATCTATTGTGAATCTGCTGGATTCGAGCATCACCAGTTCTGGCGTACTCTCTTCTGACTTTGCGATTAATTCGGAGGATTTCGATGATTGCAGGAGGAAACTGAAGCTGTCGTTGTTCTCTTGTTGCAGCTTGTGTTAGCTGGTTCATGAAGATATTGATGGCGTTGTCAATATCCTCCTCCTCTTGAATTTCCATGTTGAGGTCCAACTCCTCCTCTAAGTGCACCTTGAAAATTCTCATATCAGCACCAGGAGCGAGTATACGATCGCATAGTGGATTCCTTAACGGAGTAGCGTACACTTCAGCTAGTATATGCGTGTGATCCGAAGAAAGTTCGTGGAGAGTTCGGACTTAGGATCCATGTAGGATCGTTGTTGCTGCCATTGGTAACAAAAAAATCAATTGCTGATGGTGTAATTTGTGGGTTGTAAGAATAGAAAGTGGACTCTCCCGCTGCAACAATCTGGTATGGTTCATTGGGGGGAGATACACGGCCGAAATTTCAACTAGTCGCTCCGATGTTAGTAGATTTACTCTAGCTACTTGCCTGTCCACAGTTGAGATAGAAGGCTGTGGAGTGTACCTCAAAGTGGAACGCACATTGACTGAGGCCCCACCTTTGGCGTTCCCGCTGGGGTGAAAGGTGTGGAAAGAAGAATATCCTGGCAGAAATATACGCTGTTCTTCTTTCATATATGTTTCAGTGGCTATTAAGACATCTATATTATGAGCACAGAGGAATAGCCGGAGCTCTTCAGAATTCTTAGCTAGCCCCCGTCCATTCCACAATCCGATTTTTATAGTCGGTTGCATCATTTTGGCATTCGAGAGATCAGAACCGTAACCAGTTCTAGAAAAGCCTTGTTTGCCTCCAAGGTTTCTTGAACCAGCTTAAATAATTGGTCCATTCTTCCTTATGGAGTTCTCCAACGCCAGGAATTTATTATCAGGCAGCACGTTTGGTTCTCGCGGGGTATGTTTAAAAGCGCTTGACCCTGGTTGAGCCCCTTTGGGGCGAGCTACCTCAGCGTAGGAATTATTGCAACTGACAGTGCTAGCAGGGATGAAACTCCGAGTGATGTGCCGGTTATGTTTTGCTCTCTGGTTTTAGCATTCTGCTTTTTTCAGCCCTGACTGGACATTTCTTGGCTGTTGAAGCATGAAGCATTGATGCACAAATAGTCATCACTAGTGCATTGTAGTGTGCATACATACAGAGTACACACTGTACCAGCGGCAACAATGTTAGCCAAATCTGAAGGATCAGCACTCTTCAAGTGCAAACGTAATTTGACAACACACGCCATCAGCGAGTGATAAGTCGCGTCAGCTTATTCCCACAGCTTTGCGACTGCAACAAATATCTCCATGTATGCACATAATAATCCATTCCCTCTCTCTGAGCACCGCTCTCAGAGATAAACATACGCTAACATATGCATGCGTTGCATCGCTGCCGGCTTGACCAACAGCGCCGACTGCGCAACTTAGAGGTAAGCTAAGCGAAGAATATAGGCCAGCAGTCTAGAGACGACGGCAAACGAAATGAGTACTTAAATAAACGTATATGAAAATATCAAATAAAACCAGTGCGTTTGATTAATTAATAAAAACTGTGAATTTTAAATACCAACGTAACAGCATAGTACCGAACCAGTCGAGTGCGAGCCAGCGCACTTGCCACAGATAGGCTCTTGAAAGCAGTAACTTTTTGAGTGACTAAACATATGACATTTGAGACATTGCAAAATTTTATTTCTACGAGAAGCGCGCTCGACAGTAATCCTGTACTTGCCAAGTTTATGTAGTTTTAAGACCTCTGCCGCTTGTGGCCCTTGTTTAAGATTGACGAAAAATAGGTTTTGCCGAGTCTTGTAGTTGACCGTCGCTTCATCATCTTCAGCGATAACCTCAATATTGCGCTAGTCTGCCTTTCTGGGACAGTAAATGTTGAGAACTTCAAAGCCAAATAAAAGCTGATCAAGAGCATTCTTGATATTGGTTGTGGGCACGCTGTCATTAATTCCTTTGATGACTACCCTGTACGGCTTATCCTCCTTGAGTTGATGGTGCCAGTACAGACAATTAAGACTGTTTAAATGCTTAATGGTCGATCGGAAAGCATCAGAGTTGACAGTGTATATTCTTGACACACCGAATTTAGAGGTACGAATACTGTAGTTGTCGGCACCAACGCACGAGTCCAAAGCCACATTAGGGTTTGTTTTTTGGGTTTGTTTATTTTCATTGGCATCTACAGGTGTTTCTGGCTCGTCGTCAGAACCAATTTCTGGTATGTCCATCTGCTAGCTTCTTCGTCCAGAGCTGCAAAGCGGTTAATACTTAGTGCCCCTGCCTTCGAGGTGAATGCCGAATAATCAAGTCTCTCTCTTGTGCTTTTCGCGACCTTCACCTTTATTTAAGAAGAATTTTATGACATCGAATTTCTAGGTATAAAATTATCGTTTCTTGTTCATATATTCCAAGATCATCTGAGTTCCCCATTAACGTGAATCACCTTATCCAGTCCACTTCTAATAAAATGTCAGATAGAAATTAGTTAGTAGTATTATGTGATTTTATTATACCCAGTGCTACCTGGTCCCAAGACGAGAACTTGAAAATTTGACTTCTTTATCGCAGCATGACTTTATTGCGTTTTTGCTTTATTTTAAATTCAGAACTGACTGTAAATGCAGAAACAAAGTTTAATGAAAATTGGGAAAAGGCTAACATTGAACATCTTATTATACCCGTTACTCGTAGAGTAAAAGGGTATATTGTATTCGTGCAAAAGTATGTAACAGGTAGAAGGAAGCGTTTCCGACCCTATAAAGTATATATATTCTTGTTCAGGATCACTAGCCGAGTCGATCTAGCCATGTCCGTCTGTCTGTCCGTCTGTCTGTCCGTCTGTCCGTCTGTCTGTCCGTCTGTCCGTCTGTCTGTCCGTCTGTCTGTCCGTCTGTCTGTCCGTATGAACGCTGAGATCTCGGAAACAATAAAAGCTAGAAGATTGCATGTAGATTTTAGGAGTTCCTACGCAGCGCAAGTTTATTTCAAAATGGTGCCACGCCCCCTCTGACGCCCACAAGCCACAAGCTGTGGCCACAGTTTTGATGCTATTATGAAAATTTTAATTGATATGTATTTGTTTCGTCAATACCTATCGATTTGCCTAATAAAAGTTTGCCACGCCCACTCTAACGCCCAAAAACCCATTAAACGCTTAAGCCTGGCTAGCGCCTACATTTCCGCCTTTCATGGCGCCATCTAACGGATGACTTTGGAACAGCTGGCCAAGGTGCTCAACAGAGTCAATGTTAATTCTCGATAAGGATTTCTATTAAAGGAAATTGCGATGGTTTTCATTTGTCAACACCGAACTATATCCCAAGAACTATGCAAGTAAAATCAAGTTAGCCAAATTGGAGGTCTGAGTCAAACAATGGCGTATGTGTGTATGTATGTAAGCATATACATATGTATGTATTTACATTGTACACAGTTGCAATTGCATATTTATATTAAGTTGTTTAGCTGAGTAACGGGTATCTAATAGTCGAGGCACTCGACTATAGCGTTCTCTCTTGTTTTTTATGTTTGTTTCGTTACTATACGTCAAATTCGAATTTTATTTTTACTAAGCGTAAACCAAACACAGAACAGGAAATTGCCGTAAAAATCCGTCTTATTCATATACCATTTTTGTTCAACTTTAAGCGAAAGCTTCCTTCTCTTGGATATCCGGAGTTCCAGTTTGCTTGCTTCGATACTGCGCTGAAGACCTGTGTAAACCTCTACACAAATTGCTTACCTTATCTTTGAAAACTTCTTACTATAAGTGGGCTTAGTTAAAACAAGTCATTTGCTATTCCCCTCAATAATTAGGGAAATAAATCAAATATGTACAAGCAACTACGGAGGTAAATCCAAGATGTTCGCAATCACGAAGCATTTTAAAAACCACTTGGTGGATTTGTAGTTATCTAACGGTTGGACACAACGAGTCATCTTTTAAAGCTCTAAGTCTTATGTATTAACAATCTCTCTATAGTTTTGATAAAGTCGCTTGTCTTCATGTAAGCAGATTACGTAAAGTTACATAGCAACATAGGGAGATTTACCGCAGACTTACAATAGGATCTAAATGCTTTTTAGCAAGGTGTATAGCGCTAAGTGTTAAGGTATGGCATTTCTTCGGGTCAACCCACAATATGCCACGTATAGGTGGTTGTGCTTTGACTAGAATGAAGCATGTTAAATATTCTGACCAGAACATTTTCATGGTCAATAAAGCCAAAGGAGTGCTCAGACTTACCAAAAGGTGGTCAAGTGCATTCGATGAACCTATGTTACAAAGACATTATTTATTTCATTGTCCGTCCAATCCTCGAGTACTGTTCAGCAGTTTGGTGTGTACCGATCAAGTCTCTACTATTTGCTATACAGGGACTGGGATGAAAGCTTTATATTACCATGTTACTCTAGACTTCTTCTAAATTATCCACCATCTGAATCCCACCGTAGTATGATGCTTGGCAATACTTTTATTCGTATACTTTTTCAAAATACTCTGTGCACAAAAGAATTATCAGGAACTATATTACTCTTACTTTAAATCATTGTGAATTATGAAACTTGTAGAGTATTGTGTTAATTAAAGACTAAAACATATTGTTTCTACTAGCGACTTCTTGTCCCTCTTAAAATCATTAATTTTATTTGATTTAAACTTAAAGTCATTTAAAGCATTAATTTTATTTGATTTAGCACGAAATTAGTTTTATTATTTTCGTCGTACATATTTAAACTTACTCTGTCCGTTTTTTCTCACTTCTCTTAAGATCCACATGTCTGTGCTGATCATAGTGCATTAACTTTAATGAAAGACAGAGCTCTCAATTGGTTTATTTCAAATAATAAACACTGTAGAACATTAGGAGCGTTCACCGAAAGTTTCTTGCCGATAAGATTTTCTAAAAGCTTGCAGGGAGCCATTCAAAGACTACATGGTCGACATGGAGGCAATGATGAGGCCACTCGGTCACTTCCCAAAAGAAACTCTCTAGGCTATCAGAATAACTGCACACCGGACCTGAGGATCTACCTGAGAACATACCGGTAGGGCAAAGAGTTCGAAGATGAGATAAAAAATAAGAGGAAAGTAGATGTAAGACTACCTAGCGGGTCCAATGCAATATACCATTTTAGACCTCTCTTCTTTCCAATCAGAATGCAAGAAACATCCCAATTTCCCCATATTTGAAAGGCATTACTGTAATTCTCCTTTACAAAAAATATTACAAGACGTCATATACACTTCAACAAAATACCTTCAGTATACTAAAGTTAGCTGATCGTATTTTGACCATGGTTAATGAAACCGGAGGCGTGCTTGGCAGGAGTTCCAGGCATCGGCCAAATAACTATGCGGAGTTTGTTTAGTATTAAAAGGAGGAGCGACAACTCCTTGCCGCTCCGAAGACTTTTATTTTAATAATCGTAGTCCTCAGCGCTGAATAACTTATAGGTAAGCAGCTTAAACCTCGCTGGCGGAACAGAGCGTGCTATGCAAGTTAAATGACACATTATTTAGGGGCTCTTACCCAATTTCCAATTTCCAATTAACTCTGACAGACCCGAGAGGGGTCATATCTCAGGAACAAATAATCGTATTTAAAAAAGAATTTTAAAGGTTAGGATGTGCACTTTGAGGTAAAATTGGTGCTAATGTTAAAAAAAATGTATTATCGAATATATAGCTTGTTGAAATAGGCCAAAAACGTCCATTTTCAAACTTTTAGGTTAGAATATTTCAGAAACTGTGGGTGCTGCGCGAAAATTTGCATAAGAAAAAGAGTGTCCAGTTTTTGGGTTTAAAAATTGTTGGCCTGTGTTATTGATCATTGAACTCGAGGCGGGGAAGTCCGTTTTTGAGATGCGAATCGAGTAGTTAAATAAATCGACTGGTACAGTTAATTCGGTGCAAAATTGGTAATTTTGTATGAATTTTTATTGGCGATACGGATAGTCTCAGCTCAATTTTGGTTTTTGCATGTAATAGGGCAACATTTAAAGAACATGTGTGAATTTTGTATATAAAAATATTAGAAATTGAGTGAGATTCAGGCAATCTCCGGCGGCGTCTCGAACAAAACATGTTTGGCGGTTTACACGATAACTGGTCACAGAATCATCTGACTTGAAAAAATCAAATTCCTTTAGTTAAAGGACGAGATTCCTCAGGTAACGCTGTCGAGTTTTTATTTTTTTTCGATTTTTTAAGGCATTTGAAAGTTACGATTTTCGCCCAAAACGTCGAGTTATTTTTTTATTTTCTTTATTACATTAAAGTTAACAAATATCTGCCAACATAAACATAGTACTCGACTCACATCAAGTGGGGGGGCAAGGACAGGTGAGTTAGGATGTTTGTTACAATTAAATTCGTTATATTGCGAACATAAAACGCGAAATGGGTCATGTACTTCGAAATTCGTATTACAAATATCGAGGGCAATACGTCGAATGTGACGAATAGAAGTACCGTATTTGACCCAGTAGGTAGCTTGAATTTACAAGTCCAGTTATTAATTTATGAAGGAACATGACACCGTGGCAGGTTCGACGATCCTTGGGGGAGGGCAGGTTCAGTAGACGATGTGTTTCCTATTTTAAACCACGTAAAGCAAATAAAAGGAACTGTTTCTGTACCGATTCGATAAAGTTGATGATTGGTATATTGAGAAGACCAAACACACGAGCAGTATTCAAGAATTGCACGAACCAAGGAAATATATAAGTGTTTCGTGGTATAGGGATCCTCAAATTCCTTAGACCAACGTTTAACAAAGACAAGAACCCCTTTAGCTTTACTAACAATAGTGCCAATGTGATCAGAGAAGTTTAAGTTGTGGTTGAATAACACTCCAGGGTCTGTTACGGAATTTATGCGTTCAAGATCATTCGACCCAATAGAATATGACGTGAGGAGAAGCCTCTTCCGATAAAAGGACATCAATTTACATTTCGAGTTATTTAAAAACAGCAAATTCTGGATGCACCAGAATGAAAGTTGTTCAGATCGGCTTGCAAGAGATCATGGGAATTGGGGTTCGATAATGGCAAACAAAGTTTTACGTCGTCTGCAAGCAATTGTAACACCATGTTCTGATTTTGAACCAGTGTTTGCATGGTCTATGGTGCATAGTAACCATCAGTGTGCTTTGTGATTGTCCTGGGACCTGCTGAACGTTTCCTAGATTACACTGGAGTGGGTTTTCCGTTCCTGTGCGAAGGGCTTCGCGTATGAGAATCCCTTCTGGATATTTAGTAGCTCACCAAATGAGGATATCGCATACTTCCGGCGTCGTTTCTAAGTAAGTGTACACGTTTTAAGTGTTTTGATGGCGCATTGTTTTCACTCGTCGCATGTACTCCTTGTAGACCACACAGCCCCTGTAGTGTGTGATTTCCTCCGCAGTTTCCACATTTCTTCTTTTGGTGGTTTTCATTGTTGGCAGGGCAATTAACGGAATTGTGAAAGTCTCTACGCAGACTGGTCGAAGTATGCAGTATGTCCTGGTGTGTCCATACTCCTGACAGTTTGTACATTGCACTGGGCCGTTCCTTTAATGTGGCTCTTCCACCTTAATTCTTCGGTGCAATGGGTATTGCAGGTTATAGATGGGGTGCACTTCATTTTTCTTCAAGACTCTGCTGTCTGGCTCTACTTTGAATAGTGGTTGGGGCTTTTTGTTCCTGTTAATGATGTTACTAACGTTCTTGAGAACTCCATGCTGTTGGAGTAGGAGTAAGAGTGGGTAGAGGGTGAGCAAGATCGTGCTCTTTGGGTATCAGTAGAGCCGGGTTGCTTTTTGTAGACGTTTTTTGCACTTCGCTATCTTGCTTAGAGATATAGGAGCAGTACCCATCTCTTCGGCTCACGGAGCTTATGAGCTCTTTATTTGGTTAATGAGTAATTGGACTTTTAGCTAGGCACTATTATAAAATAATTTGCACTTGATTTAATTATACTACTGATTTTTTTGTTTTGACGTCTTTTCGTCTATTTTGTAGTACACCAATTTAGTTTTGTTGAAGATCTAATTTTTGTGTCCCAGGAAGATGATCTGTCCGAGAAATAATAAAATGTACTGCTTCGAATTTGTATACCCTTGCAGAAAGTATTATAATTTTGGTCAGAAGTTTGTAACGCAGTGAAGGAGACGTTTCCAACCCCATATATATATTCTTGATCAGGATCAATAGGGGAGTCGATATAGCCATGTCCGTCTATCCCTCTGTTTCAATACCGTTCTGAGCTCGTACAGTTTAAAAGCTAGCGATCTGAAGCTTTCACAGACGTCCTTAAATACGTGTACGCAGATCAAGTTTGAAACCCCGATCGGACGTCTATATCCTATAGCACCCATAGGAACAATAGGGTGAAATCGGCTAAAATTTTATGATTTTCAGGATATTTCGCGCAGTATATAAGCTAATGACATAAGTCTTTCCAAATCTTATTTTTTATGCCTACCTTGATCAAGGTAAAAGTGCCAATCGGACGTTGGAAAATCAGAGAGTTTTCTAATTATTAAAAACAACCGAAAAACTGCGGTGGCTAAAATTATTAACAGCGAGAAAAACGAAAACGAAAAAAAAGGTGTCGACGGCTCAAATCAGTTTCAACGAATGCTTATATATATTTCGACAAAGAACTTAGAGTCTAGCTTAACGAAGGTTGGCGAAGATGGGGCGACTTCGCCGAGAGCGAGAGAAAACTTTATTGTGCTCCCGCCTTCGTCCTAAACTAACTTACACTAAACTTCAAGTTTTTATTTTTAACAAATTTCAATATAATTAAAGTTTGAGGGAACACCGGCCCCGTTGAACACCCATCGGACTTCAACACAATGGAAGCGGCGCCAACTTATGAATGGCCCGCCGGAAAAGGCCTCCTCCACTCCGCACGTCGACGACCCTGACCATGCCGTCCTCCCCTGCGAGCCTGGCGACTATTCTGCCGAGGAGCCATTGTTGGGGCGGCAGGTTGTCCTCGGCCACAAGGACGAGATCTCCCTCGCTGATGTTGGGCTGCTGCTGGTACCACTTGCCCCGTATTTGGAGGCCCAGGACATATTCCCGGGAGAATACCCTCCTGGTCCGGGGTCCGGAGTGCTGGTGTGGCGAGTAGCGGCCCGCCTGTCAGTAGGTGCCCGGGTGTCAGCGCCTCTCCGTCGCTTAGGTCGCTGCTGATTGCTCCGAGCGGCCGGGAGTTCATCACCTCCTCGATTCCCACGAGGACTGTCCAGCTCTTCTGCGCTTAGGAGCGCGCTGCCCACCGCCCGTAGGAGTAGGCTCTTGGCAGTTTTGACACCTGCCTCCCATAGTCCGCCCATGTGCGGAGCCCGCGGTGGTGTGAAGACAAATTCGCGAATTCGCGTATCGCGTCGGCTTCGTCCTCTATCCTCTCTCGAAGGGCCCGGAAGTGGCGACTCGCTCCGACGAAGTTCGTCCCGTTGTCGCAATGGACGACTTGGGGACATCCTCGGCGCCCAACGAACCTTTGAAAAGCCAATAAAAAGGAATCTGTGGTTAAATTTGAAACAACTTCTAGATGAACCGCTTTGGACGCAAAACAAACGAAGAGCACAATGTAGGACTTATACGGAGGCCTACCACGAATTTTCAATGTCGTATAGACAGGGCCACAAAAATCGACGCCACATATAGCAAATGGGCGGAGAGCACGGAGACGATCTGCGGGTAAATTTCCCATAATTTGTGTCATTAGTCGAGGCTTACACTTAAAGCAGCGTATGCATGATCGAACTATCTGACTGCAGACCTCTTGAGCGTTTACTATCCAAATACGCTGTCGAAGGAGACTCACAAGGGCTCGAGGACCAACATGAAAATTGGAATGGTGAAGATGCCGAACATAGCTCTGCACAAATTGGGAGCGTTTTGTCAACAACAATGGAAACTTGGCATCGTATGATATAGGAGCATTAGCTAGTCGCCCCCAACTCGCAACAAAGAAAAGTGACACCAAGTCCCCTTGTCTTCATGGATGAATGGATTCAATCGCTGAAGACTTGGGACAACTCTGGATCCTTTACGAACTTTTTCTCTTTCTTCATGCTTCTGTAATATCTCGACAATTTTTAGAAAAGCTTCATTATATTCAGTCGGCGACAAAGTTTTTTCAAATACCATACTTTTGTCTTTGCATTTTCTTATGAGGCGGAACATATAAACGAATACCCGAAGCAGTTTAAGGTGTGACGAAAATCCCTCGATGACATCTACCAAATCCAAATTTCTTACAGGAGCGGTCAGTCCGACCGCAGTCTTCCTCGATTCTTGTAGTAGGACTTCTTCATCTAGGTCAAAGTGTGCATTCCGGGGCCAGTTTGCATCTTTCTCTTTTAAAAACGCAGGTCCAGTAAACCATATTGACTGTATAACTTCGTCGACGTCACAACCTCTTGATACAATATCTGCTGGGTTCTGTTTCGTTGGAACATGCCGCCATGTAGCTTCACCTGACCACTCTTGAATCTCCGCGACTCTATTCGATACGAATGTGGATAATGAAGATGGATGAGACCGGATCCAATGAAGCGTAACTTCAGAATCCGACCAATAAACAATCCGTTCGATAGGTACCTTTAATAGAGATTTGATTCTGTGGCAGAGATCTGCGAGAAGGTGAGCGGCACATAACTCAAGCCATGGGAGTGTCTTAGTCTTAAGCGGCGCTACTTTAGACTTTGAAGTCAACAGCGATATTTTATAACCTTCTGCAGTTTTGCTACGAATGTAGACGCAAGCTCCATAAGCTCTTAAGGATGCGTCGGCAAAGGCATGTAATTGGACCGGTGACATCGGATCGGTATGCACAAACCGGGGAATAGATATTTCCTCTAATTTAGACCATGTTATTTTGATCATATTCCAAGCTGTTTCCAAATGAATAGGAATCGACTCATCCCAATCTAACTTATTTAGCCAAAGTTCCTGCAATAGGATCTTTCCTCTAATTACAATAGGACTTAATAAGCCGAGGGGGTCAAACAGCTTCGATGTCACCGATAGTATATTCCGTTTTGTCGCTCGGAGACCCATGACAGCAGTGTCAATTTGCAATTTTAAGGCATCTTCGTTAGGCAACCACGATATTCCTAACGCCTTAGTTGACTCTGAGTCCGAGATGGGTATGGATTTAACTGTGCTCTCAGATGCGGTAACGTCAGGTGAGTTTGAAAACCACTTTGTCAATTCAAAACCTGCAGTTTGAAGAACCTGAGATACTTCAGACTTAATAGTCTTTAACTTCTCTACGCATGCAGCACCAGTCAACATATCATCGACATAAAAGTCGGATCCAATAACCTTAGCTCTAGAAAAAGAAACTTTGGCAGACTCACTTAACCTTTTTAAACACCGAATAGCCAAAAACGGGGCTGGTCCAGTACCATATGTTACGGTGTTGAGCTTGTATAATCTCAAGAACTCAGAGGGGTCTCTTCTCCACACTATAAGTTGAAACTGCCTATCTGCTTCATTCACCATCACTTGACGATACATTTTCTTTACATCGGCGGTCAGGGCGAACCTATGCAGCCGGAAGCGCAGTAACGTTGAGTACAACTCATCTTGGATTGTCGACCCAACCATCAAAATGTCATTTAGAGACTTCAATTCTGAATTGACGAATTACAAGACGCATCGAAAACGACACGTAACTTGGTTGACTACGTTGGGGTCTCAGAACACATTGATGTGGCATAACATAATATGGAGCAGAAGGAATTTTATCTGTAGAAGCCTATGACCTAAGAAAAGGTATTCTCTCATGAATTGTAAGTACATTTTCTGTATCTCAGGGTCTCGATAAGGTCTTGATGATTGGTATATTGAGGAGACCAAACACGCGAGCAGTATTCTAGAATTGGACGAACCAAGGAAATATATAAGTGTTTCGTGGTATAGAGATCCTCAAATTCCTTAGACCAACGTTTTAAAAAGGCAATAACCCCTTTAGCTTTACTAACAATAGTAAATGCCAATGTGATCAGAGAAGTTTAAGTTGTGGAAGCCTCTTCCGATAAAAGGACTTCAATTTAAATTTAGAATGAAGGTTGTTTAGATCGGCTTGCAAGGGATCATGGGAATTGGGGTTCGATAATGGCAAACAAGGTTTTACGTCGTCAGAATATATCATAACATAAGAAGAGGGAACTACTTGAGGCAAGTCATTTATGAAAATTCCAAACATTAGGGGTCCTAGGTGGCTCCCTTGCGGAACACCAGAGTACACGTGAACAGAGTTTGAGATTGTGCTTTTAAAAGCTACTCTCTGAGTCCGGTTCGAAAGGTATGTTAAAATCCACTTAGTCAACATGATCGGAATCCTAGTAATGTTAGTTTTTTTAATAATAACTGATGGTTCACGGAATCAAAAGGCTTACTGAAGTCCGTAAAAATAATATCAGTTTGATTGTTATTTTTAAAAGCGCTTCTGATGACTGAAGTAAATTCCAGAAGATTTGTAATCGTTGACCTTCGTTTCATAAAACCATGCTGAGTTGGGGACATTACTCAGCTGCATTGGTGCTGTAGTTGAGCGTTAAAAAGCTGTTCAAAAAACTTGGGGATCGCGCTCAGTTTTGCAATACCGCGGTAATTTTTAATGTCCGATTTGCTTCCTTTTTTATGAAGTGGAATGATAAACGATTCCTTCCAAACTTCAGCGAAATACGAATGAAGGAGGGATATCTGAAAAAGATTAGCTAATGGTTTGCACAAAGCATCGGCCCAATTTTTTATAATACAGCTCGGTACAAGATCAGGGCCCGAAGAAAAAGACATCTTGATTGTTTTCAGATTTTATAAAACATCATCCTCACTAATTAAGGGCATGAAAATACAGTTGGAGTGAGGAAGAGGGTAGGGGTAGGATGAAGTGTTATCGTAACTAAAAGACGAGTACGTGGACTGGAAAAATTTGGCAAATAAGTTCGCAACTTGGAGCCCAGTTCTGTTAAATTTCTTAAAAAGTCTAGACATGGAATTTGTAGGGAAAGAGAGTCTACGAGAGAGCCACGGGGGCTTATGAGGTAACGAACGTATCATAAGCAGAATAGAGTATACCATAAAACTGTTCTACAATATGTAAGGTATCATCATTTGAATCCATAAAAGACCAGTCGAGTTCCGATAAATGCCTATTAATTTCTGTGAATTTAGCTCTTCGAAAACAGCGAAAAGATGCTGGTTCGATTTCGGAACATAACAGTAATGGAGCTGAAGCTTCCAAAGTAACCTCAAGTGTAGGATGGTAAGCGTCTTCAGGATTGGAGAGAGGGCTAATTCGAGTTTTTTTTTTTTTTTTTTCGCGCGGAGTCCCACGGCCCACTTACCCGCCCAACCGGAACGAGAGCAATTGAATCAGTTGATGTCATCCAGGAAATGTCAGGGAGGTTAAAGTCGTCCATTACAATAAGATGATCGTTATAGCCGAGGGTTGAATGAATACTCTGTATTTGAGCCAAATGCTGAAGGTAGAGGCTAATATCAGAACGAGGGGGAATATACGACCATGATATAATAACGAAATTATCATGAAGCTTTATCCGAACTGCAATAAACTCTAATATGCTGCCCGTATCAATTATCGGAATACGTTGAGAGACAAGATCGGACTTGACGGCAATAAGAACACCACCGCCAAGACGCATTTAGCGGTCACATCTATATATAACATAACTATCAGCAAATATTTCGCAGTCAGACACAGAGGAATTAAGCAACGTTCCGGTAAAAACAGTTACATTGGCATCGAAAGAGACACTGTTGACGTGCAGTTTACTAAGTTTGCCCAATAAGCTGCGAACATTCTGGTAATGTAGGGAAAAATAATTGTTTAGTTTTTTGGAACGTTGGTTAAAGGAATCTGAGGCATGTTTACATACTCGTGAACAATAACATGTTTAGGCCATATAGAAACATCGAGCCTTATTAAGATGTTCCTCAGGAAGTCCAATTTTAAACGAAGATATATCACGTCTCTGCTTAAACTTGAACTTCAAGACTGTTAGTTCGGCTCGAGAAACATTCAGTTTGCTGCTCAGGTAGTTTTTGACGTCATCTTCAGAAGCACCAGGATTAAGGCGAGAGACAAAAATTAGCTTTTTTTGTGCAACGCCCGATAAGGGCTTAGGTTCCATACGACCGACTCCAGAAAAGGTTGGCTTCGATGATCCCGTGTTTGTATTAGAAGGCGTCAAAATTATTCCAGAGCCAGCTGCAGCAGCACGCGGCGTAGATGCCAGGTCATTGTTGACAATTTGCAGATCAGAAGGTGCGACTCGATCGAGCGGTCCAAAATTACCAGCAGCAGGAGTAGGTCCAGAGGAAGCGTCTGCCGTGCAGCCATCGGCAACGTCAGTAGAGGCATCCCTGGTAGCCAAACAACCTTTAAAGTTGGATTCAGCCTTTTCAAACGGAGTAAATAAGTCCTTAAGTCCAGCCAATAAGGACTGGTACTCCAGATCGGTTTGCCTAATGAAAGCCATAATATTGACTTTAATATGATGGCAACTGGGGCAGGTCCAATCTAGGTTAGAATTAAATTTAGTCCGGTCAGCAATTAGGCCAGCACTGTGCCCAAGGTCGGCACATTTAGGGTGAGCAATGTTGTCACACAGCCAGCAACCAATTGTGGGATGTCGAGAGGTAATTTTACCATTTAAAAGGCAAGGCTTGATGCAGCAGGCAGACATTGTTAAATTGTTGTTATGTTGTTGTCTGATACATACGTGTAGAAAAACCACGTAGATTTAGAAAACGCAGCTTGCAGTTGGGTCACGCGTATGTGAGTGTTCACGACGAAACGATGAGCAAGTAAATTCATTAACAACAACACAAGTGTAGAAGTTAAGAACAGAACAAATCAAACACGCAAAACGATTTCAGATAATGCGAAATTCCTATAAGTCACTGCTTTATATGTTCAAAGCTTTTTCGTTATAATTGTGGAATCCACCCCAAATCCGAACTTGGTAGCAGCAGTTTCTGTTGACACAGGGGTAAATGAACCAACAGTGCCTATGGATACAGCTAGTTCGGGTGGAGTCCCTGTTTCCAGAATAAAATCTACAGTACTGGCTAAGTCAAAGAATTCGTCGCCGACCGTACCTTTAGGTAGAAATTTTCAGTTGTTCCGCAAAGGAAGCAATTATTTGTTTCTAGATTCACCCCAGATACCACATCTGAGGATGTTTTGGAATTTATACGTGAAAAATTCCCATCCGAGGATATTGTAGTTGAACAATTTCGATTTTATACGCTCGTAGGATATCGTCTTTTAAAATATTTGCTCCGCCTCATGTGTTTAATGTGTTACTTACTGAAAGATTTTGGCTTAATGTTGATTTAGTAATTAAAGAATTTGTTCCCAATAAACCGAGAACAAATAACAGGTTCCACAGTGCCAAAAAACTAAATAGTTTATTTTTGGCGTATCAAAATGTTAGGGGACTAAATATGAAGCTACACAAGCTTTATGCTGACTCCTCTGCATTCACTGAAGATATTTTGGCTTTTACGGAAACTGGGCTAAAACCAGAGACCGATTGCCCCTCCCGTAGGGGAGGCGGTGTGCTGATTGCCGTTACCTCTAGCCTAACATCTGAAAGAATTCTCACTCATATCCCAAACGAAATTGAATTTGTAAGTGTGAAAGTTTCCTTGCAATTTTTATCTGTTTTTGTTCCTTTATTCCACCTGGCTCTGATCTAGTAATTTATGAGCACCATCTGTCCGCAATAAACCCTTCTTTCTAACAGAGACCTTTTGATTGTTTTGGTTTCCCACTGACTCACTTGTCGCTATACCTTTATCCGCCCATGATTTTGTAGATGGCCTTTTAGAATTATCGTTACAGCAAGTAAGCTTTATACGAAATTCTTTAAATAGACAATTAGATCTTGTGTTTGATTCAGACCGTCCGAGGTCACGGTATGTAGAATTGACGCTCTTGTTTTACCTGAAGACCGATATCATCCAACAATGGAATTGACAATTTGCCTCCCCTGCTCTGATACCCTCTCTCCTTTAGTGCCCCTAACTAAAATGAGATGCTTTCGTAAATGTGACTATAATAAACTTAACGATATGATTTCTCATTATAACTGGACAGACTTGTACAATTGTACAGACGTTGAAAGTGCCACTATTCTATACAGCGTTAAATACTTTTTTTAATGAATGCGTTCCTGATAGGTTTCCTTCAAACCTAAACAGGCCTCATTGGTTTACCAATGCGCTTCAAAGACTTAAAAACCTTAAGTCAAATACTTATAAAAAGTATACAAAATCGGGTAAGCCATCAGATTTTACGAAATATGTAGTGGCTCGATCGGATTTTAATGTTCTCAACAGTCATTGTTATGCTGACTCCGCTGCATTCACTGATGATATTTTGGCTTTTACGGAAACTTGGCTGAAACCATATATATCTGACTCTGAAGTTCTGTCAAATAGCTTTAATACTTATAGGACCGATCGCCCCTCACGTAGGGGGGGCGGTGTACTGATTGCCGTTACCTCTAGCCTAACATCCGAAAGAATTCTCACTCATATCCCAAACGAAATTGAATTTGTAAGTGTGAAAGTTTCCTTGCAATCTTTATCTATTTTTGTTACATGTTCTTATATTCCACCTGGCTCTGATCTAGTAATTTATGAGCACCATCTGTCCGCAAAAAAGTCCGTACTATCTATTCTTTCTAACAGATAGTTTTGGGTGACTTTAATCTACCTGATATTTCTTGGTCTCTTCCCACTGACTCACTTGTCGCTATACCTTTATGCGCCCATGATTTTGTAGATGGCCTTTTAGAATTATTGTTACAGCAAGTAAACTTTATACGAAATTCCTTAAACAGACAATTAGATCTTGTGTTTGTTTCAGACCCGTCTGAGGTCACGGTATGTAGAATTAACGCTCTTATTGTACCTGAAGACCGATATCATCCAGCGATGGAATTGACATTTTGCCTCCCCTGCGCTCCTTTAGTTTCCCCAACTAATATGAGATGTTTTCATAAATGTGACTAACATATAATAAACTTTACGATATGATTTCTCATTATAATTGGACAGACTTGTTCCATTGTACAGACATTGAAAGTGCCACTGAACTATTCTATATAGTGTTAAATACTTTTTTAATGAATGCCTTCCTGATAGGTTTCCTTACCAATGCGCTTCAAAAACTTAAAAACCTTAAATCAAACACTTATAAAAAGTATAAAAAATCGGGTATGCTATCAGATTTTTCGAAATATGTGGTGGTTCGATTGGATTTTAATGTTCTCAACAGACATTGCTATTCTATGTATCTAAATCGATGTAAATTTGAATTTTCAAATGATCCAAAAAAGTTTTACAACTTTGTTAATGCCAATTGTAAGTCATTAGCATTGCCTTCTTCGGTACGTCTAAACTCAACGAAGGCATCGACGGATTCTGAAATTGCTGATTTATTTGCTAAGTTTTTCCAAACTACTTATAGTTCGACAGCTTAATTCTAACTACCCTATTCCCTTAAATAGGGCAAATTGTATTTTTACCCCTTTAATTACTGAAAACTCTCTCCTAATAGATTTAGCAACAACAACGCCGACTTATTCTCCCGGTCCAGATGGACTTCCTGGATGTGTGCTCAAGTTTTGTGCGTCAACCATTTGTAAACCGATTCTTAAACTTTTTAATTTGTCTATTTCATCATCAGTTTTTCCTACTATCTGGAAGTACTCTTTTATTATTCCACTTCATAAAAGGGTGCGAAGGCTGATGCCAAGAATTATAGAGGTATTTCCAAATTGTCGGCAATTCCTAAAGCATTTGAACGTATTATCACTTCTCATTTGCAACATTTATGTTCCTCGCTTATATCACCGTGTCAGCATGGTTTTGTTAAGCGAAGATCGACCACCACCAACCTTTTTGAATTGTCATCTATTGTAATAAATAGATTTCAGTAAAAAATGCAGACTGACGTTATATATACAGATTATAGTAAGGCCTTTGACTCCGTCAACCACTCTGTTCTTTTTATTCAAATTAGATCTGCTTGGGTTTCCTGGTAATCTATTAATTTGGATTTCAAGACTCAGAGGGTTATATTCAAGAATGCTGTTTCAAAATTGATCTACGTGACATCTGGAGTGCCTCAGGGAAGTCATCTGGGCCCTTTGCTGTTTTCTTTGTTTATCAACGATCTTCCCTCTACACATTCTCGTGTACTAATGTATGCTGATGATGTTAAGCTTTGTTTATCATATAATGATATAGCGTCGGGATTTAACTTACAGTCAGATATAGATTGCTTTTATGGATGGTGTGAGTACAACCTTTTAAAGTTGAACTACCTTAAATGCAACGTTATGACTTTTTATAGGGGTACTCCTACGTTTATCAGTTACTTTCTTCAAAATACGCCACTCGACCGAATATATTCAGTTAACGATTTAGGTGTTCTTCTGGACCCTAAACTTAAATTTGACTGCCACATAATGTCTGCTTTTAACAAAGACATGAGTGTTCTTGGGTTTATAAAGCGTTGGTCAAAAGGCCAAATTATTATTTACCTCGATTGTCCGTCCTATTTTGGAATATTGTTCGTCGGTTTGGAGTCCAAAATATCAAGTGCACATTGAACGTATTGAGTCGGTACAAAAAAAAATTTATTCTATTTGCCCTTCGTAGTTTGAACTGGGATCAAAACGTAAGGCTACCTTCCCTTCTACCAGAGTAGATTACTGTTGCTTAATTTACCTACACCTACACTAAATCGTAGAACAATGCTTGGTGCTATTTTTATGCAAAATCTTATAAGAGGTGATATTAATTCTGCAGAACTTGTAAACCGCCTAACTTTCAATGTTCCTGTTAGGCTAACACGAAATTATATTCCTCTAAATTTGTCACGATGTACATCAAATTTTTGTCTGCACGAGCCCTTTCGCGTTCTATGTAATAATTATAACAACCTTTATCATTTATTTATTTTCTATCCCGTTATTAAAAACTAATATTTTAACTCATTTGCTTTACTCTTAGTTGCGCATTTTATTTTCATTTGTGTCTTGTCTCTTGGCTGGGACACCCAAAATTAAATATAAAACGCGCTTACGTACCTACGTTCAACTGATCATAA
Source organism: Drosophila carrolli (assembly GCA_018152295.1). Classification (NCBI taxonomy): domain Eukaryota; kingdom Metazoa; phylum Arthropoda; class Insecta; order Diptera; family Drosophilidae; genus Drosophila; species Drosophila carrolli. Next base: position 2,133,269 of record JAECXJ010000003.1, on the reverse strand, counting down.
GTTCAGAAGTTTTACTCGGATCGATCTAAAATTTTAACACAATATTCTCGAGATGTTGTGTATTCAGAAAAAAAATAAAAAAATTCAAGAAAAAAATTAAATATTATGGTTCTTTAACGGGGGGAGAATGTTGGAATAGATCTATTGTTATAAGTTTTAAGTTTTTAATACGAATTTAAACGTAACTGAACCACACACGGTTGCATTTAACTTTTTAACTTTTTTTTCGGCAAGCCGAAGTTTATATACCCTTGCAGTTATTACTAATCGACTACATTTTGCTTTCTATGCCTATATTACTTAAAACAATGAAGTCATGTCGATTTTGAGCTGCATTTTGCCATCGTTTCTATGGCAGCTATATGGTATTGTTGTCCGATTTAAATTTAATTAAAATCGTAATTCCATAATATTTAAGGGGTTATCCGGGTCTTGACACTTCAAAAAATTCATGTTCTTCAAACTTTTTTATATAATAGTACAAAGTTTCAGAAATGTTGTCTGAAAATTTCAAGTTGATCGAAGCAAAAATGTAGGAATGGGAGAAATTTAAAGCCCAGCGCGTCGAACTTCACAACGGGCAATTCGGGATCTGGCGTCGGGCAGATGCGGCACTTTAAACGCGTTTTTCTCAAAACCACTTTTTTGAAGTCGGTAGTCACGATTTCTCAAAAACTATTGCACCGATCATCTTCTGCTTTTGCACACTTCTTTTAGACATAATTCTCTTGTCCTTAACGGAGGGATTTTTTAAATTTTTAATTACAACTCATTTTATAAGCCAAAATATGGCCAAAATTAACGTAAAAAAAGACACTTTTTATGAAAAGCGCTTCAAAAAATTCAATTTTTAATTTAAAAAAAAATGGCTCGTAGAGGACAAGCGAGACACATACACTATCAGAATAATTTTAGTTTTTTGATTTCAGATAAAAATTGATGGAGATATTTTGCCTACCGCAAGGACACAATTTTTTAAGAGGTCAAGTTCAAGCCTGCCTCAACGGCTCAATTTTAAAAATGTTTGGTTCAAATTTTTACACAATGTTGGTTAAACCATAAACATTAATGTACAATAAACGAAATTTGTGAAATTGTCGTAAGATCTTTTAAAAAAATTCACGAAAATAGGCTTTTTTTCGTGCTCCAAGACCCGGATAACCCCTTAAATATTACAAAATCCCAAAGAAAAACAAAAAAATTAAAAACAACCAAGTTATAATTTTTTATAAATTGTTTTTTTCGATTGTTCCTATGTGAGCTATGTAGCCTTCGATCATTTTTTAAAGTTTTTATTCTTAAAACCATCTAAAAGATTTATTACCTCAGTTAAAGTGGCAAAATCCTGATTTTTATTTTCTTCGATCATTTTTTTAAGTTTTTATTCTTAAAACCATCTAAAAGATTAAGGTTAAGGGTTTTTGGTTCTTATTGCCCTAACTTTTTCTGGGTCTGCTTTGGTTCCTTCTTTGGTGAAGATGAATCCTAAACATTCTACGCTTTCTATAAAGAACTTCGTCTTTTCCGTGCCACCCTCATGTTGGCATCGAGCAGGCGCTTTAGCACTATGTCAATGTGCCTAACATGTACGGTTTCTCTTTCGGAAAAAATAATATTAATATTTATACCTGTCCCGCAGCGACTTCCACGCCAGCTTGCAACTATTATCTTAACATAAATATTGTAAATGTACAATTATGACTTAAGCATAGTACTCAGATCGACAAACGAGTACGAGTGTGACCAAAATTTCGAGAGTTCATCAGAATTAAGCATGCTACGGTCGTACTTTCAATCAGCTGAGTTTGTTGACATGCAGCTAAAATTCAAATATCGTATTTGCGGGAAAGAGCCTTTAAAAGATATTATAAGCTACCTTGGCAATACAAGTCTGACGCTGTACAATGAAATTAAAAAACTGATCATTATTTGCTAATTTATTGTGTTTTTCGTACATTTTTGACCTACGAAACATTTTGCTTTGACAAGATGCACCCCATATAGTATTAATCCTAGGTGGCTCCCTTGCGGAACACCAGAGTACACGTGAACAGAGTTTGAGATTGTGCTTTTAAAAGCTACTCTCTGAGTCCGGTTCGAAAGGTATGTTAAAATCCACTTAGTCAACATGATCGGAATCCTAGTAATGTTAGTTTTTTTAATAATAACTGATGGTTCACGGAATCAAAAGGCTTACTGAAGTCCGTAAAAATAATATCAGTTTGATTGTTATTTTTAAAAGCGCTTCTGATGACTGAAGTAAATTCCAGAAGATTTGTAATCGTTGACCTTCGTTTCATAAAACCATGCTGAGTTGGGGACATTACTCAGCTGCATTGGTGCTGTAGTTAAGCGTTAAAAAGCTGTTCAAAAAACTTGGGGATCGCGCTCAGTTTTGCAATACCGCGGTAATTTTTAATGTCCGATTTGCTTCCTTTTTTATGAAGTGGAATGATAAACGATTCCTTCCAAACTTCAGCGAAATACGAATGAAGGAGGGATATCTGAAAAAGATTAGCTAATGGTTTGCACAAAGCATCGGCCCAATTTTTATAATACAGCTCGGTACAAGATCAGGGCCCGAAGAAAAAGACATCTTGATTGTTTTCAGATTTTATAAAACATCATCCTCACTAATTAAGGGCATGAAAATACAGTTGGAGTGAGGAAGAGGGTAGGGGTAGGATGAAGTGTTATCGTAACTAAAAGACGAGTACGTGGACTGGAAAAATTTGGCAAATAAGTTCGCAACTTGGAGCCCAGTTCTGTTAAATTTCTTAAAAAGTCTAGACATGGAATTTGTAGGGAAAGAGAGTCTACGAGAGAGCCACGGGGGCTTATGAGGTAACGAACGTATCATAAGCAGAATAGAGTATACCATAAAACTGTTCTACAATATGTAAGGTATCATCATTTGAATCCATAAAAGACCAGTCGAGTTCCGATAAATGCCTATTAATTTCTGTGAATTTAGCTCTTCGAAAACAGCGAAAAGATGCTGGTTCGATTTCGGAACATAACAGTAATGGAGCTGAAGCTTCCAAAGTAACCTCAAGTGTAGGATGGTAAGCGTCTTCAGGATTGGAGAGAGGGCTAATTCGAGTTTTTTTTTTTTTTTTTCGCGGAGTCCCACGGCCCACTTACCCGCCCAACCGGAACGAGAGCAATTGAATCAGTTGATGTCATCCAGGAAATGTCAGGGAGGTTAAAGTCGTCCATTACAATAAGATGATCGTTATAGCCGAGGGTTGAATGAATACTCTGTATTTGAGCCAAATGCTGAAGGTAGAGGCTAATATCAGAACGAGGGGGATTATACGACCATGATATAATAACGAAATTATCATGAAGCTTTATCCGAACTGCAATAAACTCTAATATGCTGCCCGTATCAATTATCGGAATACGTTGAGAGACAAGATCGGACTTGACGGCAATAAGAACACCACCGCCAAGACGCATTTAGCGGTCACATCTATATATAACATAACTATCAGCAAATATTTCGCAGTCAGACACAGAGGAATTAAGCAACGTTCCGGTAAAAACAGTTACATTGGCATCGAAAGAGACACTGTTGACGTGCAGTTTACTAAGTTTGCCCAATAAGCTGCGAACATTCTGGTAATGTAGGGAAAAATAATTGTTTAGTTTTTTGGAACGTTGGTTAAAGGAATCTGAGGCATGTTTACATACTCGTGAACAATAACATGTTTAGGCCATATAGAAACATCGAGCCTTATTAAGATGTTCCTCAGGAAGTCCAATTTTAAACGAAGATATATCACGTCTCTGCTTAAACTTGAACTTCAAGACTGTTAGTTCGGCTCGAGAAACATTCAGTTTGCTGCTCAGGTAGTTTTTGACGTCATCTTCAGAAGCACCAGGATTAAGGCGAGAGACAAAAATTAGCTTTTTTTGTGCAACGCCCGATAAGGGCTTAGGTTCCATACGACCGACTCCAGAAAAGGTTGGCTTCGATGATCCCGTGTTTGTATTAGAAGGCGTCAAAATTATTCCAGAGCCAGCTGCAGCAGCACGCGGCGTAGATGCCAGGTCATTGTTGACAATTTGCAGATCAGAAGGTGCGACTCGATCGAGCGGTCCAAAATTACCAGCAGCAGGAGTAGGTCCAGAGGAAGCGTCTGCCGTGCAGCCATCGGCAACGTCAGTAGAGGCATCCCTGGTAGCCAAACAACCTTTAAAGTTGGATTCAGCCTTTTCAAACGGAGTAAATAAGTCCTTAAGTCCAGCCAATAAGGACTGGTACTCCAGATCGGTTTGCCTAATGAAAGCCATAATATTGACTTTAATATGATGGCAACTGGGGCAGGTCCAATCTAGGTTAGAATTAAATTTAGTCCGGTCAGCAATTAGGCCAGCACTGTGCCCAAGGTCGGCACATTTAGGGTGAGCAATGTTGTCACACAGCCAGCAACCAATTGTGGGATGTCGAGAGGTAATTTTACCATTTAAAAGGCAAGGCTTGATGCAGCAGGCAGACATTGTTAAATTGTTGTTATGTTGTTGTCTGATACATACGTGTAGAAAAACCACGTAGATTTAGAAAACGCAGCTTGCAGTTGGGTCACGCGTATGTGAGTGTTCACGACGAAACGATGAGCAAGTAAATTCATTAACAACAACACAAGTGTAGAAGTTAAGAACAGAACAAATCAAACACGCAAAACGATTTCAGATAATGCGAAATTCCTATAAGTCACTGCTTTATATGTTCAAAGCTTTTTCGTTATAATTGTGGAATCCACCCCAAATCCGAACTTGGTAGCAGCAGTTTCTGTTGACACAGGGGTAAATGAACCAACAGTGCCTATGGATACAGCTAGTTCGGGTGGAGTCCCTGTTTCCAGAATAAAATCTACAGTACTGGCTAAGTCAAAGAATTCGTCGCCGACCGTACCTTTAGGTAGAAATTTTCAGTTGTTCCGCAAAGGAAGCAATTATTATACCCGTTACTCGTAGAGTAAAAGGGTATATTGTATTCGTGCAAAAGTATGTAACAGCTAGAAGGAAGCGTTTCCGACCCTATAAAGTATATATATTCTTGATCAGGATCACTAGCCGAGTCGATATAGCCATGTCCGTCTGTCCGTCTGTCTGTCCGTCTGTCCGTCTGTCCGTCTGTCCGTCTGTCCGTCTGTCTGTCCGTATGAACGCTGAGATCTCGGAAACTATAAAAGCTAGAAGATTGGAATTTTGCATGTAGATTTTAGAAGTTCCTACGCAGCGCAAGTTTGTTTCAAAATGGTGCCACGCCCCCTTCAACGCCCACAATCGCTTATATACGATTTTAAAAATTTAAATATTTCGGAAAAGTAAAAATGCAGTTTTATTGTGTTTATCAATACCTATCGAAATGTAGAAGAAATTTTTTAAATCGGACCATTCGTTAAAAAGTTATGCGTGATCAAAGTTTCTATCTCCATCTCCCTCGCACTCCCTTTACCTGAGTAACGGGTATCTGATAGTCGGGGCACCCGACTATAGCGTTCTCTCTTGTTTGTTTCTAGATTCACCCCAGATACCACATCTGAGGATGTTTTGGAATTTATACGTGAAAAATTCCCATCCGAGGATATTGTAGTTGAACAATTTCGATTTTATACGCTCGTAGGATATCGTCTTTTAAAATATTTGCTCCGCCTCATGTGTTTAATGTGTTACTTACTGAAAGATTTTGGCTTAATGATGATTTAGTAATTAAAGAATTTGTTCCCAATAAACCGAGAACAAATAACAGGTTCCACAGTGCCAAAAAACTAAATAGTTTATTTTTGGCGTATCAAAATGTTAGGGGACTAAATATGAAGCTACACAAGCTTTATGCTGACTCCTCTGCATTCACTGAAGATATTTTGGCTTTTACGGAAACTGGGCTAAAACCAGAGACCGATTGCCCCTCCCGTAGGGGAGGCGGTGTGCTGATTGCCGTTACCTCTAGCCTAACATCTGAAAGAATTCTCACTCATATCCCAAACGAAATTGAATTTGTAAGTGTGAAAGTTTCCTTGCAATTTTTATCTGTTTTTGTTCCTTTATTCCACCTGGCTCTGATCTAGTAATTTATGAGCACCATCTGTCCGCAATAAACCCTTCTTTCTAACAGAGACCTTTTGATTGTTTTGGTTTCCCACTGACTCACTTGTCGCTATACCTTTATCCGCCCATGATTTTGTAGATGGCCTTTTAGAATTATCGTTACAGCAAGTAAGCTTTATACGAAATTCTTTAAATAGACAATTAGATCTTGTGTTTGTTTCAGACCGTCCGAGGTCACGGTATGTAGAATTGACGCTCTTGTTTTACCTGAAGACCGATATCATCCAACAATGGAATTGACAATTTGCCTCCCCTGCTCTGATACCCTCTCTCCTTTAGTGCCCCTAACTAAAATGAGATGCTTTCGTAAATGTGACTATAATAAACTTAACGATATGATTTCTCATTATAACTGGACAGACTTGTACAATTGTACAGACGTTGAAAGTGCCACTATTCTATACAGCGTTAAATACTTTTTTTAATGAATGCGTTCCTGATAGGTTTCCTTCAAACCTAAACAGGCCTCATTGGTTTACCAATGCGCTTCAAAGACTTAAAAACCTTAAGTCAAATACTTATAAAAAGTATACAAAATCGGGTAAGCCATCAGATTTTACGAAATATGTAGTGGCTCGATCGGATTTTAATGTTCTCAACAGTCATTGTTATGCTGACTCCGCTGCATTCACTGATGATATTTTGGCTTTTACGGAAACTTGGCTGAAACCATATATATCTGACTCTGAAGTTCTGTCAAATAGCTTTAATACTTATAGGACCGATCGCCCCTCACGTAGGGGGGGGGGCGGTGTACTGATTGCCGTTACCTCTAGCCTAACATCCGAAAGAATTCTCACTCATATCCCAAACGAAATTGAATTTGTAAGTGTGAAAGTTTCCTTGCAATCTTTATCTATTTTTGTTACATGTTCTTATATTCCACCTGGCTCTGATCTAGTAATTTATGAGCACCATCTGTCCGCAAAAAAGTCCGTACTATCTATTCTTTCTAACAGATAGTTTTGGGTGACTTTAATCTACCTGATATTTCTTGGTCTCTTCCCACTGACTCACTTGTCGCTATACCTTTATGCGCCCATGATTTTGTAGATGGCCTTTTAGAATTATTGTTACAGCAAGTAAACTTTATACGAAATTCCTTAAACAGACAATTAGATCTTGTGTTTGTTTCAGACCCGTCTGAGGTCACGGTATGTAGAATTAACGCTCTTATTGTACCTGAAGACCGATATCATCCAGCGATGGAATTGACATTTTGCCTCCCCTGCGCTCCTTTAGTTTCCCCAACTAATATGAGATGTTTTCATAAATGTGACTAACATATAATAAACTTTACGATATGATTTCTCATTATAATTGGACAGACTTGTTCCATTGTACAGACATTGAAAGTGCCACTGAACTATTCTATATAGTGTTAAATACTTTTTTTAATGAATGCCTTCCTGATAGGTTTCCTTACCAATGCGCTTCAAAAACTTAAAAACCTTAAATCAAACACTTATAAAAAGTATAAAAAATCGGGTATGCTATCAGATTTTTCGAAATATGTGGTGGTTCGATTGGATTTTAATGTTCTCAACAGACATTGCTATTCTATGTATCTAAATCGATGTAAATTTGAATTTTCAAATGATCCAAAAAAGTTTTACAACTTTGTTAATGCCAATTGTAAGTCATTAGCATTGCCTTCTTCGGTACGTCTAAACTCAACGAAGGCATCGACGGATTCTGAAATTGCTGATTTATTTGCTAAGTTTTTCCAAACTACTTATAGTTCGACAGCTTAATTCTAACTACCCTATTCCCTTAAATAGGGCAAATTGTATTTTTACCCCTTTAATTACTGAAAACTCTCTCCTAATAGATTTAGCAACAACAACGCCGACTTATTCTCCCGGTCCAGATGGACTTCCTGGATGTGTGCTCAAGTTTTGTGCGTCAACCATTTGTAAACCGATTCTTAAACTTTTTAATTTGTCTATTTCATCATCAGTTTTTCCTACTATCTGGAAGTACTCTTTTATTATTCCACTTCATAAAAGGGTGCGAAGGCTGATGCCAAGAATTATAGAGGTATTTCCAAATTGTTGGCAATTCCTAAAGCATTTGAACGTATTATCACTTCTCATTTGCAACATCTATGTTCCTCGCTTATATCACCGTGTCAGCATGGTTTTGTTAAGCGAAGATCGACCACCACCAACCTTTTTTGAATTGTCATCTATTGTAATAAATAGATTTCAGTAAAAAATGCAGACTGACGTTATATATACAGATTATAGTAAGGCCTTTGACTCCGTCAACCACTCTGTTCTTTTTATTCAAATTAGATCTGCTTGGGTTTCCTGGTAATCTATTAATTTGGATTTCAAGACTCAGAGGGTTATATTCAAGAATGCTGTTTCAAAATTGATCTACGTGACATCTGGAGTGCCTCAGGGAAGTCATCTGGGCCCTTTGCTGTTTTCTTTGTTTATCAACGATCTTCCCTCTACACATTCTCGTGTACTAATGTATGCTGATGATGTTAAGCTTTGTTTATCATATAATGATATAGCGTCGGGATTTAACTTACAGTCAGATATAGATTGCTTTTATGGATGGTGTGAGTACAACCTTTTAAAGTTGAACTACCTTAAATGCAACGTTATGACTTTTTATAGGGGTACTCCTACGTTTATCAGTTACTTTCTTCAAAATACGCCACTCGACCGAATATATTCAGTTAACGATTTAGGTGTTCTTCTGGACCCTAAACTTAAATTTGACTGCCACATAATGTCTGCTTTTAACAAAGACATGAGTGTTCTTGGGTTTATAAAGCGTTGGTCAAAAGGCCAAATTATTATTTACCTCGATTGTCCGTCCTATTTTGGAATATTGTTCGTCGGTTTGGAGTCCAAAATATCAAGTGCACATTGAACGTATTGAGTCGGTACAAAAAAATTTATTCTATTTGCCCTTCGTAGTTTGAACTGGGATCAAAACGTAAGGCTACCTTCCCTTCTACCAGAGTAGATTACTGTTGCTTAATTTACCTACACCTACACTAAATCGTAGAACAATGCTTGGTGCTATTTTTATGCAAAATCTTATAAGAGGTGATATTAATTCTGCAGAACTTGTAAACCGCCTAACTTTCAATGTTCCTGTTAGGCTAACACGAAATTATATTCCTCTAAATTTGTCACGATGTACATCAAATTTTTGTCTGCACGAGCCCTTTCGCGTTCTATGTAATAATTATAACAACCTTTATCATTTATTTATTTTCTATCCCGTTATTAAAAACTAATATTTTAACTCATTTGCTTTACTCTTAGTTGCGCATTTTATTTTCATTTGTGTCTTGTCTCTTGGCTGGGACACCCAAAATTAAATATAAAACGCGCTTACGTACCTACGTTCAACTGATCATAAGTTCAGAAGTTTTACTCGGATCGATCTAAAATTTTAACACAATATTCTCGAGATGTTGTGTATTCAGAAAAAAATAAAAAAATTCAAGAAAAAAATTAAATATTATGGTTCTTTAACGGGGGAGAATGTTGGAATAGATCTATTGTTATAAGTTTTAAGTTTTTAATACGAATTTAAACGTAACTGAACCACACACGGTTGCATTTAACTTTTTAACTTTTTTTCGGCAAGCCGAAGTTTATATACCCTTGCAGTTATTACTAATCGACTACATTTTGCTTTCTATGCCTATATTACTTAAAACAATGAAGTCATGTCGATTTTGAGCTGCATTTTGCCATCGTTTCTATGGCAGCTATATGGTATTGTTGTCCGATTTAAATTTAATTAAAATCGTAATTCCATAATATTTAAGGGGTTATCCGGGTCTTGACACTTCAAAAAATTCATGTTCTTCAAACTTTTTTATATAATAGTACAAAGTTTCAGAAATGTTGTCTGAAAATTTCAAGTTGATCGAAGCAAAAATGTAGGAATGGGAGAAATTTAAAGCCCAGCGCGTCGAACTTCACAACGGGCAATTCGGGATCTGGCGTCGGGCAGATGCGGCACTTTAAACGCGTTTTTCTCAAAACCACTTTTTTGAAGTCGGTAGTCACGATTTCTCAAAAACTATTGCACCGATCAGCTTCTGCTTTTGCACACTTCTTTTAGACATAATTATCTTGTCCTTAACGGAGGGATTTTTTAAATTTTTAATTACAACTCATTTTATAAGCCAAAATATGGCCAAAATTTACGTAAAAAAAGACACTTTTTATGAAAAGCGCTAAAAAATTCAATTTTTAATTTTAAAAAAAATGGCTCGTAGAGGACAAGCGAGACACATACACTATCAGAATAATTTTAGTTTTTTGATTTCAGATAAAAATTGATGGAGATATTTTGCCTACCGCAAGGACACAATTTTTTAAGAGGTCAAGTTCAAGCCTGCCTCAACGGCTCAATTTTAAAAATGTTTGGTTCAAATTTTTACACAATGTTGGTTAAACCATAAACATTAATGTACAATAAACGAAATTTGTGAAATTGTCGTAAGATCTTTTAAAAAAATTCACGAAAATAGGCTTTTTTTCGTGCTCCAAGACCCGGATAACCCCTTAAATATTACAAAATCCCAAAGAAAAACAAAAAAATTAAAAACAACCAAGTTATAATTTTTTATAAATTGTTTTTTTCGATTGTTCCTATGTGAGCTATGTAGCCCGATCCGGCTCGCTCCGACTTATATACTACCTGCAATAGAAAGACAACTTTTGGGAAAGATAGCTTTAAAACTGACGGACAGACGGACGGACGGACATGGGTAGATCGACTCTCCTGGTGATGCTGATCAAGAATATATATACTTTTTAGGGCCGGAAACATTTTTTTACTGCGTTGCAAACTTTTGACACCCTCTGCAGGGGTATAAAAACAGAACACAAAATGAGACTCAAAGCATAATCAATTGTCCCAAGGATGATGGAAAGTAGCCAGTTAACTGCTACTCGTTTGATAGCTCGGTATATCCTCTCGAAAACATGCCCGAATGCTAAATAACAAGGTAAGGTCCGAAAAACGGTATGAAATGTTATATGTTGAAATTGCAACAGTACCAACGTATTTTCAAAGACCCTACCTCAGTTAAAGTGGCAAAATCCTGATTTTTATTTCCTTCGATCATTTTTTAAAGTTTTTATTCTTAAAACCATCTAAAAGATTTATTACCTCAGTTAAAGTGGCAAAATCCTGATTTTTATTTTCTTCGATCATTTTTTTTTGTTTTTATTCTTAAAACCATCTAAAAGATTAAGGTTAAGGGTTTTTGGTTCTTATTGCCCTAACTTTTTCTGGGTCTGCTTTGGTTCCTTCTTTGGTGAAGATGAATCCTAAACATTCTACGCTTTCTATAAAGAACTTCGTCTTTTCCGTGCCACCCTCATGTTGGCATCGAGCAGGCGCTTTAGCACTATGTCAATGTGCCTAACATGTACGGTTTCTCTTTCGGAAAAAATAATATTAATATTTATACCTGTCCCGCAGCGACTTCCACGCCAGCTTGCAACTATTATCTTAACATAAATATTGTAAATGTACAATTATGACTTAAGCATAGTACTCAGATCGACAAACGAGTACGAGTGTGACCAAAATTTCGAGAGTTCATCAGAATTAAGCATGCTACGGTCGTACTTTCAATCAGCTGAGTTTGTTGACATGCAGCTAAAATTCAAATATCGTATTTGCGGGAAAGAGCCTTTAAAAGATATTATAAGCTACCTTGGCAATACAAGTCTGACGCTGTACAATGAAATTAAAAAACTGATCATTATTTGCTAATTTATTGTGTTTTTCGTACATTTTTGACCTACGAAACATTTTGCTTTGACAAGATGCACCCCATATAGTATTAATGTTATTTTGTCCTCACATGTAAACTCCTGCAATCGTCTTTTAGGGGTTTTTTTGATTTTTTCCCTCCATTATTTAAAATGTTCAGTGAGAAGCGCACGCCAAAAGATTAAATTTTGTAATCTTTATGCTAGGGTTTACCAAAAGTTTATTTCAGGTGGTGGTTGGCAACGGGAAGTAATTCTCTTAAACTTTTTTCGTCGATCTGAGTACTAAGGTGAAAAAAAACTGTATGCCCGCAGTTTGCTTCACCCACTCTTTTATGACTGACGAACTGTTTTTGTCGATATGACTACTAAGCTTTTCTCGAATAAAATGCAGAAATTCCCTAGAAAATCTACCCCGTTCTGGCCATCGTAAAACATTAACAAGCAGAGAGGAGGTGAAAATCCTTGAGGACAACAGTAAAAACCCGCATTTATTGGCTTCAAAATTAATACCACCATATCCACATCTAGCGTAAAAACTTTAATCTTTCCAGTGTGACCAAAATTTCGAGAGTTCATCGCAATTAAGCGTGCTACGGTCGTACTGTCAGTCAGCTGGGTTTGTTGACAAGCAGTATTTGCGGGAAAGAGCCTTTAAAGGATATTATCTAATACCTTGGCAAGACAAGTCTGCCGCTGTACAAAGAAATTGAAAAACAATACAATTTAAATTTAACAGTTGTTTTTTTTAATTTACTGATAATTATTTGCTAATTTAAAGTTCAAAGCTGCACTTTTATTGTGTTTTTTCGTACATTCTGGACCTAAAAAACATTTTGCGCTGACAAGAGGCACCCCAGATACTATTCATGTTATTTTGTCCTCACATATAAACTACTGCAATCGACTATTGCAGGTTTTATTCCCTCCATTTTTTAAATTGTTTAGTGAGAAGCGCACGCCAAAAGATAAAATTTTTTAATTTTTTCGCTAGGGTTCACCCAAAGTTCATTTCCGCAGACAGGCAACGCTATGGAATTTTCAGGTATTTTTTCGGCGATCAGGGGACCGACGTGAAAAAAAGCCCGACGAAAAGTGAACGCCAGCTGTTTGCCTCTCGCTCTCTCTCATGACTGGCGTACGGTTTTCGTCGATCTGGATACTAGGCTATATTTCCGAAGTGAGGTGCCGAATTCTATTAAGAAATAAATTTAAAAAAAAAACAATATTTGATGCCGAAACAAAAAACGAATAATTTTGTGAGACGTGAAGCTAATTTAAAAAAAAATGTTGGCTATTGTTTGAATGTTTAATAAGTGCGTTACGGGGACCTCATAACCAGACCACTTCCCTTTACCTGAAATACATGGAAATCATGGTGGGATCATCCTATGGGTTGGGCCTGTATGGCAGCTTCTGGCGGGGCAACCTCGTTTTTTTTAAGTTATTATGGATGGCCAAGATGTACCTACAGATTTATAAGGAAAACCTGCTCCAAACTGCTGAAAAACTGGGCATACGCGATCGATTTCGATTTTACCAGGAAAACGATCCGAAACATTCAGCAGGAACTGCCCTCATGTCGTCATAACGCCAGCACAGTCTCCAGATTTAAATGTGATCGAAAATTTATGGGAAAATATTGGACATCGCTATAAGGAAGAGGAAGATTTCGAACAAAAACGACATGAAAAGTGTTCTTATGGAAGAATGGCCAACAGAAACCACTAAAAAGTTAGTTTCTTCCTTGGGTCTCAAAGCTGTCCTGAACCAGAAAGCAGGACATACAAAATATTAGCTTTCAAATTACAAATAATAAGTTAAGAAGAATGAACTGCAGGAAATAAGCTGCGGCATGAAAAAAGCCTGCATATTTTGTTTTTACGATTAAGAAAATCGTTTTTATTTAGTAAACAAGTTAATATTCCCTTTTAAAATACTGCATTGGAATTTTTCTGTTATCTTTCTTAGTTTAGCAGGAATAACGACTTGAACTTTTTTTAGGTAACTGCACGAAATAAGCTGCGATCCACTGTATGTATTCTTTACAGGAAAGGATGTTTTCACAGCGTTGCAGCTGAAATTAAAATACCATTACTGTGAAAGTCATCCCGGCCTTCACCTGTTAGGATACCAAACCTGCATTCGGAGTTTTTAATATAAAAGTATTGATGCCCTTTCTTATTAATGAACTTCCAAAAATATAAATGCATGACATGTATATTGTTCTCACAGTGCATGTAGATATCGTAAATGCACAAAATGTTTTATTTAAACAAGAATAAAACGGCTACAATTTATCGTTTTCTATGCATGTGTTCACGGTTCTTACGCTTCCAGGCAGCACGCCTAGATCCACCGATAGTCTGGGAGTATCTATATCCCTTTCCTATTCCACGCGAGCTCTTTCCGGCTGACGTAAGGCCACGCAACTCGCGATGCTTGTGGACATGTTTGCAGATCCAGTTGATTTTTGGATCACGGCGAATAGCACTGTGATGAGTGTCAATCAAAATTACCTCAAAATACTTATAAGAAGCATCTTGCGCAATCCAATACGAGTTCAAGACTCTCAAGCCACCAAGTCGTCGGCCAACACGTTCCTAGAAAAAAAGTGATTTAGTACTTGTAGTATAAGATGGACCGCATGTTTGGCACGATTTGTGTCAGACATCTAAGGAAGTTTAAGAGTCAACATAGTTTGTATGTTAAGATTTGTTGTCATCAAGACTAAAGCTATAATTGTTTATAATTTTTTTAGTTCTTACCTCGGCAATGGATTGTAATCCACGGTATGGCTTTAGTTGGTTTACACCGTGACTCTTCGGCTTGCCGTAGGTGCAGCCTTTAGGCACTGGACGCTTGCGGCCACCGCGACGGACACGAATTCTATAAATCACGAACCCTTGCTTTGCACGATATCCCAAACGCCTTGCCTTGTCCGGTCGAGTAGGTCTTGGTGAACGATGTAGTTTGGTTAGTTGGCGGTATTGCCACACGCGAATACGAAGCAAGTATCGCATAACATCACTCTGTTTCTTCCTATACAATTCCTGCATGTACCGGTATGCCCCCATCTTCGCAAATTGATAGACCTAGTAACAAATTTACACGTTATTTAATAACTGTCACATCATCGGTCCATCAACTCTTCCAACTGTACTAAAAATGTACATTTTAGAATCTACAATACAAATACAATATAATATGAATGTGCACAAAACATCTCATATACAAAATGTGTTCACAAATAATTCAGCAATCCATAATCAACACCAAAAGATTAAGAGTGGTGCATGGAATATCATCAGACGAGTCACATAACACTCATTAACTATCAGACCAGAGACACATCCAACTTACAAGACGGCTAAATCCAAAAGAAGGAAGTAGGCAGTTGAGGGAGAGAACTAAAATTGTTAAGGGTTGCACTGAAAATATCGAGCATGTCAATTGACACAGTAGAAAAGAACGATTTCCCGGCTTTTCTCTAATAGCATATACACACAGAAAAATATATACTACTGGATTCTACCTACGATAACACATCAATATCGATATCACTTAGGGCCCGTTTGGGGCCGTTAATTAATATTCTACAGTTTTTTTTCAATTAAGCCTAGTATCCTTATCGACGAAAACCGTACGCCAGTCATGAGAGAGAGCGAGAGGCAAACAGCTGGAGTTCACTTTTCGTCGCGCCTTTTTTCACGTCGGTCCCCTGATCGACGAAAAAAATACCAGAAAATTCCATAGCGTTGTCAGTCTGCGGAAATGAGTTTTGTGTGAACCCTAGCGAAAAGATTAAAAAATTTAATCTTTTGGCGTGCGCTTCTCACTGAACATTATAAGAAATGGAGGGGAAAACTCAAAAAATCGCAAAAGTCGATTGCAGGAGTTTACAATTGAGGACAAAATAACATTAATACTATCTGGGGTGCCTCTTTTGCCTTTTAAATGCGCAAAAGTCAAAAGTGCCGGAGCATGTGAACACGGATTCCAGCTTCTGGAACATTGTTATATTATGCGACTAGTCAAAATTTAATATTTTTGGATATGAGGGCTTTTAATGTTTGGCGAAAGCCATAGATAGAGCTGCAAACAAAATACATATTTAATTTACCAGACAACGGACAAGCCTGGTGGTGGGAGCTTCATGGTTTGGATGTGCGTCAAATTAGCGTCGGTGACTAAGCGTCGATGGCTGAACGGTGGAATGTGGAACGCTGAGGCTGTTTTTATTTTTTGATTTTCTTGCTATTTAAGCACTTAATTGAAAACTTTTAGATGCAAAAATATTAAGAAAAGAAAATCCTAACTATATATGTAAGACTTAAGCATTTTGGAGGTCTGGAAGTATTTCAGAAAAAATCGCTTTACAGTGGGCAAGCGTCTGAATCAGCCCATACAAAATAAGGACTACAAAATTGAATTGGAAATAAAGTCCTTCACAGAGAGTGTGCCAAAATGCCGTGTATATAGGCGTATGTAGGTATGTTTTAGTAATGTTTCTGGAAAATTTGATAAAAAAATATCCCACAGTTTTTGAGAAAATCGCATTACAGTTTGCGTAGTTTAAAGGGATATAAAAGTGCCGCCCAATCTATTATTTGAACCAATCGCTAGCCATTGCATGAACCAACTTATTTTCTGTCTTTTAAAATACCAATCGACGCTAACCTTTCCTACGCCCCTTACAGAGCGTGTGCCAAGTCAGGAGATATTTTAAAAAATTGATAGGCAATCGAATTAACTTTGAGGAAAGGTTCAATCACCTTGAACCCACAGTTTTCTTGAAATCAATACTTTCCCATGATCACGTCACACTTGAGCCGTTCCAGACAGCAACCATCACAAAATTGTCCTGTCCATGACAGCAACCGTCAAAAAATACCAATTCGACGCTAACTTTTGAAAAATTCCTACGCCCCTCGCAGAGCGTGTGCCAAATCGGGAAGTATTTCAAAAAACTGATAGGCAATCGAATTAACTTTGAGGAAAGTTTCAATCACTTTGAACCCACAGTTTTCTTGGAATTAAAATTTGTTAAGTGAATGGCCACACGGCAGCGTTTCCAAGACACTTACCACTGTGATTCATCGATAGTTGTTCGATATTTGGATATTTTTTAGATATTTCGCGCAGTATATAAGCAATTGACATGAATCTTTCCAAATCTTTTTTTTTATACATCCCTTGATTAGGGTAAAAGCGTGTGCCGATCGGACGTCTATATCCTCTTGCTCCCATAGGAAAAATAGGTTGAAATCGGTCAAAATTTGATGTTTTTCAAAATATTTCGCGTAGTGTGTAAGCTATTGACATACATTTTTCCAAGTCTTATTTATTTAGGCATATCTTGATAAGGATAAAAGCGCTTGCCGATCGGACGCCTTTATCTTATAGCTTCGGTAGGAAAATTGTTAAAGGCTGCGAAAGTATCCCTTTTTTTATATTTTTATATGACAGTTTTGCAGTATAAAAGCAATTGACATCAAACGATGCAAATCTAGTTTATTTATGAATACCTTATTCCTTTCGCTACTTTTTCAGTTTTAGCAATTTCGGCAAAGTCAGCAATAGTATTAAAACTTCGGCTTGCCGAAGTTAGTTTCCGTCCTCGATTTTAGTTCATAATCTTTAAAAAAATAATTTTAAGGGCTGGTTGAAATAAGCTGTGACATTTATTTTACTTGTTATTTTTAGTTTTAAAATCAAAATAAATAAAAAAATATCCAAAAATGTAAGAATTCTTGAAATAAAAGTTAAAATAGAGAGCTATAAATCTGCGTTTAGTATGTCCCAATATCCAATTAATTTTATATTAATAAATTATTTAGTTTTAATTCATATTTTATTAATTTATTTAGTTTTAATAAATAATATTTTAATAAAGATCAACACAAAAAAAAATGATGTTTTAAAAACTGAAAGTTGTCTATGGCCCGAATTTGACATGTCATTGTTACATAAGTGGACTGCTTTTATTAGCACATATAGCTAATGTGGAAATTTACACCGACGTGTTAACAGCACGTATCGCTGATCTAGATATGTTTACCTTTGATTGTCGTGAAACTAAACGAAATAAAATTTCAATCGTCAAAATGGGTGAATTAAAACAGCGTCTTCATTACTAATGCTATCGTGGCACTGGCAGTTGAAGAAAAGGAGGAAGTTTTTTGAGGATTTAACCCTAGTACTCAGATTGACGAAAACTGTGCGCCAGTCATGAGAGAGAGCGAGAGGCAAACAGCTGGCGTTCACTCTTCGTCAACTTTTTTTTCACCTCGGTCCTCAGATCGACGAAAAAAATACCAGAAAATTGCATAGCGTTGCAAGTCTGCGGAAATGAACTTTAGGTGAACCCTAGCGAAAAGATTAAAAAAGTTAATCTTTTGGCGTGCGCTTCTCACTGAACATTATAAGAAATAGAGGGAAAAACTCAAAAAACTCGCAAAAGTCGATTGCAGGAGATTACATGTGAGGGCAAAATAACATTAATAGTATCTGGGATGCCTCTTGTCAGAGCAAAATGTTTATTAGGTCAAAAATGTACGAAAAACACAATAAAAGTGCAGCTATGAACTTTAAATTAGCAAATTATTATCAGTATTTAAAAAAAAAAAACTGTTAAATTTAAATTGTAGTGTTTTTAATTTCTGTGTACAGCGGCAGACTTGTCTTGCCAAGGTAGTTGATAATATCTTTTAAAGGCGCTTTCCCGCAAATTCGATATTGAAATTTTAACTGCTTGTCAACAAGCCCTGCTGACTGACAGTACGACCGTAGCACGCCTAATTGCGATGAACTCTCGAAATTTTGGTCACACTGGAAAGATTAAAGTTTTTACGCTAGATGTGGATATGGTGGTATTAATTTTGAAGCCAATAAATGCGGGTTTTTACTGTTGTCCTCAAGGATTTTCACCTTCTCTCTGCTTGTTAATGTTTTACGATGGCCAGAACGGGGTAGATTTTCTAGGGAATTTCTGCATTTTATTCGAGACAAGCATAGTAGTCATATCGACAAAAACAGTTCGTCAGTCATAAAAGAGTGGGTGAAGCAAACTGCGGGCATACAGTTTTTTTTCACCTTAGTACTCAGATCGACGAAAAAAGTTTAAGAGAATTACTTCCCGTTGCCAACCACCACCTGAAATAAACTTTTGGTAAACCCTAGCATAAAGATTACAAAATTTAACCTTTTGGCGTGCACTTCTCACTGAACATTTTAAATAATGGAGGGAAAAAATCAAAAAAACCCCTAAAAGACGATTGCAGGAGTTTACATGTGAGGACTAAATAACATTAATACTATCTGGGGTGCATCTTGTCAAAGCAAAATGTTTCGTAGGTCAAAAATGTACGAAAAACACAATAAATTAGCAAATAATGATCAGTTTTTTAATTTCATTGTACAGCGGCAGACTTGTATTGCCAAGGTAGCTTATAATATCTTTTAAAGGCTCTTTCTCGCAAATACGATATTTGAATTTTAACGGTATGTCAACAAACTCAGCTGATTGATAGTACGAGCGTAGCACGCTTAATTCTGATGAACTCTCGAAATTTTGGTCACACTAGAAAGATTAAAGTGTTAAAGCTAGCGTACTAGTTTGTCGATCTGAGTACTAGTCTTTAGATGATTATATATATTAGATCATTCGAGTCAAATGACTCTTATACACTTAAATTTCTCACTTTAATTTTTAATGACACATCTTTTGGCGGTTCCATTGTACGCTAATGTCACATTGTGTCTTTTCTGTGTAGGAAACTTTTGTGAGTCTGTCTGAGGTATTAACGTGGAAATGGTGGTGAAGGCAGTACATAAATTATATTTGGTTTCGTATTGCTTACTTGTCATTTTAAAGTAGCCCTATGTTATCGATAATTTAACATAGAAATAAACATTTTCGGGAGATGAAGCCTATGCCGAAGAAATTTTAAATAATTCAAAATATATTAATGTATTAAAATGTTCTATGAACACATAATTTTGGCCAAGAAAGGCCCGTTGGCCAGGATCTGGTTAGCAGCACATTGGGACAAAAAGATTACAAAAGCCCATGTGTTTGAAACTAATATTGAAAAATCGGTCGAAGGTATTTTGCAGCCTAAAGTAAAATTAGCGCTAAGAACGTCTGGTCATTTGTTGCTGGGAGTTGTGCGCATATATTCAAGGAAAGCAAAATATTTATTAGCTGATTGCAATGAAGCATTTGTTAAGATTAAGGTAGGCTATATTTTTCAAAGATTTAAACGCATATGTAATACTTCTCTTTTAAGATGGCTTTCCGACCAGGCCTGGTCGACCTACCAGAAGGTCACAGAGAAGCGAATGTTAATGCAATAACACTTCCTGAAGTTTTTCATGACTTTGATACGGCGTTGCCTGAATTAAATGATATTGATATTGAAGCACAATTTTCTATTAATCAGTCTAGAGCTGACGAGATAACAATGAGAGAAGATTACGGCAGTCTGTCACTCTCCCTACAGGATGATGGCTTTGGTGATATTGGTTTCGAAGCGGAAGCACCAGAGATTATGCGAGGATCAGTATCTTCAAATATCAATGTAAGTTTGTATTATTATAGTCTATTCCTGGAGATTCCTGCGAAAATCGAATTATTGAGGTGTTTTCCAGATAACACTTTCATGAAATGGTAAAAGATGCTCTAGTTTACTCAAAGTTCACGATTTTCAAGTTTTTAAGTGTAGCAAACTTGTTTCCGCATTGGAAATAAATGGATTTTTAAAAAATTTTTTAAATAGTTCTTAATGAAGACGTATATGGATTACCATATTGGATTGTAGACTATGGGCCTAAGAACAAATTGGCTTGCAGAACCAGCAACCCTTGAGCTGCCACCATTATGCTTTAAGGACGTTCAGGCACAGATTCAACTGATTCAAAGAATAGCATTTCAATTTGGCCAAATCCGAATGGCAACACTTTATTTTGGTTGCTGATCTTGAGCCTATAACAGACTATGAGCCTATGATATAAACTAATATGCCTTCTTTATTTATTTATATAAAGCTAGCTTAAGTTTTAAAACTATGAACTAACAAGAAAGGAATGCTAACTTCGGGCAGAGCCGAAGTTGAAATACCCTTGCAAAATATTCTGTAAATTATGTTATTTATATGATGCATTCTTAACACTCATATAAATCCCAACTTCCTAACTTTAAAAGCCAAACACCAAAATTATGGCATTTCCAATCGTTCAGTTATATGTCGGCTATAGGATATAGTCGAACGATCCTTATGAAATTTGGTAGGTCGAATTAATTGACCAAATATAAAACCCATAGAAAATCCCAACTTCCTAACCTTACAAACACCAGTCCGATCGTTCAGTTATATGGCAGCTATAGGATATAGTCGTCCCGATCCTTATGAAATTCGGTAAGTCGGATTGATTGGCCAAAAATAAAACCCATGGAAAATCCCAACTTCCTAACTTTAAAAACACAAAAGTTATGGGTTTTCCGATCGTTCAGTTATATGGCAGAAAAACAACTTTTGGGAAAGTTTCAAGCAGATAGCTTCAAAACTAAGGGACTAGTTTGCATAGAAACGGACGGACGGACAGACGGACATGGCTAGATCGACTCTCCTGGTGATGCTGATCAAGATTATATATACTTTATAGGATCGGAAATGTCTCCTTTACTGCGTTGCAACCTTTTGACTGAAATTATAATAACCTCTGCAAGGGTATAAATATACTAAGAGCATTAGCAGCTGAGGCCTTCCGCTCGTCTGGGATGACAGTATTAATTTAATTTAAAGGAATGAGATAAATTTTAAATGTTACGAATGATTTGGGCTTTTTGAAGATATGAAATGATTATACCCGTTATTCGTAGAGTAAAAGGGTATATTATATTCGTGCAAAAGTATGTAGTAGGTAGAAGGAAGCGTTTCCGACCCTATAAAGGATATATATTCTTGTTCAGACTCACTAGCCGAGTCGATCTAGCCATGTCCGTCTGTCCGTCTGTCTGTCCGTATGAACGCTGAGATCTCGGAAACTATAAAAGCTACAATATTGGTATTTTGCATGTAGATTTTAGGAGTTCCTACGCAGCGCAAGTTTGTTTCAAAATGGTGCCCCCTCTGACGCCCACAAGCCATAAGCTGTGGCCACAGATTTGATGCTATTATGAAAATATTAATTGATATGTATTTGTTTCGTCAATACCTATCGATTGTCCAAATAAAACTTTGCCACGCCCACTCTAACGCCCAAAAACCCATTAAACGCTTAAGCCTGGCTAGCGCCTACATTTACGCCTTTCATGGCGCGTGGTACCAATGTCTTGGGGTAGATTGCGCAATACATTAACGGATGACTTTGGAACAGCTGGCCAAGGTGCTCAACAGAGTCAACGTTAATTTTGCTTTGAAAGACCCCGTTGCAAATCAACGGCCTCCACGTGGTGTTCCCTGGGTACCGATTTTAACATAAAAATCGGGAGCTAATTCGAGCGGCGAGAAACATACAAGAAGGCATATTTATATTAAGTTGTTTAGCTGAGTAACGGGTATCTAATAGTCGAGGCACTCTGCTATAGCGTTCTCTCTTGTTTTAGTTATGTTTTTGTTGGAAGTTATGATGTTGGCTGGGTTGTCGGACAGGAAGGACAAGGCGAGGAAAGGGCAGGAGCTTAAAATGTGGTCGATGTTTAAATGTGGGCTGTTGCAATATGGACATGTCCATTTGTCCATGTAGTGTGAGATGTAAGTGAGGTGTTTCCTAGTCGAATTCGGTTTATAATTATTTGAGGTTTCCGATTGGTGTGCGAATACGAAAAGCTGGAAGGATTATTTATAACGATATTCTTATACAAGGAAGAGGTATTGTTATGCAGGTCGGATTGTTATAGTTTAATGTATTTTTTAGGTTATAACGACATGTGCGTGGATACAAGCGGGTATTTTTGTGTTTCTACTGCTGTTTTGTCAGCATTCTCATTGCCTTTTATGCCGATGTGGCTGGGGATAGAAATGAGTTTATTTTTTGGGAAATGATTGGTAATAAGAGGTATTATGGTAGTAGTATTTTTGCTTTTTTCAATCGAGAGGGAGAAACCTGAGTACGTCCACCATTCTTTAATTTTTTGGAACACAGATGTTATATTTGTAGAGGTATTTTTTTCTTATTGTGTTCTATGATTATGTGGAAATTGTCTGCCTAGGCCGTAAACTAAAATTGTCTAGGGATGGAAATAATGATACAAAGGGAGTTGTAGGCAATTAGGAATAGGATAACAGAGATGGGGGAGCCTTGTAGGATTCCGTTGTCAAGTGGGTAAGCGTTGGAAAGTGAGATTCCGTTTTTGACAATGAATTTTCTTTTGTTCATAAAGTTAGCCACGTATTTTAGTATTTGGGGGGCCTACTTTCCATTTTTGGAGTTGGTGGATGAGGGATATAATACCTATTTTATCAAAGGCTTTTGCGAAATCTAGAGATATTAGATGAGATTGTTAGATGATCTACATATAGTGGACTGTCTAGGACAGATTTCCTTTTTTAAAACCGAATTGGTTGTTGTGAATGAGTTTGTTGGTTAAAACAAACCACAACAATCTTTTACCAATGACTTTTTCCAGAACTTTTGCTAAACATGGGTTTAGTGCTATAGGTCTGTATGATTTGGGTGCGATTTGGAGTATTTGGGGTTTTAAAATAGGGAGGACTAGCCAAAGTTTGTAAGATTGAGGGATGTTAGAGCTGAGGATATTATTAAACTGTTGTAAAGTTTTTAGTTTAAAAGGGGAAGGTGTGTTTTTATAGCCTTGCAGAGGGTGTTATAATTTCAGTCAAAAGTTTGCAACGGAGTAAAGGAGACATTTCCGACCCTATAAAGTATATATATTCTTGATCAGCATCACCAGGAGAGTCGATCTAGCCATGTCCGTCTGTCCGTCCGTCTGTCAGTTTCTACGCAAACTTGTCCCTCAGTTTTAAAGCTATCTGCTTGAAACGTTCCCAAAAGTTGTCTTTTTATTGCAAGTAGTATATAAGTCGAAACGAGCCTGATCGGCCGACTATATCCTATAGCTGCCGTATAACTGAACTATCGGAAAGGCCATAACTTTGGTGTTTTTAAAATTAGGAAGTCGGGATGTTTTATAAGTATTAAGAATGCATCATATGAATAATTTTGGAGAATATAATAATAACAGAATATTCTGCAAGGATATATCAACTTCGGCTCCGCCCGAAGATAGCTTTCCTTTCTTGTTTATCATGCAGTAGGAGTTGCGATCCTTTGTGAGAGTTGAAGGCAGATAGAAGTTATAATAGCCTTATGTCTTTTTCTATTTCTAGCGCTGAGTGGCATGGAAAGAAGTTTGTTGTGTAGTTGACCAGGCTCTTATTTGATCTGAATGTAGTAGAAAAATTTGAGTTTCCAGCTTCTTTTGACCAGTCGTTAACGAAGATGCTTGGTATCTCTGATGGATTTTTTGGTGTGAGTTTGGGTGAAAGGGTTCTAGATAGTGTGGGTATGTTTAGTGGGATAGAGTCCGCATAAACTTTTAATGTTTGCCGACACTCTAGATGGGTCAGAGTTGGGTTGGATTTCGGAGGTGAAGTTGTTGATGGCTGTTATATTTGGCTTCTCTAATTGCTCTTTTGTACTTGTCGTTGGCTTTTTTGAATTTAACTATATTTTCTGAACTAATGTTAGCTTTAAGCAGCTTCCATTATGTGTTTTGTATGTATTTAAGGAAAGCTATGCCTTTGTTTCAGCAGGGGACGGTACTTTTTGAGGGTAAGTAAAGAGTTTTGGGGTTTAGAGAGGTGGGCATTTTGAATTATTACTTTTTTGATCATTACAGCTTCTTTGTTTATATTGTTGGTAGGTTTATGATCTGAGTTGTAATTTATGATATTGTTCCTACTCCTCTGGAGTTGGCCCTGGGGGATCCCCATTAAGTGTCCCAGCTGTTGAAGTCATGACTAGTGTGGGTAGGTTTGTTGGGGATAGGACGTTTTGTAGGTTGTTTAGGTTAAAGTGCTATGCTGTAGGTCTTATAGCTTCAAGATCTGGACCTAGTTAGTGGATGTTGTGAGTGGGAAATGGATTTATGCTTTATTCGGGGCTGTGCCTCCGAATGCATTTGTACTGTAGCTGCAGTAAATTAAATAGTTTATGGGAATTGGGAGTGATGTAGTGTGCGATAAGTGTGTTTATTGTAGGGCTATTACATGTGGATTAAATTGTTTAATAGGTAATTTTAGTTCGGTATAGTTATTTCGGTAACCTTTAATGTTCCACTGGATTATTTTAACCGTTTTTATAATTTATAGGGGTGTGGGTAGATTAATTTGTTTCCTTATCACAGGAGTCGCTGGAATTGGATTTGATTTTTTTGTTAGCGTTTTTTTTGCGACTTAGAGATGCTAGCATCCCTGTAGAAAATCGCATTTTGCGATTGGCCCCTGCCACCACGCTGATGACCCTGCCGGTAATTCAACGCTGGGGTGGAGTGTTGTCCATGGATGATTAGCAAGGCTCCGACCTCCAGATTGGGCGATGTAGTTTGCCACTTGGTTTATCGCTGAAGGCCAGGCCTGCCAGAACCGCTGTCTGAGCGTGGATAGCAGTATCCACCTCTTTGAGTATCTCAAACCTCTGGTCGGTGCGTCTGGCTCTAATCCTTGCGACAGCGAACGAAGGGCCTGCCGATTAGTGCCCTGGAGTGAGCGCCTCCCCCTCGTTGGGATCGGTGCTGGTTGGAGTTAGAGGCCGAGAATTGAGCACGGCCTCGGTGTCCGCCAGATAAGCCCTGACCTCGGCTTTGGTTAGGGACGCGTTTGCGACTTGACGCAGGAAAATTTCTTTCGCTGACTTCACGGCCGCCTCCCACAAACAGCCGAAGTGCGGTGTTTGTGGTGGGATGAACCTCCACTCGATGCCCTTCTCCACGACGAACAGTGTAAACTGCGACTGCTGATACTCGAAGGCGCTCTGAAGACTTCTCAGCTCGTTCCTGGCTCCCACGAAGTTCGTCGCGTTGTCGGAATGTACTCGATGCGGTACGCCACGTCTTGCGATGAAGCTTTTAAGGCCAAAAAGAAAAGAGTCAGTCGACAAATTTGTAACGAGTTCCAGGTGAACAGCCTTGAAAGCAAAACAGACAAATACAGCAATATACATCTTAATGGGGGGCCGTCCTCGAATACGCCACAAATATGAAATGGCCTTACGGATTCGAACCTATCCGCAGGCAGATTTCCTATAATTTGGTTCATCAGAACAGGCTTATATCTAAAACAATGGATGCATTTTCGAACCACCCGAGTGCATTCTCTGCGAGCATTTATTAACCAGATTTCTTGCCGAAAAAGACCGATCATCGTTTTTGCATTTGCGTGACAATTTCTCAAATGCAAATTTTGGAGATACAAATCAACAATATGGTTTTTACAAGGGATTAATATCGGAAATTTAGCATTTTCTGAAATAGGTGCTTGCAAGAGTCTACCTCCCACCCGAATTAGCGAATATCTTCTACCAGCTTCGGAAAACTTTTGTATGAAGGGCGTTATCATCTGCAAACTTGGTTGTAAAACATGTCCTTTTTTAATTTTCTTCTACTTCTAAATTTCTTAAAAAATTATGTAACTCTCTAGCAGTCAGACTTACAGTGCCGCTCAACTGAATAGGTTTGAAAATTATTTCTTCTATTTTTACATCTCTCTTTGTTCCTATGGCATTTGTGCCTTCTTTCTTTTTTTTTTGAACATTCATTTGTTTTCTCATAATATGACAACAAAAATTTAACGGGTTGTATGCAACGGTAAATCAGAATTTTGCTTTCATCGTGAAATTCGCTAAATGTGTGTTCTATTTTTGGCTCATCTGATTAGGTTGGACAACTTTGACTTCACTTTGTGACTGACTGCGTGATTGAAAACATATAATTTCTTTTGTTTACTTAAATCTAAAGTAATTGCTACCATTTTTTTTTAATATGGGTCGCGGAAAATCTTTAACCGATTTTGAAAAAGGTCACATTAAAGGCTATATTGAATCTGGCCTAAAACATAATGAAATAGCAAAGAAGATTGGTCGAAGTCAAAACGTGGTAAGCAATTTTCTTCGTAATGAAGCCGATTACGGGAAAAAAATGATAGGAGGAAAAAAATATGCTACGACGGCATCAGAGAGGCGATTAATCCTTCGAACTGCTTCGAATTCCCACCTGTCTGCCAGTAAAATCAGGGATGAATGCGGTGTAAATGCTAGTTTGGCAACGGTAAAACGAGTTATTCGGAGTGCTAAACACTTAAAGAGATTAAAAATAAAAAAAACCTCCTCTCAATGATGCACGGAAGGAAGTGCGACTTCGATTTGCGCGGGATCACATGACATGGAACAAGGAGTGGAAGGCTGTGGTCTTCTCCGATGAAAAAAAGTTCAATCTCGACGGACCGGATGGCTACAACTATTATTTTCACGATATGCGAAAAGAGGAATGCTTTTTGAGTCGTCATCACTCCTGTACAGGAGGCGTAATGGTTTGGGGAGCCATATCGTTTTATGGAACTTGCGAGCTGCAGTTTGTTTCATCAAAGATGAATGCAAATGTCTACAAGACTGTGCTCCAAAAGGCTTTTCCCCAGTTTTCCGAAATTTTTGGACCTATTCAATGGACGTACCAACAAGACAACGCCCCCATCCATACAGCCCGGGTTACAAAACAGTGGATTAAGGACCAGAATGTGAACTTGCTCGAGTGGCCGCCAACTCCCCAGACATAAATATTATCGAGAACATTTGGGGACTTTTATCCAGGAGAGTGTATGAAGGGGGAAGACAATTTCAAGACTCGGCGACCCTGATTGAAGCGATTAAAAAAGCCTGGGCAACTATTTCACTGAGTGAAATTGAAAAATATTACGATTCCTTATCAAATCGAATGTTTGAAATAATTAAGAATAGGGGGGGTCATACCAAATATTAAATAATTCAGAAATAATGTCTTTTATTATTTAAGTTACCAAGTACCATGAAATATTGCTGTGAATAATTTTTTTTTAATAGTTTTGTTTGTCAAACCTATTCACTTGAGCCAAAAATAATGTAGGTTTTCAGCTATGTTTTTGAAAAAAGATAAAAAAAATATAAAAAACCAAACCAAAAAAAAAAAAACTTTTGTATTTTATAAAGAATTGATCGTTTTACTTAAAAAAATTTATTTGGTTTAAATCCGAGTGCTCGTTATGAAGATATTATGTTCTAAGTCTAAAAAAGAAGTCAAACCTATTCAGTTGAGCGGCAGTGTACTGATCTT
Source organism: Drosophila carrolli (assembly GCA_018152295.1). Lineage (NCBI taxonomy): Eukaryota > Metazoa > Arthropoda > Insecta > Diptera > Drosophilidae > Drosophila > Drosophila carrolli. The sequence continues at coordinate 2,105,054 of JAECXJ010000003.1, read as the reverse complement.
TCCCGTGATTTAGCTAGGTTTAGAAATCTGTAAACGTATCCAAGAATTCTAATGAGTTTGGGAAACGATGAGATACGAGTAATAAATTCAAACGGAGTTGATAGCTCGACGGCTATACAAATTAAATTTTTTAATGTGTCCACACGTTGTCCCTCGCCGCTGTCCGTGAGGGTAGGGGGTCACACTCCAGTACGCCACGTCTTGCGATGAAGCTTTTAAAGGCCAAAAAGAAAAGAGTCAGTCGACAAATTTGTAACGAGTTCCAGGTGAACAGCCTTGAAAGCAAAACAGACAAATACAGCAATATACATCTTAATGGGGGGCCGTCCTCGAATACGCCACAAATATGAAATGGCCTTACGGATTCGAACCTATCCGCAGGCAGATTTCCCATAATTTGGTTCATCAGAACAGGCTTATATCTAAAACAATGGATGCATTTTCGAACCACCCGAGTGCATTCTCTGCGAGCATTTATTAACCAGATTTCTTGCCGAAAAAGACCGATCATCGTTTTTGCATTTGCGTGACAATTTCTCAAATGCAAATTTTGGAGATACAAATCAACAATATGGTTTTTACAAGGGATTAATATCGGAAATTTAGCATTTTCTGAAATAGGTGCTTGCAAGAGTCTACCTCCCACCCGAATTAGCGAATATCTTCTACCAGCTTCGGAAAACTTTTGTATGAAGGGCGTTATCATCTGCAAACTTGGTTGTAAAACATGTCCTTTTTTAATTTTCTTCTACTTCTAAACTTCTTAAAAAATTATGTAACTCTAGCAGTCAGACTTACTGATCTTTCCCGTGATTTAGCTAGGTTTAGAAATCTGTAAACGTATCCAAGAATTCTAATGAGTTTGGGAAACGATGAGATACGAGTAATAAATTCAAACGGAGTTGATAGCTCGATCGCTATACACACTTGGGCAGCTCTTTTTAACTCTGAGTTTTTAATTCGGAAGGTATAGAAAAATGCGAGTTTTCTGGCCATGAAGTCTCATTTTCATACAGAAATTTCGGACCTTCGAACCAGATGGACTCAGTCAATTCACTTAAGTCGCAGCCACGGGACGCAATGTCTGCTGGCTTAAACTGCGAAGGGACATGTCGCCAGGATATATTTTCTGATAGCTCTTGAATTGTGGCTGCCCTGTTTAAAACAAAAACTGCAAGTGACGAAGGTTGAGACTTTATCCAATATAATGTTATTTCTGAGTCTGTCCAGAAATAAACACTCTCGATTTCACATTTGTCAAGAACTTGTTTGACGTAGGACCAAAATTGTGCCAAAAGTGTGGCGGCGCATAATTCAAGCCTTGGTATGGTTTTCGTTTTTAGTGGAGCCACTCTCGATTTCGCTGCTAGCAATCGACAATGAGCCTGACCGTTTTCGATTGCTGGAATGTAAATGCATCATCCGTAAGCTTGGCTGGATGCATCTGCGAAACCGTGAACTTAAACGGCTAAGCATCCACTGGCAAACGTGTACCTAGGAATGGTGACTGCGTGAAGATTAAGTAGATTCTTCTTTAACCTTTCCCAACTCGTATGTAACGACATCGGAATGGATTCATCCCATTCCAGTTGAAGTGGTCAAAGGCTTTGAAGAAGAATTTTTGATGTAAGACCAATGGGGCACAGCAATCCCAAGGGATCAAAAAGCCGCGTGCTTACCGAAAGAATTGTGCGCTTTGTGGAAGTCAATTTTCTAAAGCTCTCATTTAAATGAAATCGAAATGTGTCTGTGTGTGGCATCCACCGCAAACCCAAGGCTTTGGTCGAATCGGTATCATTGAAATTAAGGGATTTTTCAGTGTTGTTCCTTTTTTATACCCGTAAAAAGGTATATTGTATTCGTGCAAAAGTATGTAACAGGTAGAAGGAAGCGTTTCCGACCCTATAAAGTATATATATTCTTGTTCAGGATCACTAGCCGAGTCGATCTAGCCATGTCCGTCGGTCTGTCCGTCCGTATGAACGCTGAGATCTCGGAAACTATAAAAGCTAGAAGATTGGCATTTTGCATGTAGATTTTAGTAGTTCCTACGCAGCGCAAGTTTGGTGCTACGCCCCCTCTGACACCCACAAGCCACAAGCTGTGGCCACAGTTTTGATGCTATTATGAAAATTTTAATTGATATGTATTTGTTTCGTCAATACCTATTGATTGGCCTAATAAAAGTTTGCCACGCCCACTCTAACGCCCAAAAACCCATTAAACGCTTAAGCCTGGCTGGCGCCTACATTTCCGCCTTTCATGGCCCGTGGTACCAATGTATTGGGGTAGATGGCGCAATACAATAGCGCCATCTAACGGATGACTTTGGAACAGCTGGCCAAGGTGCTCAACAGAGTCAACGTTAATTCTCGATAAGGATTTCTATTAAAGGAAATTGCTATGGTTTTCATTTGTGAATACCGAACTATATCCCAAGAACTATGCAAATCAAATCAAGTTAGCCAAATTGGAGTTCTGAGTCGTTTGACTGGCGTATGTGTGTATGCTGGTACAGGACAAAAGCTGCCTGCGCTAAAGCAGCGCTGGTGCTGATGCTCGTGCTGTAAAGCTGCCAGCTCTAAGAGATCGCCGAATTCAAATTGATAATTTGAACTTTTTGTTCTTTTTTCCTGTGGTCACTCTAATTCACATTATGTTAATGCAATATCTAAAGTTGTTTAGCTGAGTAACGGTTATCTAATAGTCGAGGCACTCGACTATAGCGTTCTCTCTTGTTCTAGTTGTGGATCGTTTGAAAACCATTTAGACAGCTGGAAACCGCCACTATTGAGAATTTCTGACCCTTGATTACAAATCACGTTCAAGGTGTTAATATCATCGGCTCCAGTAAGCATGACATCCACATAAAGGTCGTTGCAAATTATGTATTACTATTACGAACTCCAAGTTCTTGTAAGCTACGAAATATTTGTAGCTCATCAGATGGATTCTCGCGCCATACCATCAGTTGATAGTTACGATCTTATTCTGCGAGACTTACTTGCCTATACATAGTCGATATATCTGCTGTTAAAGCGATTCGATTTAAACGAAATCAAACAAGTGATAATAAAGGTTCCCTCTGAAAAGTGGGCCCCACCATTAAAATGTCATTTGATTCTCTCTCCCACTGATGTGATAGTAAGTCATTTATTTGTTCTTGACAATCTTAAAAGCTGAGCAAGGCTTTCTGTCATGAAGTTAACTTGCGACCCTGAATCTAATAGAGCCCTGGGTCGATGGAGCTGACCAAATCGATCGCAAACATTAACAATGGCTGTTGCTAGAATTACTTGGTTAATTTCCGAAGTGTCTTGAAGAACCTGAGCCGAATGGGTAGAAGCCTGAGAAGTAGAAGTACCCCTGCTGGTCCTGCCAGCTTCTACCTTAATGTGGCTCACTCGAGTTTTGGTATCAATGTAGTAGAGTATAATGTGCGTGTGAGCATACCCGACATTTGGATGCTGTGCATTTAAATACTCTATGTCCCTCATGTAGACAATTAATACATAATCCTTCATTTTGGCAAAGTTAAAACTATCTAAAACTGGCATTCCGCTAAATCCCTGGCAATTACCTATAAAATGATTAGAACCGCAATATAAACATTTTGGATCACTTGTGTTATTGATCCTGTAGCAAGTATAAGAATTCCTAGTATTTTTTTTTTGCTTCCAGAGGGTATTTTCGAAAAACTCCTTCCCTTTACCCTCGACGCTTTCTCGGCTGACACATGTTGATATCGTCGATCTAAAACCTTTACGCAATCAGACCATTTTGGCAGTTCATCATAATTAAGCTGTTCCTCATAATTGGATATTGTGTACGGATCTACATTTGAAAGAACTACATGTATAATCACTGCATTGACAATATCTTTTTCGTCCCCTAGGGACATAAGCGAATCAAAAATTGCACTTACTGTATCAATTATTAACCTGAAGGCAGACGCAAAAGGTTTTGTTATTGAAAAGTTTTCAAACAGCTGCGCTAGAGTTTCAAAGAAAATTAAACACTTGTTGACATAGACTCTCTTTAAACTCGGTAATGCCTTTTTATAATTTGCATCTGAGACTTGAAGAGCTTTTATTGTTCACAATGCCTCGTCAGAAAGGCAGGCTAACAAATGGATAAATTTTTCGATGTTAGATAACGAATTATCAGAGTCAACCAATTGCTCAAAAATTCCAATAAATTGTTTGTACTCTGAATGTTTGCTTGCCGCTAAATTTTGGTAACTTCATTTTTGGCAGATTTGAATGTGAACTGCCCGTGACTAAAGCCTGCTGTTTATGATTTTCACCTGTACCAGCAGCTGACATATTATATATAATGCCTTGGTAATTACGCAATTTTCTTCTAATGCCGACCTATTCCGGTTATCTGGATCTATTATATCAATTTCCGACTGCAATGCCATGGCTTTTGCAATATATGATTTTAAAATTTCCAGTCGACATTGAATTTGAAGCGGATTAAACGAAATTGTATTCTCCTCGAAAGCTTTCCTCATTCTTGTAATATCTTTACCAACCCTATCTATCTGCGAAAATAATTTCGTTAATTGCACGGAGGAGCAGCTATCTTCCATCTCCCCTTTTCTCTCCGATGCGCTATCATTCTTTTTGGTTTTTGTAAAAAATTGCACCCATTTTAATTAAGATTATTTATTTATTTACGCTTGTTAATCTCTTTCGCGAGGGCGGCACCAAAACTATGTGGTTGTTCACTTGAATTTATTTATTGATTTTTTGTTTTATTAATTTTGTATTGGTTATCTCACAATTTGTTGTGGAGGTTTTTATTTGTGATTATTGGGAATATATAGGCACGAAAATTGTTTTGCTTCCAATTATTATTATTATTTTGACCAATGCCAAGGCAATAGTTGCAACTATTATTTTTGCAGCGATCAACTATTGATTTGACACGGTTACCTGGACATCAGATGAATCCACTTCCCTCAAGTTGGCGTTGCGGTCCATAGATGTTAGCTCCAGTTAAAGAACTTCCGAAAGAAAGTCCAAAAAATGCCAAGTCGAAATTCGCAATGTCCGAAAAGTGCCAATTGTTGGCACCGAAATTCGCAAGCAGCAAAGCGATCTTTGAAATGATTTTCAATCCGAACAAAACTTTTCGAAGTCCATGCTCGGGCGCCATGTAGAAAATCGAAGCCAAAATTAAATTATTAATAATTGAGAACGCCGAAAAGTGAAAAGACTTTGGCTTGGCTGCTGCAAAATTAGTGCCCAGCAGCGCAGTTTTGTAAGAGCCTTTGCAGGCCCGCTGAATCCGATCTTAGCATAGTCTAACATAATAGTTCTGGGCCTGTAAGCGGTGAACATAACGCTGTTGGACTCCCTTAAGCTGTTACTTATTTATATCTTAACATAATTTAAATTTCATGATTAGCGTTCTGCGCTTCAACGCCTTTAATGTACAGAGAGTTAGGATTTGAACTGGGTTAGTGGTTGGTTTGGGGGTTGGGTGCAGGAGTCTTATTTATTGTCTATAGATAGGTCTGCGTATCATGTTGGTTGTTTCCTGGGGCGAGACTGTCCTGTGAGGTTGGGTCCTTTGAGTTGTAGAGGTCCTGAATTATGTGAAGGTGTAGTGTTGTGATGTGTATGAGGTGTTGTTTTACCGATGGATGAGTAGGAAATGGGTGAGTTGTTCGAGTTTCTATATCGTAATATTGTGAGGGCAGTTTTGTTGTCGCATTTTTTGTAGTTGTTTTGATAGCAATGTTGTGTTTTAAAGATTGGGCATCTCCTGGTGGTTGAGTTGTGGGGGTCGATTGTTTGATCGTCTTTGCAATTTGACCTAGTGCATTTCTCATGTGTTTCTGTGTCTGTGTGGTGTTCTTCTCCGCAGTTTGTGAGGAGTTAAATAACTCCTCAAAAATAAATGAGAGTTTGGAGAATACAGCTGGAGAGAGTTTGGAGAGAAACGAGAAGAGAGTTTGGAGAATTTTTTTTTTTTTTTTTTTGTAAATATAAGCTTTATTTATTGAATCTTCTCTATATGAGACTAACAATAAGTATATCAAATCTTAAGAATATAACTTAACTTACAGTCATGTAGACTGAATTTAGACTAACGGGCCCTAATATTTATTGCTGGGCTGGTAGATCGTTACGATGCAGACGAGTTCTGTTCGAAACCCGTCTTAGGTTCCTTGCGAGATTATTTGGGTGCAGTGTAAGCTTGTTATGGTAGGCCGCTTTCTGCTTTGCTATTTCATCTTTGACCGGTGGTATGCCCAGATCCCTGTGGGTGTTTTCGTTCCGAACATACCATGGTGCCCCAGTGATTGTTCGCAGGATTTTTGATTGTGAGCGCTGTATGATGTCAACGTTGCTGTTGCTCGCGTTCCCCCAGAGCTGGGAGCCGTAGGTCCAAATGGGCTTGAGGGTGGAGTTGTAGAGAAGAACTTTAAAGTCCAGACACAGGGGTGATCGGGAATTTATAATCCAGTGTAGGCTGCTAGTTTTAAGTCTGAGATGTACTTTCTTGCATTCAATGTGCCTCCGCCAGGTTAGGCGTCTGTCGAGGTGGACGCCGAGATATGTTACATCGCTGGCTTGGGGAATCTGCGTACCATTCAAAGTTAGCGGCGGACACGATTGTCTGTTAAGGGTAAACGTTATATGATTACACTTTTGTTCATTAATTTTGATTCGCCAGTCTGATAGCCACTTTTCAACTACCACCAAATGATCAGCCAGTTGAGCTGTTGCTCTAGTTGGGCATCTCGAGCGGCTCAGGATTGCGGTGTCGTCAGCAAATGTGGACGTAGTCAGCCTCTCGTTCGTAGGGAGTTCTGCTGTGTATAGGATACACAGGGTAGGGCCCAGGGCGCTACCTTGTGGGACTCCGGCTTCAATGTTATACTCGTTGGATGTCGTTGTATTGCATCTAACCTCAAAGACTCTGTGGTAGAGGTACGACTTAAGTAACTTATGAGTGTTTTCTGGCATAAGGCCTTCAAGCCACACTCGGTCGAATGCCTGAGAGACGTCGAGGAATATCGCACTACAATATTCCCGATGTTCGAAGGCTGTACGAATTTCTGAAGTTATCCGGTTGACTTGCTCGATGGTTCCGTGGCCTTCACGAAACCCGAATTGATGCGCCAAGATTAAGTTTTGTTCTCTTAAATATGGTGTAATGCGCGTGAGCAGGCATTTTTCCAGTAATTTGGACAGGCACGATAGTAAGCTTATTAGCCCGTACGATGAGGGAATTGTGTGGTCTTTGCCAGACTTCGGTATCATTATAACCACGGACTTTTTCCATTTTTTGGGGTAGTAGCCACTGCGCAGTTTGGAAGTTCAATTATCATTTTTGGGGTTATTAGGTCGGCCCCTGGAGCCTTTTTCGATTTTATTTGCTTCCTAATGACGTTAGCAATTTCAGGTGTTTGAAACAAAATCGATGATAAGTCCGATAACGATTTGGCGCTGACTAAATTTCTTGGGATGTTCTTGGTCACAGCGAAGTCAATTAAGTCCGGGAGTTTTCTGGGGTCAGCTGGCCAATATGTGGGGCTGCCAGGGGAGACATAGTCGAGTTTGTTGCTCAAATTTATGATTGCTTTATACAGTTGTCTTCCTTTGGGCGTCACTAGTCTTGATCCCCAGTGCGTGTGCTTGGCGTTGTAGTCTCCTCCTGCTATAAAGCGATCTCCGAGTGAATTGTAGAAGTCCAAGAATTGCTCTTCAGTTATTGTAAAACGCGGTGGGCAATAGACAGCGGCTATAGTGATACTGCCGTTGCCTGCTTGTAGTTTTATAGATGTAGCCTGCAAATAATTTGTTGCAAACCTCTGGTGAAAGTGGTGCTTAATGCGTTCCCTGATTAGGATTCCAGTTCCTCCGTGAGCCTTACCGTCCGGATGATCTGTGCAGTATGAAGTATAACCTCTTATTTGGATGTTGTATTTACTTGTGAGATACGTTTCTGCCAGCAGCATTACATCTATTTGGTTTTCATTGAGGAATTGAGTTATTTCAAGTTTGTGCCGTGAAACGCCATTGGCATTCCACATGGATATTCGAAGACAAGACATCGATTATTTAGATTGTTGGGATGTGAGCAAATTTATTAAAATGTTTTGATTTTGCATAAGGTTTGTCATTGTTGTTTTCATGAAGGACATAAATTCCATCATACCCTGTTGTAAAGTCAGCATCATGGTTTCCATGCTGTTTGGTATTTGTCCTATTGCTTGCTGAGGTGTTATTATATTTTGCTCAGAGCATTGAGCTTGTGGGAACCCCGTCTGATTGGCAAGTCCTGATTTTAGGGCACCGGCGTATGAAACTCCCCCATTTGTGTTGAGGGGCCCAAATGAAGATCTGGCTGCTTTCGCAAAGAAAACATTAGGTGTGGTTTGGGATTGCACGTACGCATTTCGTGCATTCTGGGAGCGTGCTTGTTTTGCTTGTTGAAACTGACTCTTCAGCTCTTTATAGACCGGGCAGCCTCTGTAGTTTGCGGTATGGTTATTTCCACAGTTAGCGCATTTCTTTGTCTTTGGGTCTTCTTTCCTTGAAGGCAAGGATCGGATTTGTGGAAGCCACCACAAGCTACGCAGACTGAACGAAGCCCGCAGTTGTTTCTGGTGTGTCCATACTCTTGGCAGTTTGTGCATTGCAGCGGGCCATTCCGCTTATGCGGTTCTTCAACAGTAATCCTTCTGTGCAACAGGTATTGCAGTTTATAGATCGGGTGCACTTCATTTTTCTTCAAGGCTCTGCCTTCTGGCTCCAGTTCGACCTTAAAGAGTGGTTGCGGTTTTTTATTTCTGTTGATAATATTAATAATATTTTTGGAGAAGAATCCTTTTTATTTCAGTGCCTCTTTTATCTCATTGGTGGATACGTCGGGCTCTATACCCTTTAGCACTACTTGCAAGGCCTTGATACTCTTGAGCTGGTACGAGTAGTAGGGTTTCCTAGCCTCGTCTAGGTAATTAGTTACAGCTCTGAATTGATCTTCAGTTTTAGCTTGAAGCTTTGTTTCATGAATATTCCCTTTAACAAGAGGAGTAACATAAAAGTTGTCATTCCCGACCAGCGCAACAATTTTCTTTACTAGGGTATTTGAGTTCTGTTCCCTTATGTAAATTGGTGGGGTCTTTGGTTTCTTTTGAACAGCCTGTCCAGATTCGGATTGATTATTATCAATTTCCGACAATAGGGCGAATCTGTTGTTACTAGATGTCCCTGGTTGTTCGCTGCCATTATTAGGGCAATTTTGTTTTGGTTTATTTCCAACCATTTTATTTTGCGGGCTTAGCTTCCGTTTGATTTGGATATAACGGTCCATGCCAGTCTGTATAGCCGGACCCACTTGCTGTTGTTTGATATTGCCGATATTGGCACTCGTACTTACAATTGGCTTTGTAGTTTTATTCGGCGCTGCAGAAGTTGCAAACGCATTCGAAATCGCGTTTTTGTTAAAGGCGACCGTTTTTGTTGTTGTTGCAGTGGCTGCGGTTGCAGAAATTAACGAGGTCGCAGTGCTCGTGGCTGGTGAGCTGTTAGTCGAAGCTGGAGGTGGGGTTCTACACTGCAAGCTCCATGAAGTGGGAGTTGGTGTGAGTAGGGCGGGAGAACAAGACCGTGCTCTCGCACTGTCAATGGTCAGTAGGGCTGAGTTGCTCTTTGAAGAAGTTCTTTCTACTTCTGTATCACGGGTTGAGAAATAAGAAATATAACTGTTTCTCTGGTCTACGGAGCTTCTACGCTCATTTTTTGAATCGCCGCTCATTGAGCTATCATTCGTGGCACTTCTTAGTTTTTATAATAACTTTGCACTAGTTTTTTACATAGCACTAATTATTATTTACTGTTTTTAGCAATAGATTGCCTTTATTACACCACTCTAGAATTTTTAGTTATTGTTTTTCACTTTTGAGCGTTTTTTTTCCGGAGCTCGCGCAAAACACGTCTGCACTCTCCGGCTGTTGTTTGTTCTCTTTTTTGGAGAATACGGCTGGAGATAGTTTGGAGAGAACGAGGAGAGAGAGAGTTTGGAGAGAAGGAGTAACGGTAGAACGCGGCGGACTTTGGACCCTAGTATGGTGCCGTGCGCAAAACCGAAAAAGGAGAAGCCGAGAATTAACGGTATACGCCGGCCTATATAAGCGGGCCGAGCGCAGGAAGCGGGATCAGTCGATCACAAGGAGTCAATATATTCTAATTCTTGTCGCGATTTGAGATTGGCGTACTGCTCGGCTAGTCCGACAGAGTTGATTAAAAAGAGTCGTTCGACAAAGAACCGTGGGTTCGGAAGGGAAGTTGTCCAGAACCAGCAGCCGTGAAAAACAATTGCCTTGTCGAATTCCGGCGTACGCCTGAACCGGCAGGCGAGAATTGTGCAGGCCCTGGTGCGACTAGCCAAGAAGGACGCGCGTCTGAACCACGGGTGTCTCGAGACACGCGTCGAGAGCACAGAAGTTCACCGCCAGAGTCCTAGACAGGCAGCTGACCGAATCCCGAGAGCCAAAGACCCGCTGCACCTAGTCTCACAAGAGCACGCGGACTGCGGAGCCAGGACATCGCGCCGTGAGCAGAGTAAGGACATCGAGGACACAAGGAACGGCGAGCAGTCATCGCAGGCCCAGCAGCAACCAAGCCACACTCCGACATATCCAGTCCTCGGCTGAGAGGCGAGGGCGGAGGCGTTCCGGACCAGCACGAAGCGAGGCAGCGGAGAGCGACGGTGGAGCAGCCACAATTCTTCAAGGAAGGCGTTGAGACAACCATCTGTCACCATTAGTCCCAGGCCGAGGGACAAGTCTGCGAATAAAGATCCTAGTATAAACATCCTAACTTTCTGTGCGTTCTCATTAGACAATCAGACGATCACGTTTATATAAATTTGGTGGGACAAACAACACACATCTTCTGAGCTAGCCGCACGATACTCGTAGCGAGCAGACCGTAAAAATCAGTTCGTTACATCTGGCGCCCAAAACGTGATTGTCCTGAACAATCGAAGTTGGCATACAAGGTGAAACAGCGGAAACAGGGTTTCAGGGAACCGTTCAAAGATTACATGGTGGACATGCAGACTTTGATGAGGCCACTCGGGGGTACTCGCCAAAGGAGACCCTAGAAATAATCAAGGACAACTGCACACCAGACCTGAGAATTTCATTAAGAACGTACAAAGTGGATGATCTGGACACATTAATGATCCTGGCTGACGAGTACGAAGAACTGGACAAAGAGCGGGAAGAGTTCGTTCACAAACACAAGTTCTCACAAAACAAAACTTCAGCACCATCACAAACTACATGCCTGAGATGTGAAGACAGCACGGTAAACCAAACACCGTCCTATGGCCAGTGGACACCGGCCAATGTAACTCAACAAAGGCAGCCAATAAACACAGTATGGAGGCCACCAAACACCACTCAGATGACACGCAACCCAATGCCAAGAGCCACCAATGCTCAGATCCACATAATCAACCCATAGGAGGCATGTCGCCGTTGTGGAGGACACGAACACTGGGCACGAGGATGCAGAAACCAAAGATTACTGTTCTGCTGGGTGTGCGGCAAAGTTGGCGTCAGGAACGTAGAGTGCTGCCATAAAGCGGGAAATGGGCAGCGATCCCAGTCTCAGAGAGGCGCACAGGGGTCGCAAAATGCCTCCTCTCCAAACTAACTGGCAATTTGATCGAGGAAGAACAGCAATTATCCGCGTCCGTTGAATTTGGAGGTGTCGCATACAAGGCCACAATTGACGCGGGAGCCACGACAAGCTTCATTAACGAGGAGCTAGCGGATAGACTGGCTGACAAAAGAAGGATCACAAGGACAAGACGGCAAGTTAGGTTGGCAGACGGCAGATGCAGCAAAATAAGCTCACAGCTCGAGATCACGGTGGAATTTGGAAACAAACAATTGGCAATGAATCTGCTAATACTTCCAGGATGAACTAGTGCTGGGATGGAATTTCCTCACGGGAGTCGGGGAGGAAATAAAATGTGCCGGGCATGAATTGCGAATAACTGCAAGAAAACGGCACAATGGATGTCTGGAAGAAAGGCTGCCAGTGGCTGTAGATTCACACTGAAGTGATGAGGAGGACATTGAGAAATTCCTCGACAAACAGTTAGCAGATTTTAGCACCATGTCAGGAACATCTACAGTGGCCGAGCACCAAATCACCATGAAAGACGACAAGCCAATCAAACAGAGGTATTATCCTAAGAACCCAAGAGTCCAAGGAGAGATCAACGCAAAAGTGGACGAGCTGTTACAAATGGGCTTCATAGAACATTCAAGAAGTCCATACAGCTCACCCATCGTAATGGCGAAAAGAAGACGGGCAAGTGGAGGCTATGCGTTGGTTTCATACAAATAAACGCAAAGTCCATAAAAGATGCCTGCCGCGGATCAATTATATCCTGGACCAACTCGGAGAGACAAAATACTTAAGCAGTCTTGACTTGAAAGACGGATAGTGGCAAGTCCCTTTGGAGGTAAATAGTAGGCAATATACGGCGTTTACAGTACCCGGCAAATGCTTGTTCCCATGGAAAGTAATGCCTTTCGGACTACATTCAGCATCGGCCACTTTCCAAAGGGCCTTGGATCAGGTAATCGGCCCGGAGATGTCACCATACGCGTTTGCATACCAAGATGACATCATTGTGATCGGACGCACGCTGAAAGAACACGTGGAGAATCTAAAGGAAGTGTTTAGGCGCCTCAAGGAAGCCAACTTAAGAATAAACACCGATAAATGCAAATTCTTCAAGCAAGAGCTGATTTATCTAGGACACCGCGTTACTAGCTGAGGGATAGGCGCAGATCCCGAGAAGGTAGCGGCCATAGCCGAACTAGACAGTACGCGAACTACGACAATACCTAGGCGTAGCTTCATGGTACGATTTGTGCCAGATTTTGCGCATATAGTAAAACCGCTTAATGATCTTCTACGCAAAGGCACAAAGTGGATATGGACGCCGGAACACCAACAGGCTTTCGAAGAGGTAAAGTAGCCGATCTAGTGCTGGCGTGCCCCGATTTCGAGAAAAAGTTCACCCTTCAGACGGACGCCAGCGACTATGGATTAGGTGCAATCCTGACTCAAGAGTCAGAGGATGGCGAAAGGGTCATTTCATACTCAAGCCGGACACTAAACGGCGCTGAGAAAAATTACTCCACAACAGAAAAAGAGTGCTTGGCAATCGTGTGGGCAATCAGGACGCTAAAACTGTACTTGGAGGGCTACCATTTTAAAGTGTTTACAGACCTCATGGCTTTAAAGTGGTTAAACAGCGTAGAAAGCCCTTCTGGAAGGACAGCAAGATGGGCCCTGAAATTACAGCAGTACGACTTCGAGATAGCGTACTGGAAAGGACAGCTGAATGTGGTGGCAGACGCCCTATTTCGACAACCATTGCCGGAGAATCTTAGGGGCATGAAAGACACATCGGCAAAACCGACCAATAGCTGCAGCTGGATCAGGAGTATGTGCGAGAAAATAAAAGCCCAACCACAAAAATATCCAGATTACGTAATGGAAGGCGAGTCACTCTATAGGCACATTCCTCACAGAGCGGGCAATGAAGATGTCGTAGCTTGGAAACTGTGCGTTCCGCAGGGTCTAAGACAAGCCGTACTAGAAGAAAACATGATTCCCTATCCGCTGGTCATGTTGGGAGTATAAAAACAATAGCACGCCTGGCAGCCCGGTACTACTGGCCAGGAATGCACAGAGACGTCAGGACCCAGTGTAAAGTTTGCCTGAAATAAAAGCCCAATCAGCTGCAGGCTGCAGGGAAAATGCTCACTCAGGTACCAGAGGAACCATGGGCAACAGATTTCGTCGGGCCATTGCTGAGATCGAAGCACGGAAATCAGATGATACAATAATACAACCCGAGGTACGATGGTCCTTACCAGGTTGTAGACTTCGTACCTCCGGTAATCTGCAAAATACGCCACACGCATTCGAAGAAAGAGCGGACGATTCACATTGGCGAGCTTAAGCAGCAACAAACAGAAACGGCACAAGAGCAGACAGCGGACACATCGGAGGACCAGGACGAGGATTTCACATTGATACAGACTGCGAGGCAACAGGATTAGGCGTCAGGCCGAAGCAAAAGTCATCCATACGCCACGCAGAAAGGACAATCACAAGGATAAGACACAGAATATAAATAGAAAAGGATGCTAGAGACCCCGACTACGAGGCAGACGGATTCAGCATCAGGCATACGCCCGAGTCATCCATCGATACGCCGCGTAAATAGGGTACCTAAGGAAAAGAAAGGTTGCATAAAAACCCCAACGAGGCAGTCGGATTCAGCGTTGGGCATACGCCCGAGTCATCCGCATATAGGCCGCGTGGAATAGGTTTATAAAGCACGAGCAGCAACGCCAAACCCGTAGCGTCAGTAGACTCTATACGGATTAGAGCAGAGCTGCCGAAGAAAGGGGAGAGACGGCACAGCAGAGCTGCACCGTAGGTCCCGATGCGATGCGACTAATTAAAAAAAAAAAAAATAATAATACATAATACATAAGAAAATATATAAACATAAAAAAAACATAAATAAAGAAAGGGGAGAATGTGAGGAGTTAAATAACTCCTCACAAATAAATGAGAGTTTAGAGAATACAGCTGGTGAGAGTATGGAGAATACAGCTGGAGAGAGTTTGGAGAGAAACGAGAAGAGAGTTTGGAGAATACGGCTGGAGAGAGTTTGGAGAGAACGAGGAGAGAGAGAGTTTGGAGAGAAGGAGTAACGGTAGAACGCGGCGGACTTTGGACCCTAGTATAGTGCCGTGCGCAAAGACGAAAAAGGAGAAGCCGAGAATTAACGGGATACGCCGGTCTATATAAGCAGGGCCAGCGCAGGAAGCTGGATCAGTCGATCAAAAGGAGTCAATCCATCAAGATCAGTAGACAAATCAGTGAACAACAGAAGTCAAGTTAAACATCAGGAGGAAGCATAGCCGCGCCGAGTCAACAAGACATTCGGGACTTAGAGTTGAAGACTCCGAGCTGAGAAACAGGTAGCTGAGGTCCTTAAGGCATCACGCGGCGCTTTGTTCTAATTCTTGTCGCGATTCGAGCTTGGCGTATTTCTCGGCGAGTCCGACAGAGTTGAATAAAAAGAGTCCTTCGACAAAGAACCGTGGGCTCGGAAGGGAAGTTGTCCAGAACCAGCCGCCGTGCGAAAACAATTGCCTTGTCGAATTCCGGCGTACGCCTGAACCGGCAGGCGAGAATTGTGCAGGCCCTGGTGCGACTTGCCTAGAAGGACGCGCGTCCGAACCACGAGTGTCTCGAGAGGCGTATGCGTCGAGAGCACAGTAGTTCACCGCCAGAGTCTTAGACAGGCAGCTGACCGAATCCCGAGGGCCAAAGACCCGCTGCTCCTAGTCTCACAAGAGCACGCGGACTGCGGAGCCAGGACATCGCGCCGTGAGCAGAGCAAGGAAATCGAGGACACAAGAAACGGCGAGCAGTCATCGCAGGCCCAGCAGCAACCAAGCCTCACTCCGACGTATCCAGTCCACGGCTAGGAGGCGAGGGCGGAAGCGTTCGTCTTGAACCTAGCGTCCTGCCGCAGGGACTGCATTGGCGGCCTTCCGGCGTATGCCTGAACCGTCAGGTAGAAACTGTTTAGGCGTCTGGTGTGACAGATCCAGGGACAGAACCTGATAGCCCCGAGGCCAAAGACAACGGAGGTGTTCCGGACCAGCACGAAGCGAGGCAGCGGAGAGCGACGGTGGAGCAGCCACAATTCTTCAAGGAAGGCGTTGAGATAACCATCTGTCACCATTAGTCACAGGCCGAGGGACAAGTTGGCGAATAAAGATCCTAGCATAAACATCCTAACTTTCTATGCGTTCTCATTAGACAATCGGGCGGTCACGTTTATATAAATTTGGTGGGACGAACAACACACATCTTCTGAGCTAGCCGCACGATACTGCGAGCACAATTAGCGAGCAGACCGTAAAAATCAGTTCGTTACAAGTTAAAGCATACTTTTTTTTTGCAGAACTTGTGCAAGTTGCCGAATTTAAAACAATTGTTACATCTTAAGGGAAGTGGTATGTATTCCCTTACTGTGGTCCTTTAATAGCCAATTTTAATATGATTTGCAAGGTCATGGCGGCCAAACGTAATTAATATGAGACCAGTTTCTTTAAGGGTCGTTTTCTCTTTTCCAAATTTGTTTAACTTCGCATACTTCTTGGTTAGCAAGTTCTTTTTGGAAAGTGTTTTCGTTTATTCCTCTTAGGTCATTAGAATAAATTACACCTTTGCACATTCGGCGAAAGAACCGATTTTCTTACGAAAAAAATTAAAACTATTGGTACATATGATAGAAAAAAATTAAAACTATTGGTACATATGCATTTGTCGATGCACATAAAAATATTAGGTTGTTTGGTAATGACATACCGGTTTCTTTATTGATTTTTGACGACGATTTTAACATAGTTAGCATTGTCCGATTTAAGGGGGTATATACCTTTTTTTGTCGAAAAAAATAGGAAAGTTTGGATTTTTTTATGTATGTAACTATTGTTTTTATTAAATGAATGATTATATTTTCTGGAAGTTTAGATTGTTGACAATGTTTATGCAAAAATTTTTGAAAAAATATTTAATAGTTTTTAAGGTGTGGCTGTTTCCCTGAAACGCCTTTTTTTTAAAGAGCCTTGCGGTGATAATTCCCCAGGACGAATGGGTCAACTGATACCGAAAAAATAAAAATATTTCATTAGTTTAAAGTAGTATCCTGTACATGAACGAACGTTTTAAAAAAAATTTTTTTTTGTGCATACGGGAACGTTTAATGCAAAAAATGACGTTTTTGGACGCAAAAATTCTTACAAAACTATTTATTTCGGCGAAATAAAAATTTTTACATGAAAAAACGATCGTTCAAGTACTAATAAAATTCATTACGAACATTTAAAAAAAATTTGAAGAAAATCGGTTCAGTAGTTTTTCGCCAATCCATATCACCGCAAAGTCATTTTAAAAAAAACCATTTCGAGATATTCGCGTTTAAAGTTTAAAGTTTGGGTTTGGGCGGGGACGAGGCGCGCGGCTAGGAGCGCTGTAACTTTTTTTCTACAGCTCAAATCTCTATGAAAATTTTGGGAAATATTCTCAAGAAGTTGTTCTTTAAGATAAAGCAAAAAAAAAAATTTCGATTTTTTGAAAATGAAAAAGGTATATACCCCCTTAAGTGCTGTATGTACCGTTGTCTTCGATGATTTTCTGCCATTTTGATGGTAACTTGTATATGCCTCTCCTAAAGAAGTCCTTGTCCCTACTGGCAAAAAATTCGGCGATTCAATTTTACAATCCTCCCTTGAACTTAATTTTTGTCCATCGAAAAAATTATGCATGGCCAAAAACTGATGGTAATCGCTTGGGGCAATGTCCGGACTATAAGGTGGATGTATTAACACCTCCCAACCAAGCTCCCGTAGCTTGTGACGCGTCACCAAAGATGTATGGGGCCTGGCGTTGTCATGATGGAACACAACGTCCTTACGATTCACCATGGCCGCTTCTGTTCAATCTTCAATCGCTCCAGTTATTCACAGTAGAGGTCAGAATTGATGGTTTGGCCATAGGGCAACACTTCATAATGGGTAATTCCTCTGATATCCCACCATACACTCAGCAACACCTTCTGAGCCGTCAGTCCTGGCTTTGCCACCGTTTGAGACGACTCACCGTGCTTCGACCAGGATCTTTTACGCTTTATGTTGTGATCCATTTTTCATCACCAGTGACTAACCGATCCAGAAATGAGTCGAGTTTATTACGGTGCAACAAAGATTCGCAGATTGATACACGGCCGAAAAGGTTTTTTTGGGATAACTCATAAAGCACCCATACATCGAGCTTTTTTGTTAAATTTTTCGACTTTCGAATTTAAAATTCTCTATGAAACAAATTATATTATTTCTTTTTCACAACAACGAAAGTAAATGTGAAGACCGTTTGCATTGAGTTTTTCGGTCAATCGGTGTTTTGCTGACTCTTATTTTGCGACCGTTTCTCATTCCGCTCTTTACGCACTGCTCATTGAAAGAGCAATATACAAAGATCTCAACGAAAAGCGCCCAACAGAAAACATAAATGAAGACAGCAAGAGGCTCTTGCTCAGAGCGAGAGCGAGAGGGTATGCACTTTTTCGGTTATGCTCGCGACGAGAGCGCAAGAAGTAAAACGGTCAACAGTTATTTGCGAGCTATGATTTTAATGCTTCATGTCTTGACTTAAATTTTGGTGAGTCTTTTTTTGCATTTTCCATGAAGACTTTTGGACTCGCTCCACATATCGGACACAATTGACTATCCAAATTTTTTTTTTCGTCAAGAATATAGACTTTTGTCTCTTTAACAAACTCGTGCTTGACTGGTCTACAAAATCTAATAGACTGAGGAGTACGATTCATCCAAAATACATTTCCAATATGGTCCATTAATTTTAGGGGTATTATTGTTGTCGCAAAAAGCGAGTCTTAAGAAAGCAATGAATCACACCCAAAAAAGTGTTGCTTATAGCTGCTTTTTCCGGTTGTTCCGTCAAACCCACAGCTTGCAATAAGGGTCAGACTTAAAGTATTGCCAAGCTGCTTAAATATATCTTCTTGCAATTGAATAATACGGCAACTAGTGTGGTGTAGAAGACTATGCAGCGGAACTTCAGCAACTGACTCGATTACATTACTATGAAAAGGTATACATTTTGACTTAGCTTCTCTGACTTTGTAGTAAGCAGGACAAAGTTCACAAGATCGGGAAATGCTGAGCTCGCGAAAGTTGTTCTACTGACTTTTAGTCAAGAATTTTCAAGCAGATATGCTAAAGCTTTATCCTCCGTTAGTCGAACCGAGTCATTTTTCTGAGTAAAAAAATTGTTTCTAGCCCTATTGGGGTCACTCGGAGTAAGAAATGTATTTTTTAACACAAGGACTGTAGGTTCCTAGTTCGTTTTTTCGGCGGCATGCACAAAAAGAGATGTGTTGTGACCGTGATTAACAGCTAAATCGGATGCCAATTTTCTTTTCTGACGGGGACTGGCGGTAACATATTCAATGGGTAGGCGTGCAACTGGTCTTGATGTTGACGGCTTTGGATTTGAAGACAAGAACGAACTAACTGTTATAGCCATATTGGACAGGAGCCATTCGGTATGCTTTGTCTTAAATCTGGTCATACTTCTGTTACATTTTGCCAAGTTCTTATGTATGTAAAGGTGAAAGCTTCTCACTTTGGTGTTGATTTCATCCTTTTTCTCTGTGCTTAAGTCGAATTCTTTCAGTTCATCGTAAATCCAACTGTTTTGTATATAGATATCAATCAGTTGTTCATAGGCGAACTCAACAACAGCTATAAAAATCGGCATTTATAACAATCGATGCAAAATTTAGCAAGAAAGCCTAATAAAATTAGTTTATATACACTTTGCACTTTAATTACACATAGTTACTTTTTGGCATAAGTTGACACAAAATTGGTTATAATCCACAACGGTGATTGTTCTCAAGATCTTTAACTGAGCTCGCTGGACTATGTCAATATTGCTATGGCTGGCATTCCCCCATAACTGAGAGCCGTACATCCATATAGGTTTTACAGAGTTATACAGCAGGACTTTATATCCAAGACTAAGGGGAGACCGAGCGTTGATGAGCCAATGAAGGGTACTACTTTTAGCTTTAGGTGTGTTCTTTTGGCTTCAATGTGCCGGCGCCATGTGAGTCTTCTGTCGAGGTGTACTCCTAGATACGTCACTACGTTTGCTTGCGGGAGTAGAGTTTTGTTTAACATGAGCGGCGGGCAGTTTTGCCTGTTCAGGGTGAAAGTAACGTGCTTGCATTTTTGTTCGTTCACTTTAATTCGCCAATCTGATAGCCACTTTTCAACATCGAACAGATGAAAAGCTAGCTGCGCAGTTGCTTGCATCGGGCATTTTGAGCGGCTGAGAATGGCTGTATCATCAGCAAACGTAGATGTTAGTCGTGTGCTTGTTGGGATGTCTGCTGTGTAGAGGACATATAATGTTGGCCCAAGCACGCTTCCTTGAGGAACTCCAGCTCCAATAGTGAAATCGTCAGTTATAGCAGTGTTGCATCGAACAGCAAATTTTCTGTCGTAGAGGTAAGACTCTAAAAGCTTATGGGAGTTGTAGGGGAGCATTGTCTTGATCTTGTACATTAGACCTTCTAGCCAAACTCTATCAAATGCTTGAGAGACGTCTAAAAATATGGCAGTACAGTACTCTCGTTTTTCGAACGCGTTCCGAATATCTGATGTTATCCGGTTGACCTGCTCAATTGTTCCGTGCTTTTCACGAAACCCAAATTGATGTGACGGAATTCCTTCCTGGATTCTTAGGTATGTGTTTATCCGAGTCAATACGCATTTTTCAAAGAGTTTAGATAAGCATGAATGTAGGCTATACGAGGTGGGAATTGTGTTGTCTTTTCCCGGCTTTGCTATCATTATTATAATCGACTTTTTCCATCTCACTGGAAAGTGGCCAAGTTTTGCGATGGCATTAAAAAGCTGGGTGATGGTGCAAACGGCGCAATATGGCAGCTCAGTGATCATTTTGGGAGTTATTAGGTCAGCTGATTTTTTATGATGTTCACGATTTCGTTTGGGCGAAGCTAAATTGGCTCATGTTGAAGCTGAGGCTCATATGGTAAAGTCGGCAAAGTGATCGCACTAGTGGCAGGATTTGGTTGGAAGACATTTTTAAGGTGGTTGGCAAACGTGCTGGCTCTGTCTGCATCGCTGCGCGCCCAGCCGCCTGTGGGATTTCTAATAGGCATCACGGTTACTTTCGGTGAGCTTAGAGTAGGGTGAGCATAGTGAGTGTTTTGTACTAGATGTTGACATTTGCTCTAAGTAGCGTCGGTGGACATGTGCTTCTTCTTGCTGTAAAGCTTTTGTGAGTTGACGTGAGGCATATTTTAAGCGTTGCCTAGCAGATGGCGATCTGTGGAGTTGCCACTCTCGACGTAAGCGTCGCTTTTCGAGGACGAGCTGTTTTATTTGTAGATTTGTCTTCTTTTGGTTGCTTTGCGTACTTGTAGTTTGGGGTGTTGAAACTCGAGCTGCAGAGACGAGTACAGACTCCAGTGTATTAACAAATCTGTCTACGTTGGCTTCATCGTTGAGATGAGGACTTAGCTCAATGTGTGAGCTAATGTATTTCTTGTACTTAACCCAATCGGTTTTCTGTGATGTCAATTTAAACGATTGCTCCAATGCGCCTGGATGTCGGAGTAGAATAAACAGGACAGGCGAGTGATCAGATGAAAGATTCGAGAGGCAGTCGGCGCTTATCAGATTTTTAGGAATGTTTTTGGTAATTGCAAAGTCTATTAAATCGGGTAGTTTCCTTCGGTCTGCCGGCCAGTATGTTCGTCTGCCAGGAGAAACATAGTCCAGCTTGTTCTTGGCTTTTAAAACTACACTAGCAAGGTGCCCGCAGCTTTGCTTGCGGTGGATAATTTTGAATGCAGATATGTCTGTATATTTTGCGGATAGCTCTCCACATCTGTATATTCCTTATTCGCATTTATCTTAAAGCTGGAGTTCTTATTTAAAAGTAATAGAGTATTAACTATATAATTTAATGTAATTGAGGTTTTCTTTCTTTACACTTTCAGTTTTTAACTGAAACTAAAATGAATCCCCATTTCCACACCACCCGGAAATAGGGGATACGGCCCGTTTTTATTTAAGGTGGTTTCCCCAAATAGGCCTAGTCCACAATTAAAACATTTTTAATATATTCTTATTTTAAAACCTCTCTGTAAACAACATTCTTTGTTTGACAATCATGAGACAGGATCATAAGGCTCTTTGCCGAGCTGACTCTGGAACAGGCCACATAAAAATGGCCGTGGGAAAAACACTCGTCCCTAGGGTCTAATCCATCCAGCTACTTTCAAAGTCTGTCCTTGTGATTTCTTTATTGTTATCGGAAAATAAACCTTTACAGGAAACTGTAGGCGTTTAAATTCAAAAGGTAAGTTAGACGACGTTAAGGGAATTCTTGGTATGAATACTGTCTCTCCCTTGACGCAGCCAGTAAAAATAACGGCTTCAATAACAAATTTGTGAAGAGTTTTCACTTGCAATCTTGTTCCATTGCATAATTTTGGGGGTTTTAAGTTTCTTAATAACATAATTGGTGTTCCGACCTTAAGCGAAAGAATATGCAATGGGAGTCCAGCTGGATTCTGCTTGTTAAGAAATTCTACAGGATAATGTTCAGCATTTTCTGGCTCAGTAACAGAGTCTATTGATTTGTATGTAACTTCCTCTCCATTAAATGATTTTATTAGCTGATCATTAATTGAAGCAGCTCTGTCATTTCTTGAAGTTAAAATGGCTCGTTCTTATAACCAGTCCAGTGTAAGATTTCTGAAATATCAGGAAAAATTTTAGAAGTAAGCTTTTCTAATGTGCTTACTACAGTACCCAAGCTTGATGACAATTTTATTTTGGACTCAAGCGTCGGATAATCTCCATTTCCTATTTTAAGTAAAGTTTGGGCAAAATCACCGGCAGTTTGATCACCTAGTAAATGTACGCGCATATTTTTTGTAAGAGCCATTTTTTGTATTTTAAACCACAAAAAGGAAGATTTTATGCAAGATTTTATCTCATTAGCCCTTGTTCCTCGGGGTACAACTGGGAGCGTTTGTCTAAAATCTCCAGCTAATAGAACGGTAATACATTAATAAGTCATTGCCTTTTATGTCTTTTATCGACCGATCAAGAGCTTCAAATCCACCTTTATGAGCCATAGTACATTCATCCCAAACAATGAGTTTACAATGTTTAAGGACGAATGCCATATTAGACTGTTTGGAAATGTTACAATAAGGTGTTTCTATATTTATTAAATCAAAAGGAAGCTTAAATGCTGAATGGGCTGTCCGTCCTCCGGTTAAGAGCGTGGCCGCAATTCCTGAAGATGCAACAGCTAATGCAATTTTTTTATCTTGTCTAATTTTTGCTAATAGCTAATTTAAAAGAAACGTTTTTCCAGTGCCACCAGGAGCATCCAACAAATACATTCCTCTGTTTCCAGCGTCAATGCTGTCGAAGATTGTTTTATAACAGTTTTTTTGTTCAAGAGTAAGGGAATTTTCCTCGTTTCTTACTTGAGCTTCATTGCATTCAAAATTTATTTCTCGCAAGTAATTAATGTTTTCCAAAAACTCCTTATCTCTAATTGCCTTGGGTAAACCATAACTTGATAAGACATCTCCGCCCATTGACAATATGAGATCTTCAATACAAATTAAAGATTTATTAAAAACTTTTTCTATAAGTTCTGGATCTATATCGTCATCTATTTTAGATTTCAGTCTATACAATATATCTTCTGAAAGACTTTCCTTGTACTTATTCCAAAGAAGCATAGCATCAGATAACTGACAATGAGTTAACATAATTGCAAAGAGGTCACGCAATTTATTTGGAGACTGGCATAATGCTGCTTCTTCCAATGTGCAGTCCTAGTGCTTATCATCTTTTAGTAAGCCTAAAGCTTTGCAAGCCAATTGGAATGTTTTATACAAAACACCATTTACAGTTTTTAAAAAAGAGAATGATGTTGGACCCCGAACTTCGTGAAGTAAAAATCTTAAATAATAACATTCACTATTTTTTGGATGTATTGTGTACACACGCCCCAAAGTATTGTCCTTTTTAACACCAGAAACTCTGGAACATCTAACCCATTCTTTCTTCTTTGGAATTTTTTATTAGCCCAAATGTAATAGGTTGGCACCTCAACATAAAGAAGTGTTTTTGCAAAGTGGTCAATTTTGCAAAGATCGAAGAACGCTGTAAGCGTAGTTTTTACCGGATTAGTTAGTTGATTAGCTAATTGATTGGGTTTATTTGGGTCAAAGTATATCCGCTGACCATTTTCCAAATGAACACTTAAATGAAAAATAGGGGGATATCTTTCATGTATTGGAAACGATAAAATCCTCCATACTGCCTCTTAGCTACTTATATATCGACCACTTTGGTACACATGGACCTCATCTTTAAGACTCTCGACTGCAACTGTTGCTTGGTCACTGCCCTTGTTAACATATTTACAAATGTATTTAATAAACTTTACTGAGTTGCAATGTTCCACATTTATATGAGCTCCTAAGGTCCGCAAAAGCACGGAATTGCATGGCACAACCCAACGATTATCTACAGTTATACCATTAATTTTAACAGTAAGCCCCCCATCCATTGGGGATCTTCGCCGATATTGGGGATAACCATCATTTTCTGTAATATTTTCCTTAAGAAACTTTTTATGAAATTTTTTTGTGCATTTACGTTCTTTCATACATGGCGAATTAATATTTAATACACCACATGGCCCATGCATCATGTTAGTCTTAACAATCTCATGCAGCAAAGGATCCTTTTGTAAATCAGGAATTTCTGCACAAATGTAAGAATCGATTTGATTAGGCATAATTTTAATCTTTAACCATATAAGTATGTGTACGTGGGGGAGACCACGTTTTTGCCATTCAATAGAATACATGAAGCACTGCACTTCCCCAAATAACTGGCCTTTAATCAACATCGCCATTAAAGCCTTAACCTTCAAATGAAAAACTCGTGATATGATGTTATGTCGATATTGAGGCTTTTGGCCTGGAAATAACAATAAACATCGAAATGACCATTAGAAAAATCACCACTAAAACGAAGCCTATTTAAAGTACTGCCTTCGTTTCCAGTTTTTGCTATACAAATACCATTTTGAAAAATTTCAACAAAAACAGGATACAATTCACATGAAGCTTTCAACTCGGCCAATGAGCCAAACGTATAAGGTTGCCGCATTTCAGTTTCGTATGCAGCACAATTATCATAAGGGGTACCCATGGAATTGCAAGTATATATACAAAAATTATTCCATCGGCGAACGATATATGCAACAACAGCCTGACGAATAATGTCCGAAAAATCTTCGTTTTCATGTAAAAGATACGAAATTGCCCTGAAAAGGCATGCTCCATCTCCTGTAATTGGGGCACCAAGGCACCATTTATAATCAACAGTTCACTTTTTCTATTTGCATCCATATTGTGCAAAAGAAATGCGACTGCAAGTCAGTTTTGCTAAAAGCACCTACTAAAATTACAATTAGCAACTTAGCAAATTTGTATTATATTTTACAACAGTTAAAACTGTTCAAATTTGCCCAAATTCTGCCGCCAATAGATTGCACTGGGCACTTAAATAAAACAATAGATCAAAAATATTGCAACTACCAAATCAAATAAACAACTACAAAAAAACTACCACTAATATTAAAATTTGCAATTAAGCAAATTTTTACTTAATTTTACAACAGTTAAAACCGTTCAAATTTGCCCAATTCTGCCGTTAGGCACTTAAATGAAACAATATTTCAAAAATATTGCAACTACAAAATCAAATAAGTTTACAAAAAAATTTGCAATAAAGCAAATTTGTACTTCATTTTACAACAACCGTTCAAATTTGACCAAATTCTGCCAATGGGCACTTAAATAAAACAATATTTAAAAAATATTGCAACTACCAAATCAAATAACACAACTAAAATTTTTACTTCATTTTACAACAGTTAAAACCGTTCAAATTTGCCTAAATGCTGCCGTCAACAGATTGCACTGGGTAATACGTAATATAAGATTAGTACACAATAACTACATCTAATATTAAAATTTGTAGCCGTTAAAATTTGCCAAATGTGTGCCGTCAACATACAATAAGGAAATACTTAATGTAAGTTTGAAGCAAAAAATAAAATCTTTTACTACAAAACAAATATTACTTTAAAGATTAAATACAATTACCAAGAAACTTGTAATACGTCCACACTTCTCGTTGATATTTATGTACCAAGTACACATATATGTCTTCACAATCGCAGGCTTTCCACACAATACAAAAGAGACACAATTCCATCGACATAAAAAATATACAGGGGTGGTTAAAAGTATTTGCACAAATTACACGTACTTACTCATAAGAAATGTGCAAATACTTTTGACCACCCCTGTACATCCATGCTTTGTATAAAGAATAACAGAAAGGATAGAGAAAGAAGCCCCGCGCAAAAATTTAAATGTACAAAATCTGTTTTAGGAAACAGAAGACAACATATAGAGAGCGTAGTCGATGGGAAAAAAGTTAACATTGACGCGCGATTTAAATGCACATATGTCCATATATAGATATGTAGATATCTAAACTTTAAAGAATGCTAGAGCTTTAAAAAAATAGTTTTTTTGTAAGCATTTAATGGTTTTTTGCCTCAAACTTAAATTAATTGCATGTCAGAGTATTAGTTGAGCCGGCTTGTAACAGGAATTCTCATATAAACATGATCAATTGGTAAAAAAAAAATGGTTCAAATTGGACTAAAACCATGGGTGTAAGCGGGAAAATAGGATTAATATTGCATGTATTTATTTTTTGTACGTCTCCGTCTTTCTTCTCCTTTTCGATTCTTTGGTTACCGCTATTCTGTCTATCCTTATTTTGATCTCTTTGAATGAGCTATCTTTTCTTTTCTTCTTGTTTCTCTTCCCGACAGTATATGATGTGCTTCTCTCTCTCTCTTTCTCTCTGTCTCTCTCTCACTCCAAATGCTGCTTCCCTGTTTTCAGCAGCACGTGCCAATAAAAACACTCAAAAAAAAAAAAAAAACCAAAAACATTAAATTGTTATTATAATTTGTTAAGATACAAATTAATATATATCCAACGGATTACAGTGTATAATCTACTGCTACATATTATTTGTTTCGTGGATACACCAAGCCACACTGAAATAAATCACCCAAACTCTTTTGAATTATAATAATTTTTTCTAAAATGTGAAAAAAGTTATTATTTTGCTTTGACGAAAATTATTATAATTTAAAAGAGTCGGGGTGGGTTTTTTCCAGTGAGACATACATAATGTGGGTCTTTTTTTTCAGTGTGGCCTAGACCATTTTATCTATATATTTCCTTAAAATGGTCTAGGCCATGGTCTTTAATTTAATATTATTTTGTTTTATCGAAAATTATTCAAAAGAGTGTGTTTCAGTTTTTTCAGTGTGGCATAGACAATTTTAACTATGTATATATATACTTAAAATTATGTATGCCACACTGGAAAAACCCCACTCGACAATTTTTGAAATTTTTGTTTATTTTTTTTTAAATAGAAGCTCTATTTATTATTTCTTCGAGTTTAGAAACTCGCTCAATAGCACATTTTAAGTTATTTTTCGTTTTAAACAGATTTTTTTTTTTAAATTAATTATGTAATTGTTTAGTTTATACACGTAGTTATGGTCCTTGTTTCTGTTTCGTTGATTTATTTTCGGTTGTGGCTTTGGCTGTTGTTGTTGTTGCTGCTGCTGCTGTAGTAGCGGTAGTTGCTGAATTTGTTGTTGCTGGATTTGTTGTTGCTGAGTTTTTTGTTGGCTAAAAATCTCATCGATTGATTAACGCGTTTAGCGTCAAGATTTTGTTTACAGAAATTATCAGTTTTATATATAGATGACTGCCCCCCTGCCCTTTTTCCAAAGCCCAGCGGCCTGAACGCTTTGACGGGGTTTATTCGTGTGTGTTGCTGGTATAATTTAATTTCAATTTATTGTTAAGTTTAATTTTAAGTTTTAAGTTTTTAATTTTAAGTGTTGAAAAGAAATCAAGATCTCAGAGAGAGAGAGAGACAGTGCGAGAGAATGCATTCGGTGTTCAATGCTTGTGTATAATTTGTTGGAATTATTATTCCTACTTTAGGCTAATGTAACTTTTTTTAGAATTGACCTAGAGCTTCAGTAAAACCACCATATGAATCCTTAAAGTATCAGGATTCCCTCGATAAATTTTCATATTGCTAATTGACTTAGATCAGTGTTTTTTTGCCGTTAGGAAAAATTGAGGAAGATTCTTAGATTTTCAAAAATTGATAAAAAAAAGTAAACATTAAAATATCCAATATTAAATTAAATAGAATCTTCATTATTTAGAGGACTAAATTTTGGCCAAAAATCGCATCGATTGATTAACGCGTTTAGCGTCCAGATTTTTATAAAAATTGGGGTTTTTTTTTGCCACTGGAAGAAAATGGGGGCATGTTTGTGGCCAAAATAAATCTTAGCAAATCAGTTTAGTGTTATAAGAATTGAAAGGTAAAAAATTTTAATAGGGTCATTTAATTAGTTTAGTGGCTGTGCTTTGATTCTTAGTTTTCAATGAACAGTTTTATATATATAGATTATAGAGCTGTTTTCCTTTTGGAGTCACGAGATGTGATCCCCAGTGTGTGGGCTTGGCATTGTAGTCCCCTGCTGCTATGAAGTGGTCTCCTAGTGAGTTAAAAAACTGCATAAACTCATCTTCAGCTATGGTAAAGCGAGGGGGCAGTATACGGCGGCTAGTGTAAATTGGTTGCCAGTATTTATTTGTATATTTATAGATGTGGCCTGTAGGTAATTTTTAGCAAATTTGTTATGATAGTGGTGCTTAATACGGCTTCTGATTAGAACTCCAGTCCCACCATGTGCTTTACCATCTGGATGATTTGTTCCGTAGAATAAATAACCTCTTAGTTGGAAATTGAATTTGTTTGTAAGGTGTGTTTAAGCGTTCCACGTAAATATCCTTAGGGAAGTCATTATTTGGATTGTTGTGAAACCAGCATTTGAATCAATAGATTTTGGTTTCGCATTAAATCTTGTATAGTGTGCATAAACGACATAAACTCCGTTAGACTTTGTTGCAGGCTCATATCTTCAAAGTTGCTTTTTGACTGCTCCGGGAATTGTTGCTGGGTTGGGTTTTTGGTATGCTGATTGCAGAAATGAACTTTTTGAGACGGGGTTAGCCAGTCCTGATTTTAAAGCGCTTGCGTAATTCACATTTTTATCAGAATTTAAGGGTCCTAGTGAGGATCTGGCTGCAGTCGAGAAGAAGACTTCAGGGTTTGATCTGGAAGCTGTCATCTGTTTATTTTGGGTGCGGGCGGGAGTTCCTCTCTGGTGGATGCGACTTTTCAGCTCCTTATAAACAGGGCAGCCTCTGTAGTTAGCAGTGTGATTGCCACCTCAGTTGTCTCACTTTTTCGAGTTGCAGTCATCTTTACACACACCGGGCGCAGTTTACAGTATGACCTTGTATGGCCATATTCTTGGCAGTTCGCACATTGTACCGGGCCATTGCGTTTGTGCGGTTCCTCAACTGTAATTCTGCGGTGCAGCAGGAACTGAAGATTGTAAATGGGGTGCACTTCGTATTTCTGTAGGGGCTTATTTTCTGGTTCGAGCTCAACCGCAAAGAGTGGCTGCGGCTTTCTATCCCTGTTAAGGATGTTGAAGACTGCCTTAGCGTTAAATCCCTTCTTATGAAGCGCCTTTGTTATCTTTGCAGGCGTTACGACGGACTCTATGCCCTTAAGTACGACTTGCAGGCCCTTGTTACTTTTTATTCTCGGTAAGATATTTCGAAAATACTCTGTAATTATCTTCAGACTTTAGTTGAACCTTTGTTTCTTATATGTTGCCCTTTACTAGAGGTATTATGTGGAAGTTATCATTTCCAATAAGCTCGATAATTTTGTTGACAAGAACATTGGAACTTTTTCACGAATATAAATAGGCGGAGGTTTTGGCTTCGTTTTCTCGACTTCAGTGGATTCGGCCGCCTCAACGTCAGAGGCGTCTTCCAAGATTTTAAATCGGTTTGAGTTCGTGGGCGTTTCTATTCCAGCTAGGCTAGCATTGTTACTGGTTATTTTGCGTTGAGAATTTAGAGGGCTCAGCTTCCTTTGATTTTGATATAGCGATCCATACCAGTCTACACAGCCGGCTTAGCACATTCATTGGTTTTGTTCTGCTTTTCGGACCGCGCAGCGGCAGACGTATTTGCGCTGCTAGCTGATGATGTCATTAAACGCGCAGTCGATACGGTTGCAGTTGTTGTTGCGCGCGGTCGATACGGTTGCAGTTGTTGTTGTAGTTACAGTTGACGTTGTTAAAGAAATTGCGGTGCTAGTAACCACTGATGAGCTTAGGTTATTGCCTACCTGCATTGGAGTACATTCAGCGCTCTTTGGCAGCAGAGACGTCGATGGTAGTGAGGGGGAGCAAGAACGCGCTCTCTCGCTCGCTACGTTTCAGAATTCGGTCAAGTTGGGGGTAATTGCCCGCGCTTGATCAGAGCTTGCATTATTTTCGGTTGCTTTAAAAGAGAAGTACGCGTTATTTCTTTGTACTGAGAGCCGTCTCTCGTCTTGCTCACGTTGACGTTGTGTGCGAACGTCGTTCAGACTCATTGTATTCGTGGTAAAGTTAATTAGAGTTTTAAGTGTTAAGTTTTATATTAATTATATGACCAATCAATATAAACATTCTCGATTTCATCGCAGAAAGCGTCTTTTCGCGCTATAGTAGATTTATTAAAACGGTCACTGCACTTTTGTGATTTCATTGAATACTTTTTCCTGGAGCACAATAAATACACGTCTGCATGCGACGACGGTTTAACATAATCATATTCTGATTAAGTTATGCATACAAAATTCGATTTGGAAAGATTCGTGTCAATAGCTCAAATATCCTGAAAAACATCAAATTTTAACCGATTTCACCCTTTTGTTCCTATGGGAGCTATAGGATATAGACGTTCGATCGGCTCGCACTTTTACCCTGATCTGAGGGTATGCATAAACAAATAAGATTTGGAAAGATGCATGTCAATAGCTTTTACACTGCGCGAAATATCTTCCATTCTTGTAAGTCATATCCGATTGTTCCTATGGGATCTATGGGATATATACATCCGATCGGTTTTCAAACTTGATCTACGTACACATATTTTAGGACGACTGTGAAAGTTTCAGATCGCTAGCTTTTAAACTGAGCTCGCAAACGATAGTGAAACGGACGGACAGACGAACGGACAGACGGACGGACGGACGGACAGACAGACACACAGACAGACATGGCTTTATCGACTCCGCTATTGATCCTGATCAAGAATATTTATACTTTATGGGGTCGGAAACGCCTCCTTTACTGCGTCACAAACTTCTGACCAAAATTATAATACCCTCTGAAAGAGCATTGGGTGACCATTTCCTCTGATTTTAAAATTTAGACTTTTATACCCATTCTCTTATACCTATTGCAACATTATTTTTTTTACCTATCCAATATTTATTATTTAATACCTATACTTTTTATACCCGTTACTCGTAGAGTAAAAGGGTATATTGTATTCGTGCAAAAGTATGTAACAGCTAGAAGGAAGCGTTTCCGACCCTATAAAGTATATATATTCTTGTTCAGGATCACTAGCGGAGTCGATAAAGCCATGTCTGTCTGTGTGTCTGTCTGTCCGTCCGTCCGTCCGTCTGTCTGTCCGTCTGTCTGTCCGTCTGTCTGTCTGTCTGTCTGTCCGTATGAACGCTGAGATCTCGGAAACTATAAAAGCTAGAAGATTGGCATTTTGCATGTAGATTTTAGGAGTTCCTACGCAGCGCAAGTTTGTTTCGAAAAACGCCCACAATCGCTTATATACGATTTTAAAAATTTAAATATTTCGGAAAAGTAAAAATGCAGTTTTATTGTGTTTATCAATACCTATCGAAATGTAGTAGAAATTTTTCAAATCGGACCATTCGTTAAAAAGTTATGCGTGATCAAAGTTTCTATCTCCATCTCCCTCGCACTCCCTTTACCTGAGTAACGGGTATCTGATAGTCGGGCACCCGACTATAGCGTTCTCTCTTGTTTAAAACTTATAACTATAACAAATGGACCCTTGTGCTTAACATCACCGTCTCATCATCTATGTAGAAAAACAGCTGCCCCCGTCCGTCACGATACATGTTGCCCGGAATATAGCCTAAAATAGTCTTTCAACGCTATAATAACTTCCTTATTGCCTTGGTTTTTGCTGCATATAACCTAAGTCGACCCATCTAGGACCACGAATAGATGTTTTTTGCTTAACCTCATATACACTAGTCCTTTGTGATAGCTATCGTTTTAAGGTCAACATTATATTTGGATGCGTCTTTGTTGTCGGTTTCGAAATATAAAATTTAGGGTGCAATTACTTACTATCTTTTCTTTTTAACTCCAAACCTTGACTGCTATCACAAATTCGCAACCGGTTTAACAAATCATATAAGGGTTTCGCAACCATCGAACATTATTTTATGAACCGTCTAAAATACAAACACAATTACAGAATTTTTACTGGGAAATCTTGAATGGTTTTTAAGGTCTGATATCGAAAGTAAAAACTCATTTACTTCCTAATAAATTTTCAAGGTTAAAGGAAAATTAAACTTGATAATTGTTTTTTATAATCTAGACATAATCGCATGTCACCTTATCATTAACATTTCATTATAATTCCCCCTTTTAAATATTTATATAATATGGTTAGTTTTTCTTTCGGTCTTTGTCTAACAGTTGTCTATTATTAAAAATTTCTCCCGTACAACATAGTCAACTTGATCACCAATTTTGTGATTTTCTATATTTATTAAATAACTAATTTTCACTTCATTCGTTTTAGACACCCTTTAATTTTTTAACATATTTACATTTTATTATATATTTATACCCTTGCAGGGGGTATTATAATTTTAGTCAAAAGTGTGCAACGCAGTGAAGGAGACATCTCCCACCCTATAAAGTATATATATTCTTGATCAGGATCACCTCCTGAGTTGATATAAGCATGTCCGTCTGTCTGTCCGTCTGTCTGTTTCTACGCAAACTAGTCTCTCAGTTTAAAATACCCTTCTTTCCTTTGCACGCAGGATATATGTCGGAACGGTCGGGATCGGCCGACTATATCCTATAGCTGTCATATAACTGATTGATCGGAAATGCCATAACTTTGATGTTTGTAAAGTTAGGAAGTTGGCATATTCTATGGGTTTTGATCTTTGGCCAATCAATTCGACCTACCAAATTTTATAAAGATCTGCCGACTATATCCTACAGCTGCCATATAACTGAACGATTGGAAATGTCATAACTTTGGTGTTTTTAAAGTTGGGATTTTTTATGACTATTAAGAATGCATCATATGAATAGTCTTGAAAAATATAATTTACAGAATATTCTGCAAGGGTATATCAACTTCGGCTCCGCCCGAAGTTTTATATTAATATTAACTACATAAGACATTATGTAATTAAATCTTTGACGGATTGTTAAAAAAAAATTGGGACTAAACAAAAATTTGTCTCATGTCTAAAAATAATTACAATGTAAATCAACTTAAATTTACATTTATATATACTTAATTTTTCAACATATTTTCCGATTTGAATAATAAGGCATCCTATTTTCCATAAGGACATTTCTTGAACTATTTGTAAGTCCAAATGCCGAGAACAATCAAAAAAGTTGGGCTCTTAAGCAATTTATTATCTTCATAATTCCCTCTAAGGTTTAGCAAAGGAGTTTTTCAACTTTTTAAATGGTTACGACAGACGGCCTAAAAATTGTTACCAATTTATAAACAAAATTAAACATATATAAAGCACAATTGTTTCAAATATTACATATTGGGTTTTATATATTTTAACATATTTTGTGTATAAGAAAAAAAACACATATATTTAAAATGTTGTTTTATTTAATTTTAAATAAAGTGTCTAAATAAAAAAATTTACGCCATTTGACCACAAAATTGAATTTACATAAAATATACTATGATTATTAACATGAACAGGACTTTCCATACCGTAACCCACTTCGCGGTTATAAGGTCCATGTTTTATGATCAATAAAGACTTATCCAAGGATTACATGACTCACAGATTAATTTGCCAGAATTACTAACAGCAAATATACTTGATAAATAAAATCGGACTCCATGTAATTAACCAACGTGGCATGTGCTTTGTTAAAAAAATTAATTTCAAAATTAAAGTTCAGATCTCAGAAACTACAACAGCTTTGGAAGGTCCAACATTAAAAAAACAAGTCATTCAGGAAAACTTACCAACGTAATAATTAATTATAAAGAAAAGGTTATTTATAAAGATAATATTAAATAATTCAAAACCATGTCCGTGTGTTTCTACTCAAACAAATTCAATCATTTCGGGTAGTTTATTAGTCGGAGGAGTCGGAAATGTGAATGGGACTTGTACCAGATCAGTTGATGAGAAGTTCGTATTTTTGGCAATTAAATTAAGATTGTCGGTCTTAATACCGAAAAGTCCAAGCGGAGCGGGATTTGCAGTTTATGAGAATTTAGATTATATACTTGCACAAAATAAGCTGTGACATAAAAAACTAAGAAGTGAAGGATAAAGGCAGTTTCAATGTCTGCAATGAGAGTAAAGCTGGGAGCTTTGTATATCGTGCGATGATGGATACTTTAAGGATGGCGGTGGTGCAGGCAACATTGTGATCTCAAATACCACTGCAATAGCTTGTAGCCT
The DNA here is from genome assembly GCA_018152295.1 of Drosophila carrolli. Lineage (NCBI taxonomy): Eukaryota > Metazoa > Arthropoda > Insecta > Diptera > Drosophilidae > Drosophila > Drosophila carrolli. Next base: position 2,070,517 of record JAECXJ010000003.1, on the reverse strand, counting down.
TCATCTAACTTCATTATCGTCAAAATTCTTAGAAACACATGAATCACACTATCTAAGTCAATTAAGCCTGACAAAGCTGAATTTGATTTTTATTAAATTCGTCGTTCAGAATTTCTAATTGCCCTAAGCGTAACTCAAAATAAAGTGTTAAGTAACACTGCGCTATGCTTCTAAAAATTACGATGTAGATAATGTAACCGGAGCGAGATATTTTGTTATACACCAGCCCACTTGTCGATGTTGATTTTGCCGCGTTGTCGTCTTATTTGGGGGTTGTAGACGCACCCGCTAAGATCACCAAAACCAACATGCACACAACAAAACACTCACCCAACTTGCGTTCTTTCTGGCTTCCAATTCTTTAGTTTCAACGGTGTCGTTTTTTTTTAGTTCCTCGTTTGGCGCTTTAGTCATGCACTAAAGCACCGTTCAAGGTTTAAGGAAAAATGAGTTATTAACCGATGGCTGGAAGAGAGGCTACATTCTAACATTACCACTTTATATGGCGTCTGCCGCCATATAAAATGAGCAATTAAAGCAAACACGATTTGATGGCCAAAAATAAAACCCATAAAAATTCTAACTTTCTAACTTTAAGAACACCACAGTTATGGCATTTCCAATCGTTCAGTTATATGGCAGCTATAGGATATAGTCGGCCGATCCCGGCTGTTCCGACTTATATACTGCGTGCAAAGGAACGAAGGGTGTGTGCAAAGTTTGAATTCTACAAGTATATCTTTAAAACGGAAAGACTAGTTCGCGTAGAAACAGACAGACGGACATCAAGAATATATATACTTTATAGGGTCGGAGATGTCTCCTTCACTGCGTTGCACACTTTTGAACAATATTATAATACCCTCTATAAAAATATTAGATCTTGTTTACTGTATAATAAGCAGTATTTATCAAACAGTAATTTACAAGACCGGATAATATCAGACTTAGGCTTTTTTTGTGTGTTTTAACCTTTTTAAAAATATGATTTTACTACTCTTCGTTTTTATAACCTTTTTAAAAATATAATTTTACTACTCTGTTTTAGGATAAACTATTTGATAGTGACGTTTTGGAAAATATTGAGTCACTGGATCCCCATGCAACCGAGACCCAGGCAGACATATCTGGGGCTCGATTAGACGGTGATGGATTTGGAGATTCCTTTGGACGTAAGTCAAAAACTAAGAATCGATATATTTCAACCCAATTAATATATATCCGTAAAATTGTTTGTCACATTAAATCAAAACTCTTTGAAATTAAGACTTTAAAATTCCAAAAGTCCAAATATTTAAAAATGTATATTTTGACAATTTTGAATGAGATTGATGCACTAAGCCAGTGCCCTTGACCTTTTTTATTCTTTTTCGTTTTCTCTAGTAAGTTATTAAAAAAACATTGTAAACTTTCGTTTCGTATCACAATTTTTTGTATATGTTTTTTTGGGTTGTTGCATGAATGTTAACGAATTTTAGAAAATCTATTAACTGTGCACATATTAACATTTTTTTATCTGATAGGTACGTTTTATTGAGAATTAATTATGTATTTTTTTTTGTTTCATAACATATATATAAAGTTTTGAATATAAATATCATTTAGGAAGCAAAAAGTTGTGTTGATGTGAAAATAGTTGTGAACCAATTCCTAAAGACTTTTCACAAATATATATATATCATGGATATTTAATTGAAGTTTTCGATTAAACTAGAGGTCATTTGTTTGTTATATTTCTATATTTCTTCTAAAACACAACGTTTTCACATAGCTTTCATTACACTTGCACTCACTAGGTAGTGAACACGCCAATGATAAGACTATATTAAGGGTAAATAAATAATGAGATAAGGAAATGGAATATTGGATTCAGAACCTCAACTTACTATTTCTCGTTATACAAATTAATTTATAATTTTCTGCTATATAAATTTACCAACACGAATTTATAAAAAATGAGCAAACATAAATTCAGAAGGTGAAAATATAAATACTTCAATATATATATGGGGCTTCACTGAGTACATAATTGAATTCTGCACGATCTCTAATTACGTTTTGCATTTTCACTTGTCCTTGTAATTGGATTTTGTAAGTAAGTCTTGTATGTCCTAGGCGTAGTCCGATTATTATAGTTTTTGTTGGGTGTCGAAAATGGTCGCCATTGGCTATTGTGTATATTGCTTTGAACTAATCATGAATTTAAGGTCTCTGTCTGTTGGATTTTTTTTTGGGTAAAGATTAGTGGTGTTTGTAGGTATATTATTTGTCTGGCAAAGCTTAATTGTGCGTAATATACTTGGAAGCGTTTTAAGTTTTCGTTGACTCACAAATTTGTGCACTAGTGTGTTTTTGGAATAACTTAGGCTTTTAGAAAGTATGGCGTTTTGAAGGTCTAGTTTTGATTTTATTCGGGTAATATTGGTTTTCTGGAATTGGTTATTTATTGAAGTAGAGCGTAGGGCTCCGTGGGCTAGACGGGTTGCGGAGTTGAATCGTGTTTTTATTTCGTTGCATTTGATTTTGGGGAGTATCCGTATAGCAGAAGGGCATATTCTATTTTAGCAACCACTTTAACTCTTACAACCTTAAGTGATGTTGTAAGTATAACAGTTAAATTTAAGGCTAGATAGGCATTTTATTATGTTTAATTTTTGAGCAGTGTATGTCGAAGTGTGTAATCTTGGTGTAGAGTTTTGATAGGTGTTGACTCAAACCTCTCGTTTTAATTACTAACTTATTAAGAATTTATTAAGATCGAACTCCTAGGTATAAAATTATTGTTGTGTTCCGTTATATTATCCATAAATTTCCAATAAACCTTTATGCTTTAATAAGGAGTTGTCACACCCATAAAATGTTTAGTTAAGACTTCAACAAATTTAAAATGTGTGGATTACAATCTGCCTTTTCCCGATACCCAAGGGCTCGGTCAAATTTTGCCGTGCTTAACGCCCGGTGTTATAAAAGTTATCTGACTCTGTAGGATCCAGTTTTCACAAGATCCAAAATAGTTTTATTTTTTTGTTAACACTAAGCGTAAATCAGCGTGTTACCACTAACCATACAACCTATAGACTGGTCATTTCATACAACGAAAATGGACACAAAAGTTTCAAAGCGGCTGGCCCCAGCGCTCTAAGCGGCAGGCCCCGGACACTTCGTGTGCCTTCGGGTTTTTTTCGCTCTCATTCTTATTCTCATTTTGATGCTCGCGCGCTCATTGCAAGAGTTCGGTCGTTCAGTCGCAGAGACGCGCATTTTAAAGAAGGTTTCCCTGCGCTTGAATTGGTCTTTGTATGTATGCGTGTTCATGCATTCTCATACAGGGGTGCATGTGTGCGATTATTTCATTTCGATGCAGCAAGAAAATTTTGTCTTTTGCTACTTTTCAGACTTGGTACCCTAACAATATGGACGTATTTACTATTGAGTTAATGATAAAAACAAGAGAAAACGCTATAGTCGAGTGCCTCGACTATTAGATACCCGATACTCAGCTAAACAACTTAATATAAATATGCCTTCTTGTATGTTTTTCGCCGGTCGAATTAGCACCTTGGCCAGCTGTTCCAAAGTCATCCGTTAGATGGCGCTATTGCATTGCACCATCTACCCCAAGACATTGGTACCACGGGCCATGAAAGTCGGAAATGCAGGCGCTAGCCAGGCTTAAGCGTTAAATGGGTTTTTGGGCGTTAGATCGGGCGTGGCAAACTTTTATTAGGCCAATCGATAAGTATTGACGAAACAAATACATATCAATTAAAATTTTCATAATAATCAAAACTGTGGCCACAGCTTGTGGCTTTTGGGCGTCAGAGGGGGCGTGGCACCATTTTGAAACAAACTTGCGCTGCGTGGAAACTCCTAAAATCTACATGCAAAATGTCAATCTTCTAGCTTTTATAGTTTCCGAGATCTTAGCGTTCATACGGACGGACAGACAGACGGACATGGCTAGATCGACTCGGCTAGTGATCCTGAACAAGAATATATATACTTTATAGGGTCGGAAACGCTTCCTTCTACCTGTTACATACTTTTGCACGAATACAATATACCCTTTTACTCTACGAGTAACGGTTATAATAAGAATATTATATGTTATAGTATATTTTTTAATATTTCAGCAAAAATTTCATTTTGGTTTACAAATTCATATCAGTAGCAGTAAAATGATTGAATTTTAGGGGTGGTGACAGAAACAAGAACGGGTGTTTGGCTTTAACTAACTAATTCGAGCGGCGGCTCTTAAGAACAAACATACATAAAAATAAAAAGTAGATCATTAAATGTTGGGATTCCAAGTTTAAATAAATAGATCAGCGTATTTCGTATTTAATTATTGTTTCTTTTATTTAGCACAGCACAATCAACCACAGCTTACGAGATCAAAAATAAGAGAGAGAGATTAACCGCGTGGTTCACGTTTTTGGTGTTACCAGAGATCGATAACAATATAATGCTGGTTTTGGTATATACTATAAATTATAATGGGGATATTCTTAGGTATTTTCAATACACCCCCTCAAAAATAGCATTATAAAAAAAATTAAAATTAATATTACACGTTTCAACTTAATCTATCTATCTATTAATCTTGTGCTTGCTTGTATTCTTTCTTTTCTTTTCTTTTCTATTGGGAACGTAGCAGCATTCGCTGCTAGGATTGGAAAAACCCAAAAAAAAACCCAATCAGATCACTTCTTAAAATGAAATAGTAATGGTTAATAAAAAAATATTCATATTCATTATTGTATTCAGAAGGTGAAGGCTTCACTGAGTACATAGTTGAATTCTGCACGATCTCTAATTACGTTTTGCATTTTCACTTGTCCTTGTAATTGGATTTTGTAAGTAAGTCTTGTATGTCCTAGGCGTAGTCCGATTATTATAGTTTTTGTTGGGTGTCGAAAATGGTCGCCATTGGCTATTGTGTATATTGCTTTGAACTAATCATGAATTTAAGGTCTCTGTCTGTTGGATTTTTTTTTGGGTAAAGATTAGTGGTGTTTGTAGGTATATTATTTGTCTGGCAAAGCTTAATTGTGCGTAATATACTTGGAAGCGTTTTAAGTTTTCGTTGACTCACAAATTTGTGCACTAGTGTGTTTTTGGAATAACTTAGGCTTTTAGAAAGTATGGCGTTTTGAAGGTCTAGTTTTGATTTTATTCGGGTAATATTGGTTTTCTGGAATTGGTTATTTATTGAAGTAGAGCGTAGGGCTCCGTGGGCTAGACGGGTTGCGGAGTTGAATCGTGTTTTTATTTCGTTGCATTTGATTTTGGGGAGTATCCGTATAGCAGAAGGGCATATTCTATTTTAGCAACCACTTTAACCCTTACAACCTTAAGTGATGTTGTAAGTATAACAGTTAAATTTAAGGCTAGATAGGCATTTTATTATGTTTAATTTTTGAGCAGTGTATGTCGAAGTGTGTAATCTTGGTGTAGAGTTTTGATAGGTGTTGACTCAAACCTCTCGTTTTAATTACTAACTTATTAAGAATTTATTAAGATCGAACTCCTAGGTATAAAATTATTGTTGTGTTCCGTTATATTATCCATAAATTTCCAATAAACCTTTATGCTTTAATAAGGAGTTGTCACACCCATAAAATGTTTAGTTAAGACTTCAACAAATTTAAAATGTGTGGATTACAATCTGCCTTTTCCCGATACCCAAGGGCTCGGTCAAATTTTGCCGTGCTTAACGCCCGGTGTTATAAAAGTTATCTGACTCTGTAGGATCCAGTTTTCACAAGATCCAAAATAGTTTTATTTTTTTGTTAACACTAAGCGTAAATCAGCGTGTTACCACTAACCATACAACCTATAGACTGGTCATTTCATACAACGAAAATGGACACAAAAGTTTCAAAGCGGCTGGCCCTAGCGCTCTAAGCGGCAGGCCCCGGACACTTCGTGTGCCTTCGGGTTTTTTTCGCTCTCATTCTTATTCTCATTTTGATGCTCGCGCGCTCATTGCAAGAGTTCGGTCGTTCAGTCGCAGAGACGCGCATTTTAAAGAAGGTTTCCCTGCGCTTGAATTGGTCTTTGTATGTATGCGTGTTCATGCATTCTCATACAGGGGTGCATGTGTGCGATTATTTCATTTCGATGCAGCAAGAAAATTTTGTCTTTTGCTACTTTTCAGACTTGGTACCCTAACAATATGGACGTATTTACTATTGAGTTAATGATAAAAACAAGAGAAAACGCTATAGTCGAGTGCCTCGACTATTAGATACCCGATACTCAGCTAAACAACTTAATATAAATATGCCTTCTTGTATGTTTTTCGCCGGTCGAATTAGCACCTTGGCCAGCTGTTCCAAAGTCATCCGTTAGATGGCGCTATTGCATTGCACCATCTACCCCAAGACATTGGTACCACGGGCCATGAAAGTCGGAAATGCAGGCGCTAGCCAGGCTTAAGCGTTAAATGGGTTTTTGGGCGTTAGATCGGGCGTGGCAAACTTTTATTAGGCCAATCGATAAGTATTGACGAAACAAATACATATCAATTAAAATTTTCATAATAATCAAAACTGTGGCCACAGCTTGTGGCTTTTGGGCGTCAGAGGGGGCGTGGCACCATTTTGAAACAAACTTGCGCTGCGTGGAAACTCCTAAAATCTACATGCAAAATGTCAATCTTCTAGCTTTTATAGTTTCCGAGATCTTAGCGTTCATACGGACGGACAGACCTGTTACATACTTTTGCACGAATACAATATACCCTTTTACTCTACGAGTAACGGTTATAATAAGAATATTATATGTTATAGTATATTTTTTAATATTTCAGCAAAAATTTCATTTTGGTTTACAAATTCATATCAGTAGCAGTAAAATGATTGAATTTTAGGGGTGGTGACAGAAACAAGAACGGGTGTTTGGCTTTAACTAACTAATTCGAGCGGCGGCTCTTAAGAACAAACATACATAAAAATAAAAAGTAGATCATTAAATGTTGGGATTCCAAGTTTAAATAAATAGATCAGCGTATTTCGTATTTAATTATTGTTTCTTTTATTTAGCACAGCACAATCAACCACAGCTTACGAGATCAAAAATAAGAGAGAGAGATTAACCGCGTGGTTCACGTTTTTGGTGTTACCAGAGATCGATAACAATATAATGCTGGTTTTGGTATATACTATAAATTATAATGGGGATATTCTTAGGTATTTTCAATACACCCCCTCAAAAATAGCATTATAAAAAAAATTAAAATTAATATTACACGTTTCAACTTAATCTATCTATCTATTAATCTTGTGCTTGCTTGTATTCTTTCTTTTCTTTTCTTTTCTATTGGGAACGTAGCAGCATTCGCTGCTAGGATTGGAAAAACCCAAAAAAAAACCCAATCAGATCACTTCTTAAAATGAAATAGTAATGGTTAATAAAAAAATATTCATATTCATTATTGTCGTGTGGCTCGGATCATTCATTATTTGTTCCATCCAGTCCCATTTTTCTTCGTAAATCCATAAAGCGTGGAGCGGGTAACGGCTTAGTTAGAATGTCAGCAAGTTGGTTCTTTGTGGAAATATACTCAATACATTATTTTCTATTTGCTCTCTCGAAAAATGATATTTTATATCAATATGTTTAGATCATTTATGGCATGAGGGATTATTATCTATACTAATACATCCCTGATTATCTTCATATATTTTTATAGGTCTTTCAAATTTAATATGAACACTTTCTAATAAGGATCTAAACCATAAAGCTTCTCTTACAGCTTCGAACAAGGCCATATATTCTGCCTCAGTCGATGAAGCAGCTACTGAATTTTGCCCTTTTGTATTCCAGCATATAAGATTTTGGTTAAACATTTTGAATAAAAACCCAGTTGTACTCTTTCTATCGATTTCATTTCCTCCCCAGTCAGAGTCTGCGTACCCTACAAATATATTTTCAAAACTCGAATTCCTTTTAAATTCTAACTTCATATCAATATTTCCTTTTAGATATCTAAGAATCCTTTTCAAACATAGCCATAATTCTGCATTATTTTTATTCATATATCGACTTTAAATATTAATAGCAGTGACCAAATCTCGACGTGTACATAACATAACATACATAAGACATACATAAGACATACATAATTCCGACAAGGCGCGTCATCTGAATTTAATAATTCATAATTAAGCTTGCTTGCCAGTGGAGTACTGACTGATTTACAATCACTCATTTTGAACTTATTCAAAATCTTTTTAATATAAGCAGCTTGACATAAAAGTATTTATCGTCATCAATTTCTATTCTCATTCGAATAAAATATCATATTTGTTCCAAGTCAGTCATTCTGAACTTGTTCATTAAATATGATTTGAAACATTTCATTTTCTCTAAGTCTGATGTGGCAATAACTAAATCATCATAAAGAAGTAAATATATGTTTTTCTTCACGTCACCCTTATCAAGAACATAAATAAATCGATCCACCGGTGAATTTACAAATCCACATTCTTTTAACGCTTGTTCAAATACCTCAAACCAGCATCTTGCTGCTTGTTTAAGGCCGTAAATAGCTTTATTCAATTTACATACACTATTAGCACTACATAATACACCTTGGGGATTTCTTCTTTTAATTTTCCATTTAAAAAATCACTTTTTACATCCATGTGATGTACCTTCAAATCATATTGGACTGAAATGGATAATATGAAACGAAAACTTGCTATTCTAGCCACAGGAGCAAATGTTTCTTCATAATCTATAAGATATTTCTGAGTAAACCCACGTGCCACTAATCTAGCTAGCTTTGTATCTTATTGGATTTCCAAATTCGTCAGACTTTAACGTAAAAACCCATTTACTGTCAACAATATTTACATTGTCAGGCGGCTTAACAATCGACCAGGTATTATTAAAGTCATGGGCGTCCAATTCAGTTTTAATAGCAGCCTCCCACAGACATTTGTCACTCCTACTTTGTATTTCTTCGAAAGAATTTGGAACATCGCTAAAAATTGAATGAGCGTCTAAAATATAGTTATTGTAATCGATTTCATCTTCTTTGTAAGATATATGTGGCCTGTTCTTTAGCCTATCACTTCTTCTAGAACTACATTCATTACTTTCATTAGGATGTTTTGTGTCAAATCCTTTGTCCATACTGTCATTCTGGATATTTATTTTATCATTCAAGAAATTCATTTTATCACAATCCTTACTCTCATTCAGGATACTAACATGATCACTCTCCTTACTCTCATTCAGGATACTAACATGCTCACTCTCCTTACTCTCATTCAGGATACTAACATGATCACTCTCCTTACTCTTATTCAGGATATTCGTGTTATCAATCTCCTTACTCTCATTCAGGATATTCGTATTAGCAACCTCCTTACTCTCATTCAGGAATTCGACTCCACTTTTAACAGCTCTTGAATTGATCATGTTTGTTTCATCTACGATTACGTCTCTTGCAACAATAAATTTGTTATTATTTACGTCCCATACTTTTAAACCATTTGGTTCATAACCAACTAAAATAGTTTTGCATGATTTTTCATCAAATTTTCTTTTTCTATTCTTAATATGAACATACACTGTTGAGCCAAATATTTTCAAGTATTTTAAATTAATCTTTCTATTGTGCCATGCCTCCTAAGGAGTTTTTGAATTATTATCAAGTGCCCTAGTGGGAATCCTGTTGATTAAATAGGTTGCTGTCAGAACAGCTTCACCCCAATAGCTTTTATCTAATTTAGCACCATTTACCATACTACACGCTTTTTCAGTAATCGTTCTGATCATCCTTTCTGACACTCCGTTTAATTGCGGTGTATATGGAACAGTCAGATGGTAACTTATCCCTTTCTGTACACAATAATCACGCATGTCACTAGATAGATATTCCCTACCATTATCTATAAATAGATTTACAACTTTAAGGTTGAAATGCGCCCCACTTTTCGCTACGAAATCCTTAAACATTGCAAAAACATCTGATTTATGTTTCATTAAATATGTTACACAATAATGTGTCTATTGATCCACAAAAATAACATAGTAATTTGTGTCGTCAATTGAAACAGGTGTTATTGGCCCGCATACATCAGAATGGATTACAAATAGGGGTCTACTCTTTATTTTTATATTTTTCAAAACGTAATCTGGCTTGTTTGCCATTTAAACATGCTTCACATATCTCATCAACTGGATTAACGTTATCTAGAATATTATTGTCAACAAATAAATTATTTCTTTTAATTTCAATCAATTTCCCTTTACTAATGTGACCTAATCTCTCATGCCATAACCGATATTCATGATTTTTCTTTTCCACATTTAATGTATATGCACACATCTTGAATATTTTTACACCGTTACTGCCAAACATAACTGTCATACCAGCCTCTTGCAGTCGCTTGACAGAAATTAAGTTTTCTGCAACTTCCCGGCAATAGAGCACATTCTCAAGCGTGATTTGGTTTCCATTGTGCAATCTGATAATTCCACGCTTCGTTGCAAAAATGAATTCGCCGACAGCAATTTTCATTAGCGATTCCATGAAGAGTTTCTCGTCATTAACGAGATGATCTGTAGCACCAGAATCCAAAATAAATTGCACCGTTTGATCGCCAGTTTTGGACACATTTTTATCAAAACGATTTAACATAAACGCGAAGCCGGGTTGAGTAGTTGCTATTTGTGCGTGTTTGTTATTTTCTTTATTTTTATCGTTTGTTATTATTTTGTATGCATAACAATCTTTCTTAATATGCCCTTCCTTGCCACAGTGATGACACTTGATATTAAATTTCCCCTTTCCCTTCAATGGCTTGCGAATTACACTGTTATTATTTTTAAATGATTTATTTTTATAGCTGTTGTTATTATATACCGTTGCTTTCATAACTTTCCTACTTGTTTCGCTGCTATCATTTTTGATTTTTATTTCGTGATCAAGCAATCTGTTCCTTACAATAGCTAAAGTAAGGTTTTCCTCAGCTAGGGTCTCAATTGCAGTTATTACCCCGTCATAAGACGATGGCAAGGTTAATAACAAGTGCGACACTTTGTCCATTTCGTCGATTTTCGCTCCTGAAGCTAACAATTTACTAATTAATTCGTCGAAAATATTGAAATGGCACAACGGTGTTGTCTCACTCTGCAACTTCAGGGAAAGCAATCGTTTTCTAACAGCTAACTGCGTCGCGAGACTCTTTCGTTCATAGATGGCGTCCAAATTTCTAAGAATTTATCGCGCCGTGTTTTCGCTTGTCGCAAAATTTAGAAAAGAGTCAGTAAGGTATTCTACCAAAGTGCTCTTTGCAACACGCTCTGCCTTTTTCCACGAATCGTCAACCTCATCAGGAATATTCTGGTCAATGACTTTTAAAACATCCAATTCGGCGAATAGAGCTGATTCTGAATTTCCAAACCGAATACTTTTCCCCGTCAAAAGCCTTTATGTTGCGTTTTGTCTTTTCCATGGTACTTAACACACACGCACACGCCGCTATATGTATGGATGGGTAACCGAATTTCACAAGGTTACTCAAACCAAAGTTATTTCACAAAATAACTAAAATTTCAAACCTGTTGGGATTCCAAGTTTAAATAAATAGATCACCGTATTTCGTATTTAATTATTGTTTCTTTTATTTAGCAAAGCACAATCAACCGCAGCTTACGAGATCAGAAATAAGAGAGAGAGATTAACCGCGTGGTTCGATAACATTATACTGCTGGTTTTGGTATATACTATAAATTATAATGGGGATATTCTTAGGTATATTCAATATTAAATAACAACATTAATAAAATTACACTGCGAATCAAAAAAAAAAACAAACAAGTGCCCTAAAAATGTAAACAAAACAAAAGCCAAACAGCCGTTCTTGTTTCTGTCACCACTCCTAAAATTCAATCGTCGGTAGGGTATGCAGGCACCATCCGCTCGCAGAACTACAACCAAAGCTGATTTGGTTTGAAGTTTTCTGAACCACTTAAAGGCAGTCGGTGTATTTTGTGACGCTGTGGTAGTTGGCCGGCTGGCCGAATAATTCTCCAAGATGAATTACGAAGATTTCGTTGGAAGGGGACTACCCTTCTTTACCTGCTGGCCTAGGGACTCAGACCGTTCTTCAGTGATAAGAGTTTAACGACGGTTGTCGGAGTATTATTTGTATGAGCGACAGCTCTTTATTCATATAAAGTCAAATCTAAACTGAAACTTAAAGCTAACAAAAAAGAGACTCATAGCGGCCACTCCAATGGGTAGTCTTTGCCGGATATGCACGAGCTTCCGGCCAGACGCTTTGTCAGCAATTTGGCCGGAGCGAGCCTTCGGACGATCGGTCATTGCCGTTGCCCGGTTAACTTAGTTAACTACTCCCCCCTCAGAACTAAGGCCGCCCTCGGCCGACCCTATTTGGGCAATCGCCTTCCTTAGTTGGGCCGTGGATCTCCTGGCCTGGGTGACTCGCCGATAAGTGAGGCCGACGCAGATCAACGCGCAGCAGATCGCTCCTGGGATTAGCATTATCTGGTGTGAACGATAGCCGTTGATATCTTCCCCGAATTGCTTAATATGTTCCAAGCTACGTTCACTTAAGCGGTGAAGGTATGGAAGGCTGAGAATGTTGTGCTCTAGAGTGATGTTCAGAGAAGGCGAGCTACCCACTCCTGGTACCCTTTTCCGGACCACGTCGTGATTGACGTAACGGTAAGTGGACGTAGGTGCCGTTGTCCACCCTCACACGAGCTGGGCGATCGTTTATGATGATAATGCCTTCATCTACGTGGGTGATAGGGTGCAAATCGCTATTTTGGATATCGCAGTGCTCAATACCCACAGCGTGGAGTTCTTGGGCGCATGATCTTCTCAGCGCCAGTTGACAAAATGTGGCTCCAGGTGACACGGAGCAGTTTTTGACTGTGTGAATCTCTCCGTTGCAATCTGCTATGACCTTGTCCTCCAGCCTGAGTACTGTGTCATGGTGTGACACGGGAAAAACTGTGATCTTGACACATGCTGACTTAATTTTTGAAAATTTAATAATAAAATGTAAAATGTTAACGGATTGTAATATTTTGACAGACGCAACGGACAGTATATCTCTAATGGGGGTATCTGTAGGCTCCTCGATTCACACACTTTCCAGGTCTGCATGATCTAATATGCTGGGGCTAACTATATTGATTTTGGCAAGAGCTATTGCTAGCAATAAATTCTGCAGCTCCATCGCAATCATCCTATTCCGAGATAATAACATCTCGTATAGGTGTCCCGTATCAACTTGGGATTCTTTAGCCGTCCTCAGAATTTGGTTGACAGTGGTGGTAATACTATTGATTTGTTCCTGTATTTTGTTGTTAATATTTATCTGTCTATTGTTTGCATTGATAAGTTGAAATTCAGTAAGTTTAATGTTTTCGAGGTCCTCCGCGTCTGGCGTTCCCGCCACTACTTTTAACGCCGCTCCCAAGAAGTCTAAACTCCTGGTTACCCTATGGTGGATGCTCAGTGATTCGAGAAGGTCACACAGGTGACATCTACGATCAAAAGCTTTTGCATGTGGGACTGGGGAAACATGTTAATCATGCCACCAGTTTCCTCCACCACGCGCCTATACTCTGAGAGATTCGCTGAGTGTCTCAAAAATGCGAATTCTTACCATACTAAAATTCGTCCATCAATGATGGCAATGTATTTGGCTTGCGAGTAGTCCGTGACGTGCGCCGATGTCAGGGCAAAAAGGAATAGCAGAGGTATGGATTTAAACCTGTAATTTTGGATTTGTTGTAGTATTTTATAAAATTTGGGTAGCCCACCACCAAAACATATGAGATAAAGCGTAAGTGAGTTATGAGTACAAATAATGGTAATAAAACATGATAAGGACAAAAACTTATGCCAAGTGGCTAGAGATACAAAATAGAAAAAATGGTAAAAAATTATCAAGCGAATGACAACATGTTTGTGTCTCGCCTACCTAAGGTTGTCCTTATGGACCACCCTCCCCTTAATGAGGACTGTGGTCCCCATGTCCGCTTCCACAGTATTTCTTCGCATAACGGTGAAAGCTTGTTGCCTAGTCTCCTGTTGGATTTCACTAGGACTTTGTCGCCGACATTGAAACTCGGTTTTGTCGGGAGGTATTTTCCCTGCTTCTCAGCTTATTTTGGGCAAGTCTTATCTTATCCTGTATATCGCAATGCGGGTCACTTGCTTGTGTGACTACCACGTCGGCCGGTCTCCTATCGATGACCGAATGGATAGACTTGTTGTACTTAGACGTAGCCAGCAAGATCAACTCTACAGTGTCGCTAATGCCTTTGTCGATTTTAAGGCATCTGGCAAGCTCCATCAGAGTGCTGTGGAATCGCTCCACTTGTCCGTTCGAGACGCTGTGGAGTGGCGGTGCATTTGAAATGCTAACCCCGAAGTGATTTTCCAGCATGGCACGAATAGTGTGCGAGTTCAATGAGGGTTCATTGTCGCAGTAAATGACTCTGGCTTTAGGGAAGACGTTAAGAAGTTGTAGTAAAGCCGGTTTGAGATCCTCTATTGTTCTAGACGGAATTGGTTGGACCATTGCAAACTTTGAAAATTTGTCAATGCATGTGAGGAAGTATTTCTTATCAGTGGAGAAAATGTTTATGTGTAACATTTCTCCCACATGCGACGGTACTGGCGTTACGCCGAGTTCGTGTTTTTTAGGATGCCTGTCATATTGTGCTTTAGTGCAGGTCTTGCAGTTAGTGACGATTTCATTCGCTAACTTGGTCATTTTCGGGAAATAGTATTCCGAAAGTACCTGCTTGACATTCTCCTGTGCAGATCTGTGAGCCCTATTATGCTCAGTGGTGAGGATTTCTCGTCTCTCAGCGACTGCGAAAATATCTGTAATACGATTTTACAGTGCCAGTGGCTGGGAATTGCCGGACCAATTCATCTTGTATCATTGCTAGCGTATGCAGATCGCAATAAATGGCGTTTACGCCTTTGGGGACTTGCATATGAAGTCAATGTTGTGCCGTCTCTTGTTTCCGAAGAGCACGAAGCTGCGTTTAGACGGAAAGCGTGCTTCCTCCAGACACTTTACTGTGAATAGTGGCCGCACACGAATAAGCTTCTTCCGCCTCCACAACGTTAAGTTGCTGTCTGGAGAGGGCATCCGCAACGAGATCTTCTTTACCGGGCTTATAAAACATTTTGGCGCCGGACTCGTCGATGCAAGCTTTCCATCGTTTGATTTTCGCATTCGGATTGGATTCCGATACTGCGAATGTCAATGGCTGGTGGTCAGTATAGATATTTATATCTTTTACTGCATATAAGTAATGGCGTAATTTGCCCAGACTATGGCTAACAGTTCACGCTCGTTAGTAGCGTAGTTAACTTCTCGGTCTTTTAGGGTCCTAGATATCATGGTGATGGGCCTTCCCTCTTGGGATAGTACCGCGCCAATGCCAAATGCCGAGGCATCCGTCGTTAGATCGAATACCTTCTTGCAATCAGGGTAGCAACGCGATTTTTGCGTTGATACCCTCATGTTGGCGTCGTGCAGGCTCTTAAGAACCCAATCCACGTGTCGTATGACGATGACATCATCAACATAGACATAGCAAAATTTGCCAATCTGCTCTCGCAGTATGTCGTCGATGGTTCTTTGGAAGATACTGGCAGCATTCTTCAAACCGAACGGTGGACGGCGAAAGTCGTACTTTCCTCCGTTAACGGAAAAGGAAGTTTTCTCACGGTCACGCTCTGCCAGAGTGATCTGGTGGTAGCCAGACTTCAAATCGAGTGTTGTGAAGTATTTGACTTTGCCTAAATTCCCTAGTATCATAGAGATATTTGCCCGCGTCGTCAGTGCCCTTTTTGTCTACTACCCATATTGGGTTGTTGTAGGGGGACTTTGACTTTTGTATTATGCCATTTTTTAGCAACTCTTGGATTTCGTTATTGACAGAATAAGCTGTCCCCATTGGGTATGGGTAAAGCTTGGCATAAATGGGCTCCTCACTAACCGTCCTGATGGTAGCTACCACCGACGTGTTGTAAGGTAGAGCCTCGTTTGGCGTTTGCAAAGCCTTTTTTTTTCGTTCGCTGAGCATTTTTATAAAGGCCTCTCTATTGACGTCGGGGCACAATTGGAATTCTAACTGTTCTACTTTGGAGCCCCATTTGAGGTGGCCGGAAGCTAGACAAAGCGATGCCCCTGCCTGTTTTAACAGGTCAAGACCAATTATGGCATCGAAGGAGGACAAATCTGGTAATATGAAGAACGTGGCCTTCAAGTTGAATAGGGAGACAAAGCACTTCCTAGTGATGGTGGTGACGCCATGTATAGAATGTATCGTAAATGGCGATTCTACCGGGCGGATGCCTTTCAATCCTTCGTATGGACGGATGAAATTTTTTGATGCGCCCGTATCTACCAAAAGCTTCATATCTACTCCTGCTACTCTTCGTCTGATGACAAGTAGCAGGTATTTTCCCCTAAAAAATTAATAACGTCTGAATCATATTCATGAATGGCGTCGTCATTGATTTCCTGGACCGCGCCTGAGGCTGCGGCGGTGTATTTGCCCTCGGTTTCGCCCCCGCTCTGCGCAATGTTGTTAACTCTCTGCCTCTTGTGCGGGCCAGATCGATCGGACACGGCCGGCGCTTGAGATGGCTTGAACATCCTGGACAGCGAAGGGTCGATGTCCATGGGCTCGGGAGTATTCTCATGAGGCCTATCACCGCGTGGAGCAGAGTGAACTTGAACTTTGTGCTGCTTTGTGAAATACGGATTCTTGCTAGCAGCTGTTTGGAAATTGTTTTGAGGAGTGGCCTGTTGGCGCTCCTGCGTCTTTGGATATTGTTTCTTTTCTTTATCCTCCTGGCTTCTTGCAAACAAAGCCGCGAAGGAATACCTCTCGTGGTTTGCCTTCACCTCTTGGGCCAAAGCAAGCGCTGTTGGCATGTCCTTCGGCTTTGCCGAGAAGAGGACATCTGTGAGGCTGCGTTTTAATCCCGAGATGAATACTCGAAAGGCATCATCCCGGAATGTTTCGCATAGAACCCTTGCCGCCGAGGCGTCGTGCGACATGGTGGCTTTGTTTGTGAGGAGGGTCAATTTTTTCTCGACCTCATCATAATATTGTAGCAGAGAGAGATTTCCCTGCCTGAGGGTGCCCATCTCTTGCTCTATGACATGCACGGTCGCTTGTCACTGTATGTGAAATCGAGGCGATTTATAATCGCATCAAAATTCAATACAGTGCCAAACGAAGATAGCGCGGCATCAGCAGGGCCCCTAATTTTGCTCCTAATAATAATTACCGCCTGGTAATGGCGTGAGCTATTTACATAATTTCTAAATATATAATATGCAGCTACTGCCGCTTGCCGCCAAGAGACATATGTCTCTTGTGCCCCAGTAAATTCGGGAAGGCATTTAACGGCGTCTAAGGGCTCGTTGCATTGAACATTGCCTGTGATATCAATGGGTTCATAAACTTTAATCTGGGGGGTTTCCATCTGGACGGGTGATATCCGCGCCTCTGCCACCTGCCTAGCTAAGTTCTCTATAGTTTGGCGCATTTCATTCTCCCTGCGCTGGTCCTCGCCAGCCTTTTCTATTAGGGCGTTGGCGATAGCCGCCTGGATGACAGCCTAGAGCTGATCCGCGTTTATGGGCATGTTTGTATTGGGAGCGGCACTGGTGGCCGCCTGCCTCGGTGTAGAAGTAATTAGAAGTCTCTCAGAGTCTGACTCTGAGTCGCTATCTTGTTTGGTATCCCTATAATCTAGGAATGACATGGACAGCAATGTTAAATTCCATCTACCAAGAGTTGCATGCCTAAGCAGCTTTACAAAAACAAAATTGTACAGCAAAGGGGCCGTGGCAGCTGGGCTGCCGATATGGTAAACAAAGAAGCGAAGCTAACAGAGTCGAAATGTGAATGCGCAGTGTTGGGTTCGCGTACCGGCGCGGAGCGGGGAAGCAGTAAAAAAAAAAAAAAAACCCAAAGATTGTTGCAAAGCTAATACAGAGAATTTTAAGTATAAGCAAAAATCACAAATGCCCACAATTCGATGAGACAGCTCTGTCGCCAATAAAATTATTTAAATAAATTAACAATTTATTTATTTCCCAGCGGCGCTCTTGCGCCGAGGCCGAGATATTTAATACTATATTTATATTTTATATGCCTGATATATTTATATTTTTTTAGCAATTAAAAATGCAAACAACACACAGAAGCAAATATAATAATAACGCATATAATTTCACAATTTAAAATTCCACAATGTCATCAAATAATGAGTATGCTAATTAATATTGTATTTATTTTTTTAAATTAACACCAAACAAATTATGGAAGCGGAGCTGTAGAAAATATTCTGCCAGTGATTTACTTGTTTTATTTATTCGAGCTGCAGAAGAATATTCTGGCCGCGATTTATTTGTTTTATTTATTATAAGTTACACACAAATGCAGATGCCGGGAAGTATAAGGACTGAGGTGCTCACTTACATGATCCCTATTATACCGCTGTGGGTACTTTTGCGTTGAGCGCCAATTAATTATTTAAATATTCCACGGGTGGTCCCTCGCAGTTGCAGTTTATCCAGGGGGGTGCGGGTGTCAAGGTCCGCCTCTGTGGTAGTTGGCCGGCTGGCCGAAGAATTCTCCAAGATGAATTACGAAGATTACGTTGGAAGGGTGACTGCCCATCTTTACCTGCTGGCCTAGGGACTCAGACAGTTTTTCAGTGATAAGAGTTTAACGACGGTTGTCGGAGTATAATTTGTATGAGCGACAGCTCTTTATTCATATAAAGTCAAATCTAAACTGAAACTTAAAGCTAACAAAAAAGAGACTCATAGAGGCCACTCCAATGGGTAGTCTTTGCCGGATATGCACGAGCTTCCGGCCGGACGATCGGTCATTGCCGTCGCTCGGTTAACTTAGTTAACTTACATATATGAAAAACATTTTACTGCTACCACTGATATGAATTTGTAAACCAAAATGAAGTTTTTGCTGAAATATTAAAAAATATACTATAACATATAATAATCTTATTTTTATCATTAACCCAATAGTGAATACGCCCATATTGTTAGGGTACCAAGTCTGAAAAGTAGCAAAAGACAAAATATTCTTGCTGCATCGAAATGAAATAATCGCACACATGCACCCCTGTATGAGAATGCATGAACACGCATACATACAAAGACCAATTCAAGCGCAGGGCAACCTTCTTCAAAATGCGCGTCTCTGCGACTGAACGACCGAACTCTTGTAATGAGCGCGCGAGCATCCAAATGAAAATAAGAATGAGAGCGAAAAAAACCCGAAGGCACACGAAGTGTCCGGGGCCTGCCGCTTAGAGCGCTGGGGCCAGCCGCTTTGAAACTTTTGTGTCCATTTTCGTTGTATGAAATGACCAGTCTATATGTTGTATGGTTAGTGGTGTTACTTAGCACCGTTGTTATTTAAAAATTCTTCGGCAAATACTGATCAGGCAAGAGACTTATTAGGGTTTTCATGAGATCTTCTAACATGGATCTTAAGTTATCTAAGTGGTAGGTCTCAGTAAGTCCATTGTAAAAGCTCTGTATCTAATTTTATCATTGTTACTTCAGGCGTCACATAAGGGAGTCACATTGGAGTCGCATGTCCTCATGTACGCAGACGACGTTAAGTTATCCTGCAATTTAGCGAAATTTCAGACTTACAGTCAGATCTAATGGATTTTCGAACATGGTGTTGTGGAAATCGCATGAAATTTAATAGAGCTAAGTGTAAAGTAATGACATTTATTCGGGTCAAACGATTATATAGAATCATGCATGTTGGTGACCTTGGCGTCGTACTGGACTCCAAAACTTAAGTTTTCTGACCATATTACTTCCATGGTAAATAAAGCCAGGGGAGTGCTCGAATTTATCAAAATGTGTTCAACGAAATTCGATGATTTATATGTCACAAAGACTATATTAATTTCTCATCCGTCCAATCCTGGAGTACTGTTGACCAGTTTCGAGTTATAGACCGGATAGAGTCTGTGCAAAAGAACTTCTTATTATTTGCCTTTATTGCAATCTTGCTCTTTGCAAGACTTATTTTACCATCTTACTCTAGAAGACTTCTTCTAATTAATCTACCGTCCTTATCAAACCGTAGAACGATGCTTTTATTTGTAAACTTATTCACGTTGATGTGGAGAGTCCCGAGTTACTATATAAATATACCATAGAGTTTATTGCCATCTTATGATGAGTAAAACAGGATCTAAAATGGAAATTTAACCAGGATAATGATCCTAAACGCGAAAACACCTTGTTAAAAGAATGTTCCCAGGATAAACGAATTAATGTAAAAGAGTATTCTGTCAAAACACCAGATTCCAGATTGATTTATCAAAATTTCGCGTCCTTGGAAATAATTTTTAAATTCAAACTAAGCATGGGAAGAATGACAAAAAGTTTAATGATGTGCCAGTAATCTCAAATTTTGTTACAATCTAAGATTTTTATGCCTAACTAATTGCTATATCTTTAAGTATGAAGTAAACCGTTAATATTTTTCTATTATTTTTGCAAAGGAAAATGTTAGATTAATTTATTCTTGTTTTGTTCTTAATTATTAAAGATAGGGTAAAATATGTTTAAACAAACAAATTAACGCTACCAGCGCGTTTCTAATATTTTTTCCACTACTGTATATTCAGAAACAAAACAAAAATGGTTGATATGGTTTTTAAGTAATATACTAAGTATTTATATTTATTGTAATGGCAATCCGACCTACTCAATTTCATAAGGATCGTCCGACTATATCCTATAGCTGCCATATAACTGAACGATTGGAAATGCCATAACTTTGGTGTTTTTAAAGTTAGGAAGTTGGGATTTTTTATGAGTATTAAGAATGAATCATATGAATAATTTTGGGGAATATAATTTACAGAGTATTCTGCAAGGGTATATCAACTCCGAAGTTAGCTTTCCTTTCTTGTTTTTTAAATTATTACATTAACTTTTATTTATATTTCGCGCAGTGCATAAGCTATTGACATCAATTTTTCAAATCTGCAAGGGTATTAAAACTTCGGCTTGCCGAAGTTATCTTCCGTCCTTGTTTTTATTATTTTTTTGAGGATCCAGTAACGAGTTATGCTGTTCAGCGCAAAACCTTTTTTCTTGGAGACTCCTATGGAGCTTGGCTGCGAACAGCTCATTTATTTTTTTTCGATGAACATTTTTTAAAACAGATTAAATGTTGTACTTTGATATGCTTATAATTGATCTGCCATTAACCGTATCTTGAGAAAAAATGCATGCAATTTTTTGGCCGAATTAACCATACTACGAGTCTGGATCAGAATGATAGTACCTCCATGAGCCTTACGATCAGGATGTTTTGTAATGTATAGCCATGTGTAAGGTGAAAATAGTTTTAGTTTGTTAGGTGGGTCTGTGACCATAGCGTCAATGTCATGTCGGCTAGGAACTGCAAGAGCTCGTGCTGTTTAAGAAACCATCTGAACAGATTTTTGTTTCATTGGGAATGAGAAGAGTCCTCTAGCGTTTGCTGTATTTCTACAAAATAATAGTTACTTACTCATGTTTCTACTAAAAATGTATATGGGTTGTTAAGTAATTCTTTTTCGGGTGTCTTTCAGAGTATCAACGGCATGAACCTTTAAAATAATTATAGACAATAACCGCAAAGGAGAAAAATTATATCCTAAAATATTAAACTTTAATTAAATAGTTACCTGTCATTAACTAAATATTTCCTTACCTTTTTGTGATTTAATATTTCTATGGGTCCAACTAAGTTATTAAGATTTATAGAAGGGAGCCCATAAGGTATAGACGAGACTTTCCATAAACTTCGTGATTTGTATACCCTTGCAGAGCGTATTATAATATCAGTCAAAAGTTTGGAACGCAGTGAAGGAGACATTTCCGACCCTATAAAGAATATATATAAATTCTTGATCAGCATCACTAGAGAGTCGTTCTAGCCATGTCCGACCGTCTGTCCATTTATATGCAAACTAGTCTCTCAGTTTTAAAGCTATCTACTTGAAACTTTTCCAAAAGTTGTCTTTCTATTGCAGGTAGTAAATATGTCGCAACGAGCCGGATCGGACGACTATATCATATAGCTCATAGGAACAATCGGAAAAAAAAATGTTTTTAATTTTTTTTGTTGTTCTTTCGGATTAGGTAATATTTAAATACTACGGAATTACGATATTAATTAAATTAAAATCGGACATCTAAATTAAAAATAATAAATATGTAATAACTTCAAGGGTGTATAAACTTCGGCTTGCCGAAGTTTGCTTCCTTTCTTGTTGAAATTACAATAGCAAACAACTAGGGATTTAGCATGTACATATGTAGATTCTAGGTTTTCTTACGCAGCGCAATTTTATTTCAGTTATTCCAGTTTTAATATTTTTTGACCAACCTTCTGCTAAATTTATGTTTTTATTTGTCGAGAGATAACGTCTTGTCCATTTGACATATTTGGATTACCAAATTTAGCTAATTTTATTATTATATTTTTAGAACCAGAACTTTTTGAAGACGATCTTTTTGGTGAACCTTCTCAGCCAGCGGAGCAGATTGCGAAAGAACCTACAGCAATTATCATCGCAGATGATTTTGATGAAGATGAAATTGATAATTGTAATAACGTTCAGTCGCCTGCCACATCTTGTATAAATTCAGTTATTGATGAGAAAGGTGGTAAGTATTTAATTAGCTTTTTTTAATTGTTATGAGTGACAAATAGATAAAAAGTGGTCAAATTATTAATCCAGCAATAAAACTTACAAAAAAATTAAAAATAACCACTTCATTGTTTTTGTTTGGTTTCAAGATTTAAATTTTGTGGATACGTTACGTTTGACATGGAATAATTCAAAATATATTTTTTAGAAACTAATTTGCACGACAATGCCAGTGTCGGTGAAAATATGCCCATAAATGAAATAACTCTTGTCCAAAACGAGGATGATGGATTCGCATTAGCTCCTATTGACGCAACAGTCTATAAAGGATTAACAAAGACCAAACGCAAAAGAAAACTTATTATTGATGAAATAAAAAATATTTCCGGAGAAGAAATGAAGGCGCAATTAGCCGATACTTCTGATATCTTAACTACACTCGATCTAGCCCCACCCACAAAAAGGTATTTAGTTAATATTGGCAAAAATATAATATAAAATAAAAATTTTCTTTATTTGTAGACTGATGTATTGGAAAGAAACTGGAGGAGTTGAAAAATTGTTTTCATTACCATCAAGATCCATACCAGCCAGATCATTATTTAATAATTATAACAGACAGTTGTTTTCACATTCAACATTCTTTGAGGATTTTTCAAGTGTTGCTCCAATGGAAATTCTTGCATTGGAATTTTATGCACAAGAAAATGAGAATTCGCTAATTATTTTTAATAAAAAAGGACGCAAACGAAAGAATGATCTGGTTACTAATCAATTTTTGGACCATGTATCTGATTCACTGATTCAAAGCTTAGAGGTCCCTGAAGTTTTAAGAGAAGACCAAAAATCTCTGGGGCTATCTGCCGTTTCTTTAAACATTGCAACAAAAGAGCAAGAAAGTATAGCTTGTCAAAATGCATCAACTCTTTTTGATCACATGCAAAGTCCAGATTTATTGTCTTTAAATGACATGGAACATTTTTCATCAATTAATGACATGCCATTAACACCAAGAAATACTAATAACGACATGGGAGATGATTTCAACCATGGAGACTCAACGCCGGCGGGATTGGATCACGGCCACACAACTCCGCAGCACACAAATATTGGCGAGATGGACAATATACCATTTATACCTACAGATCAAATTAGCGCAATATTTAATGAATCTGTGGAGCGACCTTTGGTAAATGAAAACGGCTTTTCAAAAAGAGCAAGCGACTTTTCAAAGGGATGGGACAACTATGAAATTCCAACCTTCGTTGCTCAGGTAAGTTCATAAGAATAGTGCAAACCAATTTAAACATTTATTGAAATAAGGATTGCACACATTTGAAAAAAGAAAGCATTTAGATGTGGATACAAATTTAAAAAACTTTTTTAAACCTTTTACATTGAGGGGAAAATGTTAAATGTAAAAATAAGTTAAAATATCAATGTTTTTAATCCCGACAAGAGCTTAAAAAACTTCTGGAGTAGTTCTCCATCATGTGCGTATCTTGATGATATATCGCCCTGATCTTCATTTACATCTACAAGATTCGGCGGAAATCTTAATGGGTTACTGTGAAGATCTTAATGTTGCAGCACATATATTGTAACTAACAGATTGACCGCTCTTCTGTCCCTGAATAAATTTTGAACCACCTTAGTAAAAGAGGTCCAAGCTTCTCTCTCCACATCTTTCGTTTTCCAGAGGTAGTTTACGTTTATGAACAAGGTCCCTTCGCAAAAAACACCTATCTTGATATAAAGCCTTTACAAATTGCTTAAGGGGGGTATAGTTAATTATGTGCAAAATCGGTATTTTTAAGAATTTTTATTGGCAAAAGCTCAATTTTGGTTTTTGCATGTGATAGGTCAACATTTAAACAACAAAAATATTAGAAATTGAGTGAGATACAGGCAATCTCTGGCGGCGCCTCGAAGAAAACACGTTTTGCGGTGTACACGATAACTGGTCACAGAATCATCTGATTTTAAAAAATCAAATTGCATTAGTTAAAGGACAAGGTTCCTCAGGTAACGATGTCGAGTTTTTTTTTTCTCTCGATTTTTTAAGGCATTTGATTCGATTTTCGCCTAAAACGTCGAGTTATTTGTTGCTCTAAAAGTAATAAATTAAAAAAAAAACTCGACAGCGCTACCTGAGGAATCTGGTAGAGAAATACTGTGCAAAATTTCAAAACGATCCGTTCGATAGATTTTGCAGGATCGTGTACACCGACTTTGAAATGGCCACTTTTCAGGAAAGCGTTTTAAATTTTCGGCCACCCAAATATTCAATACGCGCTTACTTACCTACGTTCAACTGCCCATAAGTTCGGAAGTTTTACTCGGATCGATCTAAAATACAACAATAACACAATATTCTCAATGTGTATTTAGAAAAAAAATTAAAAAAAATATAAAAAAAAAATTTAAATACTATAACCCCCTTAATTAAACCAAGCTTTATGTCTAATGGCGGCAAGAAAAGCTTTCCTAAAGAATTAGACGATTTCGAAAACATTAAAAGTTTTCGAAATTTCTGTTATTAGTTTCTATTCAGTGAGAGGTACAAAATAAAGGTCATTAAGGAACCGTTTTATTGTGAATATCCAATGAAGTAATAGGCCATTTTAGCAATTGGTAATTCCAAACTCATGCAAAATCGGGTTACCAACTCTCTTGAAAAACACTGTTAAAATAATTAATGAAAAATACAGCGGCAAATAGTAATCTAGTAATATTGGTTTTTTCTCCAAGGTATGAAATTGACTGTTTTTATTTTCTGTCGCAGAGCTTGAAAGAAAACATAACAGAAACTTTTTTCATATGGTAAAATGATAAAACGTCGAAAACTCTATAAAATGTACTTCAGCGAGGACAGGGCATATACAAATATACGTTAAATATGGGATTTATCTTAAAAATGAATTATTTTATAGTTTCTGATTTGTTTAATGGAGGAACGAATTATGATCAATTTCTTAACATTTTTTTTACAGAATCACAGCGACGAACAAATGGAAAATGAAACTGATGAACAATTTGAAGAGCGTGTTTTAAATAAAAGAGCTGCACAACTTTTTATCGACGTAAGAGCTCATTTTAACGTTAAAGATAATTTAGCTCTTTCACAACTAACATCCGGAAACTCAAGAAAACAGGTAAAATTGTGTTCCTTAACCCATTCCTTAATTAATCTCCGCATTTAGTTGCGCAATGGTCTCCCGATTTCGTAAGAAATTTATCAAAACATACGCCAGTTGGACTAATAAGGATGCAAGTTCAAGAGTATAAAAATGTTGTTTAATAACACTGTAGTACATTTTTATACCCTTGCAGATGGTATTATAGTTTCAGTCAAAAGTTTGCAACGCAGTTATGGAGACATTTCCGTCCTTATAATGTATATATATTCTTGATCAGCATCACCAGGAGAGTCGATCTAGCCATGTCCGTCTGTCCGTTTTTACGCAGTTTTAAAGCTTGAAACTTTCCCAAAAGTTGTCTTTCTATTGCAGCTACCGAAACTTCTTATATCTGATTCCCGAGGTGGAAGCCTGGTGTAGGATTTCTACCGAAATCTGTTTTCTGCAAATATTTTGTTGCGTGCCTCAAGTACAGAACCAGTGGCAAAAGTCGCCGCAATAAGTACAGAACAAATTGGGCTGCGGAGAAGTGAATACGTCAAGATTTCTTTTCGTACTAATTTTATTGAGCATGGATCCGGGTTTATATACATGATTTGGATTTACAAGGATATTTACTTAGGTCTAGTTTAGATAAAATGGACAACAAGGTTTATTATCAGTTTACAGCAATAATAGCCTAAATAAGCAATTACATCTACCCGATGGTCGGGTTAAAATTTCCCAAGGGTTATGACAGATGGTGTGAAGGCACGTCCGTCGGCTGGGTGCATATGGTTTATGACCCGTTATCACATGCAGATGTGCACAGACCAGGATATCATCTACATATTTATTTAGGTCAAAGTAGCTATCAGCAACGAACGAATTTCTGCTAAGTCGAAATCGTACATACTCCCGGCCGTTGAACTGATGTTCAACAATCGTTAATGTTGATCGTGAAGGGTTGGATCGAAGAACCGTCTCTATTTACAGTTGTGGTCGGCATCTGATTCAGCTGAAGGTTATTTCTAGGTTTTCCTCATTTCTTTATAACATGATCCATTGATTTCTGGCATGTGTTCTTAACCAGACAAAAGGTCTTTCTGCCTTTATTAAGTTGCAAGAAGAATCCGTTTTATTATGAAACATTTGCATTTCACAGTTAGTTTCCGAAGAAAACATTTCTTGTTTGTTATAACATATAAAATCATCCTTTGCTCTTTCTTGACAAGCTTTAAAATCATTTTCCTACATCTCAAAGTATTCATCTCGATGACTGTTGATTGCGATATATGGTGTCTTAATTGCAAACATACTGATTCCATCTTCAGTCAAAAATGGAATTGGTGTCAATCTATAGATGTCCAAAATCTTAGTAGACACCAAAGGCAATTTTACTCTGATGATAACATGCTCTTTTATGATGGTTCCCTCAGCTCTCATCATCTGGTATGCCATTAAAATATTATCAGGAGAGACTGGAAGCGTTTGTCCAGGCTTCAAATGGTTGCGTATTTGTTCTAACTGATCCTTTAATTGCCTTGGTGACAGCAACATTGGGCTTATTGTGTTATGCCGAATATCTGTTAAAACGTTTACGATCTCTGTTTGCATTCGTTGCAGACTAGAAGCTAATAGAGATAGTTGAGTCGCAAGTGTTATATACCATGAAAATTTATTAAATCTACTTGTGGTACCAGTAGTTTCTGCAATATAATTTTCTATTGATTATAACCGCTTGGAGTTTGAGATTTCATCCCTTTTAATGACATTGATTGTAGAGTCAATCAAAGACGTTTGATTTCTCAGCAACGTAAGTAAATGCTTCTCATTAGCTTTAACCTTTGAGATCGTTTGCACCATTTTATCCTCGTACGTGGAGTCTAATACACCAAAAAGACTATTGGCAATATTTCCAACGATGTCCAACGGTGCTCTTTGCTGACGTGACTTTACTATCAGCATGTTTTCAGCTTGAAGATCCTCTTCGATGTGTTTAAAATGCTGATACATGCTTGTACATGCCTCTGTTTCGGGAAAATGTTTGCATACCTGTCCAATTTTTGTAATGCCCATTGAAAAGGTACTCATATCCTTCCAGTAAGGTCGCAAATTGTAGTACACAATTAAAGTCCTATCCGTTTTAGCAAGTTGGCTCTTTCCAATCTTTTCAAAAAATATTCCTGGCTTTGAGGCAAATTGGGTAATGTTGATTGATTGTGCTGCTACTAAGGGTAGCAGAAGAAGCATACCAACTAATGTCATTGTCAGCGAAGGCAATGGTGAATTTTTAGGCCTCTTTGCTTTTCTTTCATCAGGTGGATTCTCCCCTTCCTCTTCGTCAGCTGGATGCTTGTGGAGAGGCTCCTCCTCTGGGAATAATGGGGCGACATGCTGAATATCTCGTTTAAATATTCCTTTACTCGTTTTTACTTCTACAACCCTGACAAAATTATCTTTGCCATGGATTGTCTTAACTATTCGTCCCATTGGCCTTTGCAGAACTGGAGTATTATCCTCCTTTATCAGCACTAAAGCTCCATCCTTTACGTTTGCCGAAGATCTTCTCCATTTTTGGCGATGCTGAAGTTGTTGTAGATAGTCATTTGACCATTGGGTCCAAAACGCATGCTTTAATTTTGATACGGCTTGCCATCTCTGCCCCAATGATTGTGGTTGCTGAGATGGCTCACTGTCTGCCTGTGCGGTTAACGGTTCTCCAATAAGAAAGTGACCAGGGGTAAGTGCGGTAATATCATTTGGATCGCTTGACATCGGAACCAAGGGTCTTGAATTCATGATAGCTTCTATTTCCACTATCACAGTTTCTAACTCCTCGTACGTCAAATTAGCTGTAGAAACATTTTTGTGTAATAAATGTTTAGCTGATTTTACAGCCGCTTCTCAAAGTCCTCCAAAATGAGGTGCTCTTTGTGGAATAAACTTGAAATTGACGCCTTTATTATTACAAGTCTCCACTATAGACTTTCTGGCCTTGTCTGAAAAGATAGCCTCTTCCAATTCCTAAAGATTATTCCTGGCACCAACAAAATTGGTAGCATTATCGCAGTGTAAGGTCTGACATTTTCCTCGACGACTCATAAATCGACGAAGAGCTGCCAAGAATGCTTCCGTGGTTAAATCGCTAACCAGTTCCAAATGTACGGCTTTAGTCGCAAAGCAACAAAATATTGCTATGTAAGCAGTATGTGGCTTCTTTCCACGAATTTTTTAATGAATCTTAAAGGGTCCACAATAGTCAACTCCAGAATTAAGAAACGGTCGAGCTTGTGTGACCCTTAGTGGTGGTAGCTGTCCTATATTTGCTCTATTAATTTTGGCTTAGCTCTTGTGCATTTGACGCATTTTAAAATGACATTTCGAGCTATGGTTTTTGCCTTTATCGCCCAATATTTTTGCCTTGATGTGGCTAGTAGAGCTTGAGCACCACAATGCATATTTTCTTTGTGGATTTTTTCAAACACTAGTTTTACTACAGGATCATTATATGGTAATAGAATGGGATGTTTTGCATCGAATGAAAGTTCAGATGCTTCTAATCTGCCTCCAACTCGAATGAGATCATCCTGATCCAAAAAGGGTGTTAACGCGCTGAGATTGCTATTGCGTCCTACTTCACGTGATTTCTTTAAATCTTTGATTTCAGCGCTAAAATTATTTTGCTGAATTAGTCGAAGAACTATTATTCGAGATTGTTCTAATTCTTCAAATTTAACCGTTGCCGTTGTTTCTGATGATTTATTTTTAAAGCGCATGATGTAGGCTACAATTCTTAATAGCTTATCGAACGAATTGCCATGGTTTATACCATAAAGACAATTCGGACTTCTCGTTGCAGCTAAGACGACTTCTGAGCATTCGTGGCGAATTGCATGCTGTTCTGATTTTGCAGCAACAAATGGTAGTGACCATTTTGATGGTGGACCATACAAGAACAATGGACCATAGAACCAAAGACTTAAATTGGTGAATTTGGAACCACTTATTCCTCTTGAGGCTATATCTGCAACGTTGTTTTCCGATGCGACATGGCGCCATTCCCTTTGTAAAGATGATTCTTGAATGGTGGTGATTCTTGTAGCCACAAATTTGTCCTTTATTGTTTTTGGGCTATTTATCCAGGACAACACAATTTCAGAATCAGCCCAAAAATAAGTTGTAGTTCCCTGCAGTGACAATTGCTCCTTTATGGTAGCTGTTAATTGAGCACCTAAAACTGCTGCCTTCAATTCCTATCTCGGGAGTGTGATCGCATTTACTGGGGCTAAACGCGACTTTGCACATAATAATTGTACAGTCACTCGTTTACCCTTGTGAACTGCATGAAGATAAATGGCTGAAGCATATGCATTTTCTGGAGGAATTTTAATGTCATTCAACGTTTTTAAGTTTTCCCGGAATTTTTCTTTTGTCAAGCCTTGCATAAATATTTTGGCCTTTATGACTGCCCGAGAAAATAGTCCAAGAGGATCGAATATTTTGAATATTTCCGAAACTACATCGCGTCTCGTTATTTTGTCTGTGGTCACGGCTTGGGTTTTTCCACAGAGTTTGTCTGTTGTAGGATTCCATGTGATTCCTAATGTTTTAATACTACAGTCCTTATAAGCAGCATCTTCAAATTGTACATTAGGAATTATATCATCTTTATTCAATCCTTGAAGAAGATGGTTATTATTTACGCACCATTTTCTTAATTTGAATCCGGAACTTAAAAGAACATGGTTAAGTTCCTTTTGAATTTGAAGCGCCTCAGGAACTGTATTGGCTCCGGTGATGCAGTCGTCGACATAGAAATCATTTTTAAGTGCAGAAAATCCTATAGGATATTTTTGCATTTGCTTATCTGCTAAATATTCCAAGCATTTCGTTGCCAGATATGGTGCAGACTTTGTGCCATATGTGACTGTTTTTAAACGATAATACTTGAGCCTTTCTGAAGGATCATTTCTCCATACGATCATTTGGTATTGTTGATCATTTGGATTTATCCAAATTTGCCTGCACATTTTTTCAATGTCAGCGGTAGACACGTACTTATGCATTCTAAATCGAAGCATTATGGACATTAAACTGTTTTGTACTGTAGGACCTTTGTGCAACAAATCGTTTAATGATTTCCCGGAAGATGTCACTGCCGATGCGTCGAATACAACTCTTAACTGTCTCGTGGCTATGTAACGACTCTCCCCCAGCGCTGATGTATGCTCCAAAAATGGTAGCTTTACAACAAATCTGCAGTCCTGAGCCTTCTGAATGTTTTGCAGAAAATGATCTTCACACTGTTTTTCCACTGGTGAATAACATTTTGATTCTGGTTGAAATTTGTCCAGTTCCCAGAATTTGGCGAATTGCTCGTCCACTTTTTCTCCTTCCGTAAGTACAGCACATACTGATGATGAAGGTGCTCTCTCCGAAATTTTACCGGCTACAATCCATCCAAGCTTGGTATTCTGTCGCTTGGGGAGTCCATTCTTCAAATTCATGCTCTCAGCTTGCATCATGTTGAAATAGTGCTCGGCTCCAAGAAGAATATCAACCTTTCCTGGTTTTCCAAATTGAGGGTCAGCCAATGTAATATTTGTAGGTATTTTCCAATTATCAGTCGAGATTGTATACGTAGGTTGATCAGCGACTATGTGAGGCAAAACCATTGCTTCAAGCCGTGAACTAAAATCGCCCTGTTTTGATTTTAGCTGCACATTGATCCTTGCATTGGACGTGTGTGATTTTCCGCCAATGCCATTTATTTTAAGCATTGAATTTGTGGTTTTAAGCGCGAGCATTTTGATTGCTCTTTCGGATATGGCATTAATTTGGGATCCAGAGTCAAGCAATGCTCTAAATTCTGTTTTTTGACCGTTGTTTCCTTGAATAATCACACGAGCAGTCGCCAAGAGAATATAACTGGATTGTTTTCCACTCGCCGATGCCGCCGTGATGCCATCCAAAGGGTCAGGTTTTGTTTCTAAATGCAACAAGGTATTGTGTTTTTTGTTGCACTTAAAGCAATCTCTCTTTGTGCATGTCCTTGACGGGTGATTTTGACTTAGACATTTAACACATCATTTTTGTTTTTGAACCCAGTTAAGACGTTCTGCTGGGGTTTTCTTTAAAAATTCATTGCATTTATATATGCTGTGATTCGGTTTCTTACAAAAGAAACAGTTAAATTGCGTTTCAGCTCCAGCTGATGCACATGTATTTTGCCTTTTGTTCTTCTCTGATCCAATGGCTTCAAGAGTGAGGAACCGTTGTTCAAGGAAGGTTAAAAATTCATTCAAAGGCTGTATTTGTCTTGTATTTTGAACGGATTGCTCATATAACAAGTGATTTTGTCGATCGAGCTTCTTCGTGAGAAGACAGAGTAGAAGTGGATCATTTCTCTGTCTCTATGCGGATGTTATTTGGTGCTGATAATGTTTCTTTTATGTTATCATGCAACGATTTAATTGTTTTGGAATCATTTGTTATAATTGAATGATCCAATAATTTTTGAATTATTATTGCTTAATACTCTTTTATTGTTGAAGCGTTCTTCAAGTGTTTTCCAAGCAGTTGAATAATTAGCTTCGGTTAATGATAAATGGCGAATTAAACGTTCTGCCTCTCCATTAACATTAGTTTTTAAATACCACATCTTTTGTATTGTGGGTAGGGTTGATTCATGAATCATTTTTTTGAATATATCATAAAACTGTTGCAATTTTAAATAATCCCCATCAAATTTGGGTATGGCTACCTTCGGAAAATGTAATGCATTTTGTACAGCAGTTGTTGGAGAAATATTTGTGGTCTCCTGCATCTTCTGCTGCCATATATCTGCTGTCATCATATCCAAGTTCCTTTAGATCTTTGAACTTCTTATAAATTTGGACATGAATATTTCTTATTTCATTCCAGGACTGTGCAATGACGTGAGAAAAATTTTGCTTGGTTTCATCAGTCATTTTGTTCATGATGCGCTCTAAACTATCAAGCAACACCCTTTATTCTCTGAACATCGATTCTATTTCAGTATCCTCTCCTGTGGATGCAATGGATCCAACTTCCATTTCCAAGAGAGATAACTGCTTATTGAATTCAGTATTATAATCATCAACAAGTTTCCTAATTTTAATAAAGAATTCGTTTTTGAAATAATCATGTTCTAAAGTGGCTCCATTAGGAAAATTATTTATTTGTATTTCTCCGGAGTTAAATTTATTCCACAAGGATTCTAACGTTAATAAACGTTCTCTATAGTAGGCTGGCTTAGTCTTCCTGTCGGCGGAGTCCTTTCTATAATTTAGAATGCAATTCTGAATTTGCTCTCCTACTAAAAACTGTTCATTCAACAACTGATGAATGCTATTCGGCGCCATTTTTACTTTTCTTATATAATCCGTTCAAGAGGTGTTTTTTATGATGTGCCTCGACTCACACCGATGGGTTATATATATGTAAATTGGCTTTGAACAGATCGATCTGAGTAATCAACAGTTTGTTTGGTTCAAATCGCCTGGTTGATCAGAACCTCTCCATATCCAACGCAGATCTTTAGAGTGTTTAATCGCCAAGTTAGGTGTGCGATCACCTAAAGTTGTTGGTTTTTACCGTCTTTTGGTCGCCTTGTTAACCGTTGAAGACTGTAAATTTATGCTGACTATCAATAGTTGAACACAGCAAAAATGGTCGCCTAGTTGACCAACAGTATTATTATTTTGAGATTTTTTAACAAATTAGTCGCCAGGTTGACCAAATTTCTTCCTTTTTTTTCTTTTTAATATCACACTTGTTATTAATGATGCAGAATCAATTGGAAATTTTTATTTGAACAAAATATGCGGTTCAATATTTTTACAAAATTGACCTTTCGATGATCAAACTATGATCGATGATGCGGGTTCAACTTGGAGTCCCAATTTGAACAATTGTTGCGGTTCAAAGTCGGGGGTCACCAAATGCAGGATTTCTACCGAAATCTGTTTGCTGAAAATATTTTGTTGCGTGCCGCAAGTACTTAGGTCTAGTTTAGATAAAATGGACAACAAGGTTTATTATCAGTTTACAGCAATAATAGCCTAAATAAGCAATTACATCTACCCGATGGTCGGGTTAAAATTTCCCAAGGCTTATGACAGATGGTGGGAAGGCACGTCCGTCGGCAGGGTGCATATGGTTTATGACCCGTTATCACATGCAGATGTGCACAGACCAGAATATCAGCTACATATTTATTTAGGTCAAAGTAGCTATCAGCAACGAACGAATTTCTGCTAAGTCGAAATCGTACACCTGGTTTCGGAAGAAGGTGAAACGCCGAGATTTCTTTTTTTCCTGATATGATTTACCTGATTGAATCGTTCTTTATCAGCAGCATTCTTACTAATCCCATTGGTGGTAAAAATGTTCATAGTCGGAACAGATTCTTTGGATGTCACATTTAAGGCTTAATAAACCATTTGCCGAAATAGCGTGAAATTGGAAGACATATTTTCTGTGCACTATTCAAATATTCGTCATTGCACAGGCATAAGGAACTAGAAGATTTTATACCCTTGCAGTATTACAAAGCGATGTCGATTTTACGCTTCATTTTCAGCTATATGATATTCTGGTCGGATTTTGACAAAACTAAATGCGTAATTCTAATATAGTAAATTATTACAATATCTCAAAGGAATATGTTGATAAATATAAAAAAACAGCCAAATCAAATTTTGTTATATTATTTTTTTAATTTTTTGATTTTCCTATGGGAGTTATATGATATAGAGGACCGATTTTAATTTAATCAAAACCGTAATTCCATAGTATTTAAATATTGTCAAATCCCAAAGAACCAGAGCTCGCAAATAACTGTCGACCGTTTCTCATTGTCTGCAAATAAGTGTATTTTCCGCTCGATCCGGCTCGTTCCGACTTATAAGTATAGTATATAGGATAGAAAGACAGGTTTTGGGAAAGTTTAAAACTCAGGCACTAGTTTGCGTAGAAACGGACGGACAGACGGACGGACAGACAGACCGACAGGCGGACATGGCTAGTTCGACTCTCCTGTATAGTATATATACTTTATAGGGTCGGGACTTCTAAGAATTCCGATTTGCTGTGGTTTCACAATTACTGGATTCTTCAAAACATAGATACACCGCCGGTTCAGCAGAACCAATATTTGCTCCACCATAATCCCTTTCACTGGTTCCACTAAAGAAACAAATTTTCGTTTCTCGGCTTTCCCCTGATCAAACATTTGCTGATGTATTGTCTTATATACAAGACAAAACTAAAGCCGATTGTAATAGTGTAAAGGTGGAAAAGTTTAAGTTTCATCTTTCAAAATAACTGTCCCTAACGAGCTTTTTGAAGCCATATGCTCGGTCGACTTTTGGCCGGATAATCTGGTTGTAAAAGAGTAAGATAAAGAAGAAGGGGCCCGTTGGAGTAAAACTTCCTAGTCGAGGCCAAACCAGTGTACCAATTTCAAAAAACTAACTTCTAACCTCCTTTCCTATCAGAATACAAGAGGCTTGCGTAGCAATCTCACTAAATTGTATTCTGATAACCTTTCCTTTGCATCTCATATTATTGTGTTCACAGAAACCTGGTTAAAGCCGGAGATCTTTAGCTCCGAAGTTTTTCCAGGTAAGTACACAATATATAGGTATGACCGTCCCTCTAGACGGGGAGGTGGAGTCTTAATTGGAGTTGATTCATTCCATTGAATTTATTTGTGTAAAGTTATCGCTTCCTGGTAGCTCTATATACATAACTTGCTCATATATTCCGCCGTTGTCTGAACTTCCTAATTATTTAAATCACCTTTCCGTTATTAAGCACAGCATGCTTTTATTGACGGCCTGCTTAACATATCCTTATCTCAAGTAAACCATGTTCGAAATTTACTATTTGATTTGTGTTTTGTATAAAATCCTGAAGGTGTGTTTCTGTCCAGAGTAGCACCACTCACGCAACCTAAAGATCCATACCACCCTACAATATAACTTACATATGACACGGGTTGAGTTATAGAAATAAAAATCTGAAAAATCAACCAAACGAATACATTGTTTTCGCATGGCAGACTTTCTGAGGCTAAATAATTTTATTTCTGGCTTTAATTGGTCTGATATTTACTTATGCAATAATATGTCCGATGCAGTTAATCCTGTGTTCCGTGGTACTACCGTCAATTTCCATTAAAACCACTTAAGAAATGTAAAGTCGAAAATTTTTAGGAAATATAAAAATACCGGTTCTCAATCTGTTTTAACTAGATATTTAAGAGCTTAATACTCAGTGTTATAATAGTTACTTAAACCGTTGTAAGGTCCAGTTCTCCTACGACGTCGTTCGAAAACATGACGGCCACCACAGATCAGGCAAACGACATACTCTACTTTAGATTATTCATCACAGCCTTATTCTTACACCATATCCAAGTCAAGCCTCATAATATGTTTCTAGAGGTAACTACGTTGAGTTTTTTTTATTCAATTTTTGGTAACACTTTAAAGTCAAAAACGTGATTTTATCCTAAAAATTCGATATATTTGTTATTATAAAAGAATCAGTAAAAAAACTCGACGTCAGTACCTGCGGATTCCGGTACAGAAATTGTGTGCAAAATTTAAAAACGATTCGTTTAGTAGATTTTGCAGGATCGTGTTCACCGACTTTGAAATTTCAACTTTTAAGCGTTTTAAAGTTTTGGACACCGAAAAATCGCATACAAAACGAGGTAACTCACCCATAACTTCGGAAGTTTTACTCGGATGAATCTAAAATTTTAACGCCATATTCTTCAAATGTTGTCCATTCAGAGAAAAAATTTTAAAAAAGGGCCAAATAAAATTTAAATACCATACCGCCCTTAAGTCTGTTTATTCGCCAGGGCCCGATGGTATTCCTTGGTGAGTGCTTAAGTAGGCCCTGTGCAAACCTCTTCACAGGTTGTTTACCTTATCTCTAGAAATTCCCAAATATTTGAAAGGAATCTTATGTTATTCCTTTTTTCAAACAAGGTAACAAGTTAGAAGCCAGTAACTACAGATGTATTTCTAAGTTGTCAGCTATTCCTAAGCTTTTTAAAAGAATCATTACTTCTCATTTCCAGCACCTTTGTAGAACACTTATTTCTCCGTGTCAACACGGATTTATTAAACGTAGATCCACGATCACTAACCTTCTAGAGTTTACTTTATTTGTGATAAAGGACTTCAATAGTAGTTTTCAAACAAACGTCATTTATACTGACTCTGTAAATCTTCTAGTTCAAAAACTTGACTTGTAAGGTTTTCCAGTCGATCTTCTTAGATGGAAATCAAGTTATCTGAATGGCAGGTCACAAAGGGTCCGTTACTTTTTACATTATTTATTAAGGATCTTCCATCAATTATAAGTCATTCTCGCGTACTTATGTACGCAGATGATCTTAAGTTGTGCCTGCAGTATAAGGACATTTCCTGCCATTTAGACTTGCAATCCGATCTAGATAATTTTCAAAACTGCTGCCGAGTTAATTTACTAAATTTAAACGGCACCAAGTGCAAGCTGTTGACTTTTTATCGGGTCAATCAGAAATACACGAGTTACACGTTAATTGGCAGCTCTTTGTATAGATTAACTCTTGTAAACGATCTTGGCGTCCTTTTGGACCCTAAACTAAAATTTTTAATCATATCTCGTCAAATTTTAATAAGGCAAGAGGCGTGCTTGGTTTTATAAAAAGGTCAAAAGGTTTTAATGATACTTATGTCAGTAAGACTCTATTTATTTCGCTAATCCGTCCGATTCTGGAGTATGGCTCTCCCGTCTGGAGTTCACAATACGGAATACATATTGGTCGCATTGAATCAGTACAAAGTAAATCTTATCTTACCTTCTTATTCTGATTAGACTTCTGTTAATTAGGAGGCAACCCTAGTTGTAGCGTGAAAAAATCGACCATTTTCATGAATTAATTTTATAAAAACCACCAGCATTCTTGAATAAAACAATTTATTTTCTAAAAATAGACAATTTAAACTACAAGTTCTCGCAAAAAAAATTAAAAAAACATTTGAAAATGGAGGCGTGGTTCGTGATCCCGTGAAGGTCTGCGTAGAAAACATGGTTTGCGGTGACCAATCTAATAAAGAGCTGGTTAGTCTGAAACACAAAATTCAAATTGCCAAAAAAACGAAGGTTTTTAGGTTTTAAAAGAAAGGGCTTCAAAATTTGGTCAAAATCGGTTTGGTAGTTTTTGAGAAATTTTGGTCACCGATCTTGAAAACACTGTTTTGAGAAAAACGAGTTTAAAGTTTCAACTTGTTCATGGTGAGATTGACAGCCCCGACTGTGTAATTCGGCTAACCTTGTCTGTGCCTAGTAGATTAACTAACACTCTGGTGCTCTTGAAACGATTAATACGTACTTTATTAGCAC
The DNA here is from genome assembly GCA_018152295.1 of Drosophila carrolli. Lineage (NCBI taxonomy): Eukaryota > Metazoa > Arthropoda > Insecta > Diptera > Drosophilidae > Drosophila > Drosophila carrolli. Next base: position 2,032,222 of record JAECXJ010000003.1, on the reverse strand, counting down.
AAAATTGATCTAACTTTTTCCGGCTTTTACCCATACTTTTATATCTCACGTCTATCTTCTCGCGAATCGTGCCGCAAGATACGCGGCTGCGCCACTCGGTCGGTTGGGGTGGTGGAAAGCCGTGAAATTCCGCGGGATTTTGGGGTTTGTGAAATAATAATACATAAATATTTCTCATACGACGCTTATTGGCAGTCATGCGTCGGATCGGCAAGATGTTTTCACACTTGATGACATTAATGTTGCTTGCTTTTACACTGCGCGAATAAACTCCATATTACGATAGCATATAGACATGGGATTTCAAAAAAACTCAAGGAATTGTCCTCGTTTGGCTGCATATGAACTTCGGAAGTGGTCAAGTGAGTTGTGTGGAGTGGTGTTTTAGACGTTACGTTTAGCTCTTGCTGCTGACGTTCTGTCTGAACTAAATTTTATCTGTTCTCCTTTAAATACTTTAAAGGACTACTACTACTACTTATGACCACCGCATATTTCTGCATGTAGAACTTGCAGCTTCATTTCTTTTTTTTTTAAAACAGACAAATTCACAGACAAGGTGGCAACAAAGCACTTGATTTGGTTCGCTAAAATAGATTAACCATTGGCCAAGCTAATTTGACCTTCACGAATTGCATCAAAAAAACCATCTGTGTTTATTAAGATGTGAGTTTGATTCGACATAAATAAAGCTTGTGGCGATAAAACTGACAGAACTGACAATCCGTTGAGTATGATTCGGGTAGATATTAGGCCTTGTTAATTAAATTTTAGAAAGCTAAAATATATGAATAAAAGCTCGTGTTTAATATTATATTTAACATGATTTTCCGACTGATGGTTGACTCCGTGACTCTATGAATCCATTTGCACAGTTTTATCTAACACATTTTTAACTTCTCAGATTTCTGGTCAAGACCGAACAGCTAGTTTACGGAAGTGGCGAAAAAACTGTTGGGATTCTATGAGTGAGACGTCCTGTCCGAGTTTTAAAAACCTTTAAATTTAGCAGGAAATAAAGCTAAACAATAGTCTAAAATAAATGTATTTTCCACGCCAAATATTTCTTAACGACTTAAGATAAAAAAATAATTTAAAAAAACTAGTTACTCAAAAAATTTTTTATTGTGCAGTTGTTGTTTTAAAAGCAAAAGCGGATAATATTTCCTCCTTGTTTGGAAAACTATGCACAACTATGCAAACTCGTATAAAAATGGTAACACTTTAACTCTAGTTTTTAGACGCCCAAAAATATCAAATTATTTTATGGCTACAATTGCGCTACAATTGCGCTACAATTGCGCTTCAACGGCTGTTGAAAACGTTAAAACTGCAAAAAATGAGTTTAAGGAAAAGCAACGGACAAATTAAGTTAAAAAGTGACTTTCGATTTTCCAGAGGCGTGCTTGGTTTTATAAAAAGGTCAAAAGGTTTTAATGATACTTATGTCAGTAAGACTCTATTTATTTCGCTAATCCGTCCGATTCTGGAGTATGGCTCTCCCGTCTGGAGTTCACAATACGGAATACATATTGGTCGCATTGAATCAGTACAAAGTAAATCTTATCTTACCTTCTTATTCTGATTAGACTTCTGTTAATTAGGAGGCAACCCTAGTTGTAGCGTGAAAAAATCGACCATTTTCATGAATTAATTTTATAAAAACCACCAGCATTCTTGAATAAAACAATTTATTTTCTAAAAATAGACAATTTAAACTACAAGTTCTCGCAAAAAAAATTAAAAAAACATTTGAAAATGGAGGCGTGGTTCGTGATCCCGTGAAGGTCTGCGTAGAAAACATGGTTTGCGGTGACCAATCTAATAAAGAGCTGGTTAGTCTGAAACACAAAATTCAAATTGCCAAAAAAACGAAGGTTTTTTAGGTTTTAAAAGAAAGGGCTTCAAAATTTGGTCAAAATCGGTTTGGTAGTTTTTGAGAAATTTTGGTCACCGATCTTGAAAACACTGTTTTGAGAAAAACGAGTTTAAAGTTTCAACTTGTTCATGGTGAGATTGACAGCCCCGACTGTGTAATTCGGCTAACCTTGTCTGTGCCTAGTAGATTAACTAACACTCTGGTGCTCTTGAAACGATTAATACGTACTTTATTAGCACAAAATTGATCTAACTTTTTCCGGCTTTTACCCATACTTTTATATCTCACGTCTATCTTCTCGCGAATCGTGCCGCAAGATACGCGGCTGCGCCACTCGGTCGGTTGGGGTGGTGGAAAGCCGTGAAATTCCGCGGGATTTTGGGGTTTGTGAAATAATAATACATAAATATTTCTCATACGACGCTTATTGGCAGTCATGCGTCGGATCGGCAAGATGTTTTCACACTTGATGACATTAATGTTGCTTGCTTTTACACTGCGCGAATAAACTCCATATTACGATAGCATATAGACATGGGATTTCAAAAAACTCAAGGAATTGTCCTCGTTTGGCTGCATATGAACTTCGGAAGTGGTCAAGTGAGTTGTGTGGAGTGGTGTTTTAGACGTTACGTTTAGCTCTTGCTGCTGACGTTCTGTCTGAACTAAATTTTATCTGTTCTCCTTTAAATACTTTAAAGGACTACTACTACTACTTATGACCACCGCATATTTCTGCATGTAGAACTTGCAGCTTCATTTCTTTTTTTTTTTAAACAGACAAATTCACAGACAAGGTGGCAACAAAGCACTTGATTTGGTTCGCTAAAATAGATTAACCATTGGCCAAGCTAATTTGACCTTCACGAATTGCATCAAAAAAACCATCTGTGTTTATTAAGATGTGAGTTTGATTCGACATAAATAAAGCTTGTGGCGATAAAACTGACAGAACTGACAATCCGTTGAGTATGATTCGGGTAGATATTAGGCCTTGTTAATTAAATTTTAGAAAGCTAAAATATATGAATAAAAGCTCGTGTTTAATATTATATTTAACATGATTTTCCGACTGATGGTTGACTCCGTGACTCTATGAATCCATTTGCACAGTTTTATCTAACACATTTTTATACCCTTGCAGAGGGTATTATAATTTTGGTCAGAAGTTTGTAACGCAGTGAAGGAGACGTTTCCGACCCTATAAAGTATATATATTCTTGATCAGGATCACCTCCTGAGTCGATATAGCCATGTCCGTCTGTCCGTCTGTCCGTCTGTCCGTCTGTCCGTCTGTTTCAATACCGTTTGCGAGCTCAGTTTAAAAGCTAGCGATCTGAAACTTTCACACTCGTCCTAAAACATGTGTACGCAGATCAAGTTTGAAAATCGCCCCGATCGGACGTCTATATCCTATAGCTCCCATAGGAACAATCGGATATATCTTGCCAGAATTGATGATATTTCGCGCAGTGTAAAAGCTTTTGACATGAATCTTTCCAAATCGTATTTTTTTATGCATACCTTGATCAGGGTAAAAGCGCGTGGCGATCGGACGTCTATATCCTATAGCTCCCATAGGAACAATAGGGTAAAATCGGTCCAAATTTGATGTTTTTCAGAATATTTCGCGCTGTGTAAAAGCTATTGCTATAAATTTTTTCAAATCGTATTTTTTTATGCATTCCTTCATCAAGGTAAAAGCGCGTGCTGATCGGACGTCTATATCCTATAGCTCCCATAGGAACAATCGGATATAACTTTCAAGAATGGACGATATTTCGCGCAGTGTAAAAGCATTTAACATAAATCTTTCCAAATCTTATTTTTTTATGCATACCTTGATCAGGGTAAAAGCGCTTGGCGATCGGACGTCTATATCCTATAGCTCCCATAGGAACAATTCGGTGAAATCGGTCCAAATTTGTTGGTTTTCTGAATTTTTCACGTAGTGTGTAAGCTACTGACATAAATTTTTCCAAGTCTTATTTATTTACGCATATCTTGATTAGGGTAAAAGCGCTTGCCGATCGGACGTCTATTTCTTATAGCTTCCGTAGGAATAATAGTTAAAGGCTGCGAAAGTATCCCTTTTTTTCTATTTTATATGACATTTTTGCAGTATAAAAGCAATTGACATCAAACGACGCAAATCTAGTTTATTTATGTATACCTTATTCCTATCGCTACTTTTTCAGTTTTAGCAATTTCGGCAAAGTCTGCAAGGGTATTAAAACTTCGGCTTGCCGAAGTTAGCTTCCGTCCTCGTTAACTTCTCAGATTTCTGGTCAAGACCGAACAGCTAGTTTACGGAAGTGGCGAAAAAACTGTTGGGATTCTATGAGTGAGACGTCCTGTCCGAGTTTTAAAAACCTTTAAATTTAGCAGGAAATAAAGCTAAACAATAGTCTAAAATAAATGTATTTTCCACGCCAAATATTTCTTAACGACTTAAGATAAAAAAATAATTTAAAAAAACTAGTTACTCAAAAAATTTTTTATTGTGCAGTTGTTGTTTTAAAAGCAAAAGCGGATAATATTTCCTCCTTGTTTGGAAAACTATGCACAACTATGCAAACTCGTATAAAAATGGTAACACTTTAACTCTAGTTTTTAGACGCCCAAAAATATCAAATTATTTTATGGCTACAATTGCGCTACAATTGCGCTACAATTGCGCTTCAACGGCTGTTGAAAACGTTAAAACTGCAAAAAATGAGTTTAAGGAAAAGCAACGGACAAATTAAGTTAAAAAGTGACTTTCGATTTTCCAGAACATAAGTTTAGCACTCCATGTTGAGCTGAGTTTAAGGAAAAGCAACGGACAAATTAAGTTAAAAAGTGACTTTCGATTTTCCAGAACATAAGTTTAGCACTCCATGTTGAGCTGTGAAGATAGTCGGACAACCTTGTTCTGTGCGACGTCTACCTATTCGGTGCTTTAATATTACTGGATTTGAAAGAGTTTTTAACAGAGGCGAGCCGATTTCGCACCTTTTAGATTCCGTAGGATGTTTTCCTGCAATGAATTTGGGAAAGTGAGAATTAGTATGATTTTTTTTTATCAGAGCATTGCTTTTGTTTTCTTACGCCAAAATTTGTATTGGTTTCTAAATTCTCGATCATAAAATTTTGAAATTTTTAGAACTTTAAATGTTTTAAATTAATTATGGTATTTATATTTTTTTCAGGCGGCTCAAAAGTTTTACTCCCTCCTTGTCTTAAAGAAATTTAAGGTGCTTCACATTGCTCAATCTGCTCCCTATGCAGATATTACTATTACTCGAGGACCAACATTCGAAAATCCAAAAATTTAAGCAAAAAACTTGTAGAATTAAGATCATTCTTGATTCATATCAATAAATACATTTTAATTTATTTATAACATAAGTAAAAACTTCTAACAATGTGTTTTTATTAATATTATTTTGTGCAGCAATATGCATTGTATTAACAGTTAACTATTTAGAGCACGGAAGCCTCCCACTCATGAACACATTTCTCTAAAAGTACTATATTACTACTGGCTCAAAATAAATGCCGATTAAAAAGGTCAGTCTCTTATATGATGATCAAATGCTGATGATCAATCACAATCTTAAGTTGCCGACTTGCAAGGGACTTAAGGACTTTGCAGGAAAATGGGTCCGAGACGACCAGATAAAACCATTATTTTTGACGTTCACCTCTAAATCATGTATTGAACAAGCCCCTCCACGGACGCCTTTGTTTTACCAGTGCCAAAAGATGAAAACAAATTCTTCAATGCAGTATTATAATTCTTAATTATATTACAATGGTTAGTGTAGCTATTGTTCACGGTAATGTGATTCAATTAAATTCTTCAAATCCGTCTTTCAAAAAATTCAACCTTCTGGATGAATATATCTTTATTGAATAATTCTTAATTCTAATAGCTAAAGAGAGCCCAGCTGCGCCGCCAGTGACGCCGGCAGAGCAGCGGTCAGCTCTTAAGTATGTATAAGTAAAGGCTGGCGAAGGGCCGCCGCGGTAGAGGAGAGCTGTCGCGCATGTCAAATATGGCGACTAAGCACTGCCCAGTCCCATTACACTCAACGGCGATCTTATTACCGGGCACCTGAGGAACCGTTTGGGACTTGGATTTGTGTATGCATATTGTGGCCAAGTGCTATAATATATACAAGTGCTACAATATATTTGTAATAATATTAATGCATAACACTAAGTACAGTGTGCATTCGATATGTGAACTTACTACATCTCACTCCTTTACAAAAATAACGTAATTATATGAAGTTATTTTCTTTTTTTCTTCTTCTTTTCTTAGTATCTTTATTTGTAAAAAAGTATATATAAGTTAACACCAGCCAACTGCCCCCTTCCCTTTACCCCTGTTGAGCCCTACGACACCGAACACCGCACCATTCACCCCTCTCGGCTACCCACAAACTGGAACCCATTCCATTCACCCCACTCAGTCATCAACAGCAACAATATTAAATTGGCTATAATTCCAAGCGGCAGCAATAACACCGCTGAATTATGAGACCAGCAACAGCAATGCAGCGATCCAGCGAGCGAACGCCAACGACGACAGCGATGCTGCAACAGCGACCCAGCGACCGAATGTCAACAACGTCAGAACGACAGCGACAGCGACGGAACGTCAGCGATCGAATTGCATCGGCAACAGCGCAATAGCGGAAGAACACCGAGCGTCGGCTAGCTGACTCAGCTATAGCCGCCGCTACCCCTACCCTTCGCCGAGCCCAGGCATAAGTGCAGCGTTAGCATCTGGAGTGGAGAAACACTTCGGGTCAGACACCCAAAACCGTTGGTGTCGGCTTGGATATTTCTGCAACCGCTCTGCCAGCGGTCTGCTGACGTCGCGACGCTGCCCAAGCCAACAAGCCACAATAATATAATTGTTAGAATTAATTCTATTTGTACCCCCGATCTGAACACTACAATATTTTTGAATAATAAAACCGATTGTAACGAAAGAATTCGATTACAGTTTTATTTTAAAGTAAAATCGTTTTAAATAAAAGGGAATAAGAAGGACGAAGTAAGAAGGACGAAAGTAAGAAGGACGAAGGATCAGCAGGACGAATCAGCATGAAAATCATATCATTTAGGTAATATAAGGGGAATTATCCCCCCTCTGACCATGACAGGTTATAACTTATATATATGTTTTTTGTTATTTGTTTTTTTTGTTTTGTTTTTTTTTTGTTTATTCCAATTAAGGTTCTTATTCTATGTATATCCATGATTGAAATATTTATAAGAAATAAAATAAATGAAATACAAATTTTAAATAAATTGATTATGAAATACAAATTTGTAACCTATATTTATGTACTGTTTGTTTCTTGTTCTTATTACTTGAAATTATTATATTTTCATTTTCTTCCATACTTGCTACATTATATGTTTCAGTATATTTAAAATCTAGCTTATGTCCTTTCCTTTTTCAATAAGACCTGATCTCCTATTTTTAAAACAAAATTTAAACTACTTTTATCATAGTTAATTATTTGTTTTTGCTTATTCTAGTCTGAATTTAGATTCTTTTGCATAGTCTTCTATATTATATAGGGGTTTTATCTTATCTATACTATTAAAATGCTAAGCCAAATTTGAAGTTTTACCAAAAACTAACTCATATGGACAATAGTCATGTGCCATATAGGGGGTCGTGTTAAAGCAGTATACGAAGTAGTGTAGCCATTTAACATCCAAATCTGTTTTGACAACTGAGATATATGAGCGGATGAACTCATTAAATGTTCTGTGGCTTCGTTCCACGGTACCTGCAGTCCGGCGATGATGTGCGGAAGAAGTTATGATTTTGATATTCAAATTTTTGCATAAATCTTCAATTATTAAATTTCCATATTCTGTTCCCATGTCCGTAATGAACGTCTTCATTGAACCGTACTTTAGAATAAAATCTTCAAATATGGCTTGCTACTGTTTTTGCACTCTTGTTTTTCATTGGAATTGCTCCAGGGTATTTTGTTAAATCGCAGATTAATGTTACTGCATATTCATTTCCTTGTTCAGATTTGGGTAGTGGGCCGATGTATCCACAATAACCCCATTAAAAGCCATTTGTGCCGTTTCAGTTATAGTCAATGGGGTCTTTGTATGTTTAGTCGTTTTTGACTTTTGGAATTTGGGGCATTTTCTTATATAATTTAATTTATCTCTTGTCATGTTTTCCCAATAATAACGCCTTTTTATTTTAGCTTGTGTTCTAGCTATGCCTGTATGACCTCCTTGTATTGGATTTTCATGGAATGTAAACAGTATTGCTTCTTTCTTTTTTTCATTATTTGATAATAAGGACACCGACTTGAGTAGGGCTACTGTTTGAGATTGTAATATTTTATTGCCCATTATTTTAAAAGATTCTATTGATATGGTGTAAAAGACCTCGGTGCCACCTTGAGTTGGCTGATAGTATACCGGCATCTTTTTCAAGTCTTGAAAAAACTTGTCCTTTTGCTGCGCAGGAGTTTTTCGTTTTACTTTGGTTTCTGGTAGTAATTGTTTTGTAGGGGGCAATCCTGACACTAAAAATGTCCTGAAGGTGCACCAAAAAATCACACGGTGCGTCAGCTTTATTTCGCTGCATGAATGTAACTAACTTAAGCTCAAGCAGGGTTGCGACATAGTCGTCCTTCTTCCACTTCCCGGAAGTGGGTCCGCACCGCGTCCCTCAGCTCCCGGATTGGCGTGCGGATGTGCACGTAACGCTTTGTCTTGAAGAAGACGTCGAGCCGGATAGCGCTGTCGGTCTTAGAGCACACTGTGCCCGAACAAACCTGTTTGCCAGCTGATTACCGCCGTGCAACCTTATGCGATGGGTAATATGGCCGAGGAGTCGAGACAGATGGCAGTCGTATGGAAGGATGACAGGATGCCGTTCGTCATATTGGAGAAGTTCGGAGGCCGTGACCCGGCCGCATGCTCTCATGAGACCTTGGGAATCAAGGAACGGGTTCAGGTTTTGAACAAGGCTGGATGCTGGCACTGGCCGTTTTTGGCTTACGCAGCCAGCAATCTCAAGGTCGAAGTGCCTGCGTTGCGTGACAGAAATCAGGAGACGCTCGGCCGACGCAATTTCAGGAGCTGTCAAGTGATCTTCAAACGGAGACATGATCTTTCGGGAGCGCTGAATAAAATGATGAGCGTAAGCGAGGACTCTTGAGCAACGCTCAAGAATGTCTTCAGGGGGAGCCTTGGCAACATGGACTTTGACTGATCGCTTCTCGAGTTCATTCACAGGGGGATCATAGCCTTGAATGGGCCACTCGCAGCGAGCCAAAGACTTAAGCCTCTACGTAATAAAGGTTGCCTCGGAACCAGAGTCGATTAAGGCTCACGCCTGGAAAGTGCACCCTAGATGGCAAATGTTAATGAGGGCTGTGCCCTTGAGCCGGAAGCGAAGCACACTTGCACATCAGAGTAATCCTCTGAGGCGCCCGTACCTCTTGGAGTAGGCGCGGGTCGAGGCCTGGCGCGGACGGGCCTGCGGCGGTCGCGAATGGATTACCGCGGTGCAGGAGGGTGTGATGACGGCTGTGGCAAGTGAAGCAGCTATGGGCACTAGTGCAATCCCGTTGCAGGTGCCCTCGTGCAAAACAGTTCAGACAAAGCTGCTTTCTCTTAATGTAGTCGGAGCGACCATTTACATCCATTTCAAGGAAGCGCGGACATAAGCGCACAGGATAATTCTCCCTGGAGCAGAGATAGCACCCTCTTGGGGATGAGGGTGAAGCGCTCGCAGTTGTCGACCTTGGCGGAAACTGCTACGAACTTCTAGTCCTGATGTCGTCGATAGCCTCCATAGTACGATGACGCTCTGTCAAGAACGAGTCTAACTCATTCCATGTTGGAATTTTATCCTTGTTGTGAATGGATTGCTTCCACATTGAAAGCGTGATTTTGGGAAGGTTTAAAGAAACCATATACACCAGGAGACAATACCAAGTCTCGACTTAAATAGAGGACATCTATAAAGCTTTCAGACAACTTTGGATTGTGCCTTGCAGCTCTTTCTGAGCGGTTTCGGACTTTTCGGGTACGGCCTGAATGTTAAGAAGGATGTTTAACTGGCTATTGACTAATAACCGCCGATTCTCGAAGCGGTCGGTGAGGCTTCGCCACGCGGAGATAAACCCTTCGTTGGTCAGCGGGGCTTTGGATACAATGGCGTACGCATCGCCACTTGTTTTGGATAATAGGTGAAACAACTTCTCCACCGGTGCGAGACGCCAGTTGTGGATGTATATCGCGGTGAAAAGATCTCTGAGGTGGACCAACGAAGATAATCAGCAGCGAAATCTTTGGTGTCCACTGGTGGCAAACGACAACCCGTAGACGGGGGTGTTAGAACACTGACGGAAGCCTGAGTGGCTGGAAGGCGGCCTTGTTTACTATGTCCTGAAGCTGGACCACACACCTCGAATAGACGGAGTAGCAGTAGCTGTACTTGGCCGTACTGTCGGTGGATGCGGAAAGAAGATTGGAGCAACTTTCATAGCTCTTCTCCACCTTTTTCAATGATTGATCAATGATTTATTGACCCCCGTATCGGGGCGTCGTGGTAAGTTCCTGGTGGTCAGCTTTATTTCGCTGCATACATGGGCCTAACTTAACTTAAACATAAAACGCGCTCCCGCCCGCTTTATTCCGTTGAAGCGAGAGCGGGAGATCGGCAGCGGCCGACCGAGGAGTTCGGATCCGAACACGAGGCTCGCGCTCCGGAGCGGGGAAATTGCGAGAAAGCGAACGAGGGAGCGCAAGAGGGGCGAGATCGAAAGCTCGGAGAGCTCAGTGAGCAGCGGCGGTGCAGTGGGCCACTGATCTAAGCACCTGGGAAATAGTGGTCAGATGTTCGTTCAATTCTTTCAAAAAATTATGACAAATATTTTGGCCAAAATCCTGAAAAATATCGGTTTGATTTTTCGGTTTTTTAATCAAAACACTCGAAATAGCGGTTGGATGTTGGAAGGGCATACCTCGTTGAATTGTTTACAAAATTTCCAACAAAATGGCATTTACAGAAAATAAATAGCATTCGTAAAAAAATCATGACCCTACCTCTTATGAAAAATATTTTGGGCAAAATCCGAAAAAAAATCAGCTCGATTTTTCGGTTTTTTAATCAAAACACTGGAAAAAAGTGTTCGGATGTTGGAATGGCATACATCGTTAGACTCGTTACAAAATGAAGGGTTATTGGTCAGCGGGGCTTTGGAAACAATGGCGTGCTCATCGCCACTTGTTTTGGATATAGGTGGAACAACTTCTCCACCGGTGTGAGACGCCAACAAAATGGCACTTACAGAAAATAAATAGCATTCGTAAAAAAATCATGACCCTACCTCTTATGAAAAATATTTTGGGTAAAATCCGAAAAAAAATCAGCTCGATTTTTCGGTTTTTTAATCAAAACACTGGAAAAAAGTGTTCGGATGTTGGAATGGCATACATCGTTAGACTCGTTACAAAATGAAGGGTTATTGGTCAGCGGGGCTTTGGAAACAATGGCGTGCTCATCGCCACTTGTTTTGGATATAGGTGGAACAACTTCTCCACCGGTGTGAGACGCCAGTTGTGGATGTATATCGCGGTGAAAAGATCTCTGAAGGTGGGTCAACGAAAATAATCACCAGCGAAATCTTCGGTGTCCACTGGTGGCAAACGACCACCCGTAGACGGGGGTGTTAGAACATTGACGGAAGCCTGAGTAGCTGGAAGGCGGCCTTGTCTATTATGTCCTGAAGCTGAACAACAAACCTCGAATAGACGGAGTAGCAGTAACTGTACTTGGGCGTACTGTCGGTGGACGCGGAAAGAAGATTGGAGCAACTTTCATATCTCTTTTCTACCTTTCTTCCACAGGGCCCGGAAAGACGTACAGGTTCATAGGCGCTCGGAGCATGAACATGCGCTTGAAATTGGCTAACCCGGTCTGTTGTGACAATAACATTTTTGAGGGCGATGTCTAACGCAGTTTAAGCCATCTTGGGCACCGACCGAGAAAGCCTTGACGAGGGACCGGGGATAGTCTCGACGGACTCGTCGCTTTTTGCACTTGGAGTGGCAGTGGCAGCCTTTGGCGTTAATAGAGACGGCCGCGGAGACGCGGATTGGTACCTGTCCAAACGTAATGATACGATCGACCGCGCCTACTTGTCGTCTCCCGTGGGCGTTTTCGGAATCAAACTCTGCGGATCAGCGTTTTGTCGACTGATCTGAGCAAGGGGCGATCTGGTCGCCAACGAGTTGGTCGTCGCTGCAAATGAACGAACGGAAAAATCCCAAATGGAATGCGGCCACAGGAGCAGCCATTCGGCGTATTTGACGCCTGTTTCATTTTTACGTGGACAGCGAAAGAAAAAAATTCCGGGCAGCGAATGCCAAAAAACACCACGAATAAAGAACGCCAGCTAACGTTCACATTAAACCACGTGGAAAATTTTAAGCTACGTCTGTATTCCGATTGACTCGTTGTCAGAAGCCGAAAAGGGACGCCGGAAGAAGATGAAATTCAGGAATAAATTGATAAGAATTTTGGAACCGGAACCAGTTGTAATTGTTAGTATTAGAAAAAGAATGTCGGAATGGACAATTGTCGATTCAGAAACTTATTATGACCCAAGATGATCTGGAGTGAGAATCGTTTGAAGACCGGCAGCGACAGGGAGACGAAAGAGGCTCGTACTTATCTTTGAGCGGAAAAATCACCGGAACTGGCGGAAAGATATCCTTATCCGGCTAGAAGGACCAAATGATTGTAGGGGGTCCTACAAAAATCCCACGGCGCGAACGCAAAGTAAAAAAATTAAGAAGTCGGGGCGTCGTGGTAAGTTCCTGGTATTCAGCTTTATTTCGATGCATACATGGGACTAACTTAACTTAAACATAAAAACGCGCTCCCGCCCGCTTTATTCCGCTGAAGAGAGAGCGGGAGATCGGCAGCGGCGGACCGAGGAGTTCGGATCCGAACACGAGGCTCGCGCTCCGGAGCGGGGAAGTTGCGAGAAAGCGAACAAGGGAGCGCAAGAGAGGCGAGATCGAAAGCTCGAAGAGCTCAGTGAGTAGCGGCGGTGCAGTGGGCCGGTGACCTAAGCACCTGGGAAATAGTGGTTGGATGTTGGAATGGCATACTTCGTTCAATTCGTAACAAAATTTTCAACTAAGTAGCAAAATATCTTTCAAATTCAAAATTTTGAAGTTAAACCGTCGTCGCATGCAGACGTGTATTTATTGTGCTCCGGGAAAAAGTATTCAATAAAATCACAACAGTGCAGTGACCGTTTTAATAAATCTACTATAACGCGAAAAGACGCTTTCTGCGATGAAATCGCGAATGTTTATATTGATTGGTCATTTAATTAATATAAAACTTAACACTTAAAACTCTAATTAACTTTACCACGAATACAATGAGTCTGAACGACGTTCGCACACAACGTCAACGTGAGCAAGACGAGAGACGGCTCTCAGTACAAAGAAATAACGCGTACTTCTCTCTTAAAGCAACCGAAAATAATGCAAGCTCTGATCAAGCGCGGGCAATTACCCCCAACTTGACCGAATTCTTAAACGTAGCGAGCGAGAGAGCGCGTTCTTGCTCCCCCTCACTACCATCGACGTCTCTGCTGCCAAAGAGCGCTGAATGTACTCCAATGCAGGTAGGCAATAACCTAAGCTCATCAGCAGTTACTAGCACCGCAATTTCTTTAACAATGTCAACTGTAACTACAACAACAACTGCAACCGTATCGACCGCGCGCAACAACAACTGCAACCGTATCGACTGCGCGTTTAATGACATCATCAGCTAGCAGCGCAAATACGTCTGCCGCTGCGCTGCCCGAAAAGCAGAACAAAACCAATGAATGTGCTAAGCCGGCTGTGTAGACTGGTATGGATCGCTATATCAAAATCAAAAGGAAGCTGAGCCCTCTAAATTCTCAACGCAAAATAACCCGTAACAATGCTAGCCTAGCTGGAATAGAAACGCCCACGAACTCAAACCGATTTAAAATCTTGGAAGACGCCTCTGACGTTGAGGCGGCCGAATCCACTGAAGTCGAGAAAAGGAAGCCAAAACCTCCGCCTATTTATATTCGAGAAAAAGTTCCAATGTTCTTGTCAACAAAATTATCGAGCTTATTGGAAATGATAACTTCCACATAATACCTCTAGTAAAGGGCAACATCTAAGAAACAAAGGTTCAACTAAAGTCTGAAGATAATTACAGAGTATTATCGAAATATCTTACCGAGAATAAAAAGTAACAAGGGCCTGCAAGTCGTACTTAAGGGCATAGAGTCCGACGTAACGCCTGCAGAGATAACAAAGGCGCTTCATAAGAAGGGATTTAACGCTAAGGCAGTCTTCAACATCCTTAACAGGGATAGAAAGCCGCAGCCACTCTTTGCGGTTGAGCTCGAACCAGAAAATAAGCCCCTACAGAAATACGAAGTGCACCCCATTTACAATCTTCAGTTCCTGCTGCACCGCAGAATTACAGTTGAGGAACCGCACAAACGCAATGGCCCGGTACAATGTGCGAACTGCCAAGAATATGGCCATACAAGGTCATACTGTAAACTGCGCCCGGTGTGTGTAAAGATGACTGCAACTCGAAAAAGTGAGGCAACTGAGGTGGCAATCACACTGCTAACTACAGAGGCTGCCCTGTTTATAAGGAGCTGAAAAGTCGCATCCACCAGAGAGGAACTCCCGCCCGCACCCAAAATAAACAGATGACTGCTTCCAGATCAAACCCTGAAGTCTTCTTCTCGACTGCAGCCAGATCCTCACTAGGACCCTTAAATTCTGATAAAAATGTGAATTACGCAAGCGCTTTAAAATCAGGACTGGCTAACCCCGTCTCAAAAAGTTCATTTCTGCAATCAGCATACCAAAAACCCAACAAGGCTCAGCAGCAGCAATTCCCGGAGCAGTCAAAAAGCAACTTTGAAGATATGATATACAGCCTGCAACAAAGTCTAACGGAGTTTATGTCGTTTATGCACACAACTATACAAGATTTAATGCGAAACCAAAATCTATTGATTCAAATGCTGGTTTCACAACAATCCAAATAATGACTTCCCTAAACACACCTTACAAACAAATTCAATTTCCAACTACGAGGTTATTTATTCTACGGAACAAATCATCCAGATGGTAAAGCACATGGTGGGACTGAAATTCTAATCAGAAGCCGTATTAAGCACCACTATCATAACAAATTTGCTAAAAATTACCTACAGGCCACATCTATAAATATACAAATAAATACTGGCAACCAATTTACACTAGCCGCCGTATACTGCCCCCTCGCTTTACCATAGCTGAAGATGAGTTTATGCAGTTTTTTAACTCACTAGGAGACCACTTCATAGCAGCAGGGGACTACAATGCCAAGCCCACACCCTGGGGATCACATCTCGTGACTCCAAAAGGAAAACAGCTCTATAATCTATATATATAAAACTGTTAATTGAAAACTAAGAATCAAAGCACAGCCCCTAAACTAATTAAATGACCCTATTAAAATTTTTTACCTTTCAATTCTTATAACACTAAACTGATTTGCTAAGATTTATTTTGGCCACAAACATGCCCCCATTTTCTTCCAGTGGCAAAAAACCCCAAATTTCTATAAAAATCTGGACGCTAAACGCGTTAATCAATCGATGCGATTTTTGGCCAAAATTTAGTCCTCTAAATAATGAAGATTCTATTTAATTTAATATTGGATATTTTAATGTTTACTATTTTTATCAATTTTTGAAAATCTAAGAATCTTCCTCAATTTTTCCTAACGGCAAAAAAACACTGATCTAAGTCAATTAGCAATATGAAAATTTATCGAGGGAATCCTGATACTTTAAGGATTCATATGGTGGTTTTACTGAAGCTCTAGGTCAATTCTGAAAAAAGTTACATTAGCCTAAACGCGTTAATCAATCGATGAGATTTTTAGCCAACAAAAAACTCAGCAACAACAAATCCAGCAACAACAAATTCAGCAACTACCGCTACTACAGCAACAACAACACTTGCAGCAACAACCACTGCTGCAGCAACAACAACTTCAGCAACCACTGTTGCAGCAACAACAACTTCAGCAACCAGTGATCCAGCAACAACAACTAGCACCGCAACAGCAACTACAGCAACCTCTACTCCAACAACAAAAATAACAGCAGCAGCAACAACAACAACAGCCAAAGCCACAAACGAAAATAAATCAACGAAACAGAAACAAGGACCATAACTACGTGTATAAACTAAACAATTACATAATTAATTTAAAAAAAAATCTGTTTAAAACGAAAAATAACTTAAAATGTGCTATTGAGCGAGTTTCTAAACTCGAAGAAATAATAAATAGAGCTTCTATTTAAAAAAAAATAAACAACAAAAATTTCAAAAATTGTCGAGTGGGGTTTTTCCAGTGTGGCATACATAATTTTAAGTATATATATACATAGTTAAAATTGTCTATGCCACACTGAAAAAACTGAAACACACTCTTTTGAATAATTTTCGATAAAACAAAATAATATTAAATTAAAGACGAAAAATATTCAAAAGAGCGTGGGTCTTTTTTTTAGTGTGGCCTAGACCATTTTAAGGAAATATATAGATAAAATGGTCTAGGCCACACTGAAAAAAAAGACCCACATTATGTATGTCTCACTGGAAAAAACCCACCCCGACTCTTTTAAATTATAATAATTTTCGTCAAAGCAAAATAATAACTTTTTTCACATTTTAGAAAAAATTATTATAATTCAAAAGAGTTTGGGTGATTTATTTCAGTGTGGCATACAAAATTTTAGATATACATATGTGTATTCACTTTGACATAGTTTCAAAAGATTTTTGAGTCGTTGTTTTCAGTGTGGCTTGGTGTATCCACGAAACAAATAATATGTAGAAATAGATTATATATCCGTTGGATATATATTAATTTGTATCTTAACAAATTATAATAACAATTTAATGTTTTTGGGTTTGTTTTTTTTTTTTGAGTGTTTTTATTGGCACGTGCTGCTTAAAACAGGGAAGCAGCATTTGGAATGAGAGAGAGACAGAGAGAAGGAGAGAGAGAGAAACACATCATATACTGTCGGGAAGAGAAACAAGAAGAAAAGAAAAGATAGCTCATTCAAAGAGATCAAAATAAGGATAGACAGAATAGCGGTAACCAAAGAATCGAAAAGGAAAAGGAGAAGAAAGAGGGAGACGTACAAAAAATAAATACATGCAATATTAATCCTATTTTCCCGCTTACACCCATGGTTTTAGTCCAATTTGAACCATTTTTTTTTACCAATTGATCATGTTTATATGAGAATTCCTGTTACAAGCCGGCTCAACTAATACTCTGACATGCAATTAATTTAAGTTTGAGGCAAAAATCCATTAAATGCTTACAAAAAACTATTTTTTTAAAGCTCTAGCATTCTTTAAAGTTTAGATATCTACATATCTATATATGGACATATGTGCATTTAAATCGCGCGTCAATGTTAACTTTTTTCCCATCGACTACGCTCTCTATATGTTGTCTTCTGTTTCCTAAAACAGATTTTGTACATTTAAATTTTTGCGCGGGGCTTCTTTCTCTATCCTTTCTGTTATTCTTTATACAAAGCATGGATGTACAGGGGTGGTCAAAAGTATTTGCACATTTCTTATGAGTAAGTACGTGTAATTTGTGCAAATACTTTTAACCACCCCTGTATATTTTTTATGTCGATGGAATTGTGTCTCTTTTGTATTGTGTGGAAAGCCTGCGATTGTGAAGACATATATGTGTACTTGGTACATAAATATCAACGAGAAGTGTGGACGTATTACAAGTTTCTTGGTAATTGTATTTAATCTTTAAAGTAATATTTGCTTTGTAGTAAAAGATTTTATTTTTTGCTTCAAACTTACATTAAGTATTTCCTTATTGTATGTTGACGGCACACATTTGGCAAATTTTAACGGCTACAAATTTTAATATTAGATGTAGTTATTGTGTACTAATCTTATATTACGTATTACCCAGTGCAATCTGTTGACGGCAGCATTTAGGCAAATTTGAACGGTTTTAACTGTTGTAAAATGAAGTAAAAATTTTAGTTGTGTTATTTGATTTGGTAGTTGCAATATTTTTTAAATATTGTTTTATTTAAGTGCCCACTGGCAGAATTTGGTCAAATTTGAACGGTTGTTGTAAAATGAAGTACAAATTTGCTTTATTGCAAATTTTTTTGTAAACTTATTTGATTTTGTAGTTGCAATATTTTTGAAATATTGTTTCATTTAAGTGCCTAACGGCAGAATTGGGCAAATTTGAACGGTTTTAACTGTTGTAAAATTAAGTAAAAATTTGCTTAATTGCAAATTTTAATATTAGTGGTAGTTTTTTTGTAGTTGTTTATTTGATTTGGTAGTTGCAATATTTTTGATCTATTGTTTTATTTAAGTGCCCAGTGCAATCTATTGGCGGCAGAATTTGGGCAAATTTGAACAGTTTTAACTGTTGTAAAATATAATACAAATTTGCTAAGTTGCTAATTGTAATTTTAGTAGGTGCTTTTAGCAAAACTGACTTGCAGTCGCATTTCTTTTGCACAATATGGATGCAAATAGAAAAAGTGAACTGTTGATTATAAATGGTGCCTTGGTGCCCCAATTACAGGAGATGGAGCATGCCTTTTCAGGGCAATTTCGTATCTTTTACATGAAAACGAAGATTTTTCGGACATTATTCGTCAGGCTGTTGTTGCATATATCGTTCGCCGATGGAATAATTTTTGTATATATACTTGCAATTCCATGGGTACCCCTTATGATAATTGTGCTGCATACGAAACTGAAATGCGGCAACCTTATACGTTTGGCTCATTGGCCGAGTTGAAAGCTTCATGTGAATTGTATCCTGTTTTTGTTGAAATTTTTCAAAATGGTATTTGTATAGCAAAAACTGGAAACGAAGGCAGTACTTTAAATAGGCTTCGTTTTAGTGGTGATTTTTCTAATGGTCATTTCGATGTTTATTGTTATTTCCAGGCCAAAAGCCTCAATATCGACATAACATCATATCACGAGTTTTTCATTTGAAGGTTAAGGCTTTAATGGCGATGTTGATTAAAGGCCAGTTATTTGGGGAAGTGCAGTGCTTCATGTATTCTATTGAATGGCAAAAACGTGGTCTCCCCCACGTACACATACTTATATGGTTAAAGATTAAAATTATGCCTAATCAAATCGATTCTTACATTTGTGCAGAAATTCCTGATTTACAAAAGGATCCTTTGCTGCATGAGATTGTTAAGACTAACATGATGCATGGGCCATGTGGTGTATTAAATATTAATTCGCCATATATGAAAGAACGTAAATGCACAAACAAATTTCATAAAAAGTTTCTTAAGGAAAATATTACAGAAAATGATGGTTATCCCCAATATCGGCGAAGATCCCCAATGGATGAGGGGCTTACTGTTAAAATTAATGGTATAACTGTAGATAATCGTTGGGTTGTGCCATGCAATTCCGTGCTTTTGCGGACCTTAGGAGCTCATATAAATGTGGAACATTGCAACTCAGTAAAGTTTATTAAATACATTTGTAAATATGTTAGCAAGGGCAGTGACCAAGCAACAGTTGCAGTCGAGAGTCTTAAAGATGAGGTCCATGTGTACCAAAGTGGTCGATATATAAGTAGCTAAGAGGCAGTATGGAGGATTTTATCGTTTCCAATACATGAAAGATATCCCCCTATTTTTCATTTAAGTGTTCATTTGGAAAATGGTCAGCGGATATACTTTGACCCAAATAAACCCAATCAATTAGCTAATCAACTAACTAATCCGGTAAAAACTACGCTTACAGCGTTCTTCGATCTTTGCAAAATTGACCACTTTGCAAAAACACTTCTTTATGTTGAGGTGCCAACCTATTACATTTGGGCTAATAAAAAATTCCAAAGAAGAAAGAATGGGTTAGATGTTCCAGAGTTTCTGGTGTTAAAAAGGATAATACTTTGGGGCGTGTGTATACAATACATCCAAAAAATAGTGAATGTTATTATTTAAGACTTTTACTTCACGAAGTTCGGGGTCCAACATCATTCTCTTTTTTAAAAACTGTAAATGGTGTTTTGTATAAAACATTCCAATTGGCTTGCAAAGCTTTAGGCTTACTAAAAGATGATAAGCACTAGGACTGCACATTGGAAGAAGCAGCATTATGCCAGTCTCCAAATAAATTGCGTGACCTCTTTGCAATTATGTTAACTCATTGTCAGTTATCTGATGCTATGCTTCTTTGGAATAAGTACAAGGAAAGTCTTTCAGAAGATATATTGTATAGACTGAAATCTAAAATAGATGACGATATAGATCCAGAACTTATAGAAAAAGTTTTTAATAAATGTTTAATTTGTATTGAATCTCATATTGTCAATGGGCGGAGATGTCTTATCAAGTTATGGTTTACCCAAGGCAATTAGAGATAAGGAGTTCTTGGAAAACATTGATTACTTGCGAGAAATAAATTTTGAATGCAATGAAGCTCAAGTAAGAAACGAGGAAAATTCCCTTACTCTTGAACAAAAAAACTGTTATAAAAAAATCTTAGACAGCATTGACGCTGGAAACGGAGGAATGTGTTTGTTGGATGCTCCTGGTGGCACTGGAAAAACGTTTCTTTTAAATTTGCTATTAGCAAAAATTAGACAAGATAAAAAAATTGCATTAGCTGTTGCATCTTCAGGAATTGCGGCCACGCTCTTAACCGGAGGACGGACAGCCCATTCAGCATTTAAGCTTCCTTTTGATTTAATAAATATAGAAACACCTTATTGTAACATTTCCAAACAGTCTAATATGGCATTCGTCCTTAAACATTGTAAACTCATTGTTTGGGATGAATGTACTATGGCTCATAAAGGTGGATTTGAAGCTCTTGATCGGTCGATAAAAGACATAAAAGGCAATGACTTATTAATGTAATACCGTTCTATTAGCTGGAGATTTTAGACAAACGCTCCCAGTTGTACCCCGAGGAACAAGGGCTGATGAGATAAAATCTTGCATAAAATCTTCCTTTTTGTGGTTTAAAATACAAAAAATGGCTCTTACAAAAAATATGCGCGTACATTTACTAGGTGATCAAACTGCCGGTGATTTTGCCCAAACTTTACTTAAAATAGGAAATGGAGATTATCCGACGCTTGAGAGCAAAATAAAATTGTGATCAAGCTTGGGTACTGTAGTAAGCACATTGGAAAAGCTTACTTCTAAAATTTTTCCTGATATTTCAGAAATCTTACATTGGACTGGTTATCAGAACGAGCCATTTTAACTTCAAGAAATGACAGAGCTGCTTCAATTAATGATCAGCTAATAAAATCATTTAATGGAGAGGAAGTTACATACAAATCAATAGACTCTGTTACTGAGCCAGAAAATGCTGTACATTATCCTGTAGAATTTCTTAACAAGCAGAATCCAGCTGGACTCCCATTGCATATTCTTTCGCTTAATGGAACAAGATTGCAAGTGAAAACTCTTCACAAATTTGTTATTGAAGCCGTTATTTTTACTGGCTGCGTCAAGGGAGAGACAGTATTCATACCAAGAATTCCCTTAACGTCGTCTAACTTACCTTTTGAATTTAAACGCCTACAGTTTCCTGTAAAGGTTTGTTTTGCGATAACAATAAAGAAATCACAAGGACAGACTTTGAAAGTAGCTGGATTAGACCCTAGGGACGAGTGTTTTTCCCACGGCCAATTTTATGTTTCCTGTTCCAGAGTCAGCTCGGCAAAGAGCCTTATGATCCTGTCTCATGATTGTCAAACAAAGAATGTTGTTTACAGAGAGGTTTTAAAATAAGAATATATTAAAAATGTTTTAATTGTGGACTAGGCCTATTTGGGGAAACCACCTTAAATAAAAACGGGCCGTATCCCCTATTTCCGGGTGGTGTGGAAATAAGGATTCATTTTAGTTTCAGTTAAAAACTGAAAGTGTAAAGAAAGAAAACCTCAATTACATTAAATTATATAGTTAATACTCTATTACTTTTAAATAAGAACTCCAGCTTTAAGATAAATGCGAATAAGGAATATACAGATGTGGAGAGCTATCCGCAAAATATACAGACATATCTGCATTCAAAATTATCCACCGCAAGCAAAGCTGCGGGCACCTTGCTAGTGTAGTTATAACAGCCAAGAACAAGCTGGACTATGTTTCTCCTGGCAGACGAACATACTGGCCGGCAGACCGAAGGAAACTACCCAATTTAATAGACTTTGCAATTACCAAAAACATTCCTAAAAATCTGATAAGCACCGACTGCCTCTCGGATCTTTCATCTGATCACTCGCCTGCCCTGTTTATTCTACTCCGACATCCAGGCGCATTGGAGCAATCGTTTAAATTGACATCACAGAAAACCGATTGGGTTAAGTACAAGAAATACATTAGCTCACACATTGAGCTAAGTCCTCATCTCAACGATGAAGCCAACGTAGACAGATTTGTTAATACACTGGAGTCTGTACTCGTCTCTGCAGCTCGAGTTTCAACAACCCAAACTACAAGTACGCAAAGCAACCAAAAGAAGACAAATCTACAAATAAAACAGCTCGTCCTCGAAAAGCGACGCTTACGTCGAGAGTGGCAACTCCACAGATCGCCATCTGCTAGGCAACGCTTAAAATATGCCTCACGTCAACTCACAAAAGCTTTACAGCAAGAAGAAGCACATGTCCACCGACGCTACTTAGAGCAAATGTCAACATCTAGTACAAAACACTCACTATGCTCACCCTACTCTAAGCTCACCGAAAGTAACCGTGATGCCTATTAGAAATCCCACAGGCGGCTGGGCGCGCAGCGATGCAGACAGAGCCAGCACGTTTGCCAACCACCTTCAAAATGTCTTCCAACCAAATCCTGCCACTAGTGCGTTCACCTAGCGGACTTTACCACATGAGCCTCAGCTTCAAGATGAACCAATTGAGTTTCGCCCAAAACGAAATCGTTAACATCATCAAAAATCAGAATCCGAAAAAATCCCCGGGCTGCGACCTCATAACTCCCAAAATGATCATTGAGCTCCCATATTGCGCCGTTTGCACTATCACCCAGCTTTTTAATGCCATCGCAAAACTTGGCCACTTTCCAGTGAGATGGAAAAAGTCGATTATAATAATGATAGCAAAGCCAGGAAAAGACCACACAATTCCCACGTCGTATAGACCTATAAGCCTACTCTCATGCTTATCTACCCCCTTTGAAAAATGCGTATTGACTCGGATAAACACATACCTAAGAATCCAGGAAGGAATTTTGTCAACAACAATTGAGCAGGTCAACCGGATAACATCAGAAATTCGGAACGCGTTCGAAAAACGAGAGTACTGTACTGCCATATTTTTAGACGTCTCTCAAGCATTTGATAGAGTTTGGCTAGAAGGTCTAATGTACAAGATCAAGACAATGCTCCCCTACAACACCCATAAGCTTTTAGAGTCTTACCTCTACGACAGAAAATTTGCTGTTCGATGCAACACTGCTATAACTGACGATTTCACTATTGGAGCTGGAGTTCCTCAAGAAAGCGTGCTTGGGCCAACATTATATGTCCTCTACACGGCAGACATCCCAACAAGCACACGATTAACAACATCTACGTTTGCTGATGATACAGCCATTCTCAGCCGCTCAAAATGCCCGATGCAAGCAACTGCGCAGCTAGCTTTTCATCTGGTCGATGTTGAAAAGTGGCTATCAGATTGGCGAATTAAAGTGAACGAACAAAAATGCAAGCACGTTACGTTCACCCTGAACAGGCAAAACATCCCGCCGCTCATGTTAAACCAAACTCTACTCCCGCAAGCAAACGAAGTGACATATCTAGGAGTACACCTCGACAGAAGACTCACATGGCGCCGGCACATTGAAGCCAAAAGAACACACCTAAAGCTAAAAGCCAGTAGCCTTCATTGGCTCATCAACGCTCGGTCTCCCCTTAGTCTTGAATATAAAGTCCTGCTGTATAACTCGGTACTAAAACCTATATGGATGTACGGCTCTCAGTTATGGGGGAATGCCAGCAATAGCAATATTGACATAGTCCAGCGAGTTCAGTCGAAGATCTTGAGAACAATCACCGGGGCACCGTGGTACGTTCGCAACGAAAACATACATCGCGACTTAAACATTCTACCAGTCAAAGAAGTGATCGCAGAACAGAAGGAAAAGTACTTTACCAAGCTATCGTTGCACCCTAACCACCTGGGGAGAGGTCTTACAAGGTTGATCCAATCACGCCTTCGTCGCAATGACTTACCCACCCAGCGACCGACTTGAGGAAGACTTATTGTTAGTCTCAAAATTAAGAGAAGATTCAATAAATAAAAGCAAAGTTAAATAAAAAAAAAATACAAAATTATGAAAAATATTTTGGCCAAAATTCGGAAAAATATCAGTTCGATTTTTCGGTTTTTTAATCAAAACACTGGAAATAGCGCTCGGATGTTGGAAGGGCATACCTCGTTGAATTGTTTACAAAATTTCCAACAAAATGGCATTTACAGAAAAAAAACTAGCATTCAAAAATGGTTTCGTAAAAAAATCATGACCCTACCTACCTCTTATGAAAAATATTTTGGGCAAAATCCCAAAAAAACCAGCTCGATTTTTCGGTTTTTTAATCAAAACACTGGAAAATAGTGTTCGGATGTTGGAATGGCATACCTCGTTGAATTCGTTACAAAATGAAGGGTTTTTGGTCAGCGGGGCTTTGGAAACAATGGCGTGCTAATCGCCACTTGTTTTGGATATAGGTGAAACAACTTCTCCACCGGTGTGAGACGCCAGTTGTGGATGTATATCGCGGTGAAAAGATCTCTGAAGGTGGGCCAACGAAGATAATCACCAGCGATTTCTTCGGTGTCCACTGGTGGCAAACGACAACCCGTAGACGGGGGTGTTAGAACACTGACGGAAGCCTGAGTAGCTGGAAGGCGGCCTTGTCTATTATGTCCTGAAGCTGGACCACACACCTCGAATAGACGGAGTAGCAGGAACTGCACTTGGCCGTACTGTCGGTGGACGCGGAAAGAAGATTCGTTGAATTCGTTACAAAATGAAGAGTTATTGGTCAGCGGGGCTTTGGAAACAATGGTGCTTACGCCGCTCTCCCCTCTCTTAAATTGCCCGCTCTTCCCTCGTAGCGAATGCCTACTCGCCCGCACTGGATGCTAGCGACTCCAGGCTCTCCCGCTCTCCCGCACTGGACGCTTGCGATTCCAGGCTCTCCCGCCTTCCCGCTCCCGGAATCTCTCCACTGCGCTTTAAAACGCAGCGCTCAATTAGGCTTAAGTTAATCTTTCATTGTCACACGATTGAAATACATCGCCCGGCCGGTCCGCGCTATTACCACGAAAAGTTACAAGTCTTTTTTCCATTTCTCTCGTGTTTCGCGATCGTCGAGTGTTTCTCATATTCTTTCCACAGCTTGCCACCCGGCTTCGTGCAACAGCCGCAACGCCCGACGAACTGCCTTCCAAAGACGAGCAAACATTGACGCCCAACTCTCCATTTTTTGGTCCTTCGAGCCGGATAAGTGCCAATTTATTAATTTTTTTATTAACTGCCGGTCGACAGTCAGCCATCCGAAAAACATAATTCGTTTGACTTTCTGTACGATTTGTCTAAAATCCAAGTCCGATTTAATCCGACGACGGCAGTAAATTACAATTCCAATTCCGTCTTTTATTTCTTCGTATATTATTCATATTACATATATACATACATACATACATTTATACATATTTTTCAACATAACTACACTCCAATTCCCAATGCTCAAGTATTTCTGTAGGCCAACCAATAAATATATATTAAATAAATTCCCAAAGCCGACGTGAAATAACTTTTGTGTCTCAGTGTGTTTTTCTTATTTACATATTTTGGGCACTATCGATCTGTTTACGCCGCTCTCCCCTCGTTTAAACTGCCCGCGCTTCCCTCGTAGCGAATGCCCACTCGCCCGCACTGGATGCTCGCGACTCCAGGCTCTCCCGCTCTCCCGCACTGGACGCTTGCGATTCCAGGCTCTCCCGCCTTCCCGCTCCCGGAATCTCTCCACTGCGCTTTGAAACGCAGCGCTCAATTAGGTTTAAGTTAGTCTTTCTATGTCACAGCATTGAAATACATCGCCCGGCCGGTCCGCGCTATTTTTCCGAAAACCACAGCGAGTTTTTTTGTTCTTTTCTTTGCGCGATCGTCGAGTGTTTTTTTCACCATCTCTTCCAGCTTGCTACCCGGCTCCGTGCATCAGCTGCAACGTACCACGAAGCTGCCCCCAAGCGACGATCATCCCCGACGCCCCATCTTTTCATTTTTGGTCCTTCGAGCCGGATAAGTGCCAATTAATTAATTTTTGTATTAACTGCCGATCGACAATCAGCCATTCGAAGAACATAATTCGTTTGACTTTCTGTACGATTTGTCTAAAATCCAAGTCCGATTTAATCCGACGACGGCAGTTAGTAAATTACAATTCCAATTCCGTCTTTTATTTCTTCGTTCTCTTTTAACGTGCGGCCATATTGCCTATTTTCTAATTCCTTTTCGTGTGCATATTGATGTACAAGTTTCATATTCGCATTTGGCCGTACATCCACTAAATATACATCCAACATCAAATCGAAGAAAAATAAAAAGTAGAAATCCAAATTAAAGTGTGCAAATAAAAAGTCAAGCGTACAGTGAAAAAAAAATTTAATTAAAAAAAAAAAAAATTCAGTGAACAGTGAAAAAATAAATCAATTTAAAAATTGAGTTCAAATTAATTTTCCACAAAAAGTGAAACAAAAAATTAAGTGTTCCGCCAATTTCGGCCCACAAATATTTTTTGATATTAATTTTTTATTGTACATCCGCTGTGACAATATTTGCTTACATTATTACAAATCCAAATACAGTCCACAATAAATCGAAAATTTACAACACATACCCGCCGGCAAAATTTACAATAAAATTTTCCGCCATATTGATTACATATATTACATCCATATTACATATATTACATATTCCATATATATATACATACATTTATACATATTTTTCTACACAACTACACCCCAATTCCGAAAGCTCAAGTATTTCCGTCGGCCATCCAATAAATATATATTAAATAAATTCCTAAAGCCGACGTGAAATAACTTTTGTGTCTCAGTGTGTTTTACTTATTTACATATTTTGGGCACTATCCATCCATACATCTACACATACACGCGAATTGCAGTACCGCAAAAAGCTCGATAATCCCGCGCATTCCAGCGTCACCAATACACAGCCCGCAAAAGTTCGGGCAGTTGTTTTTCAATCATCCAATTAATAAATTAATTAATAAATTCCAACAAAATTAATAAACACCAAGTTCAACTCCAATAAAATTAAACAAACACTGAGAATTACTGCCAGTTCCAAAAAAGGAAACCAAAAAAAGGGGAGAAATATAAAATACTGTCGCCATCGCGGAACTAGTGGAATCAATTTATTAATTTATTGATTTATTAATTTGTTTCTTCGGTTTCACATTTTTTCAAAAAAAACGTCCATTCCAGTTTTTTTTTTTTCTATTTATTGAGCTTGGTAAATCTACATATATATCGAGACTCAATTTTTTCTTTTGAGGATAAAAAAAGAAAAAAATTGGGAAAAATACCACCCGCATTCCACTGCAAGGTATTTTTTGTCTCCGAATATTTTTTTTAAAATAAAGAAAAACAAAACCAATAAACTCCAAACACTGCCGGGGACATCCAACCCCATCCTAATTCGGCCAACCACCCACTATAAAATACTAAACGACAAATACCTCATCCAATCCAGTATTTTTTCAGTATTTTTATTTTGTGGTATTTTTTTGGTATTTTTTTTCCATTCTTGCTCCATCGTTCCACCAAAAGCGTGGCGAATATTTTAACAATAATTCAGCCACGCATATCGACTATTTTTTGAGCTAGTCGATATCCTATTTCCACCGGTGCATAAGTGGGTCCGTAATTGTTTCTCTGATTTTTTGTCCGAAATATCAGCGCGCACATTCCACATTCCAACAGCATCCTAGTGTGGTATGTCCAGGGAAAGTTCCAACAAACTATCCCCTGTTCCATCACCGCAAATACCAAAAATCACGTTAAGGACGCCCACACCTAAAAAGGTCAAGACGCCACCTCCCAAAAAGGCTCCTTCTTCCATCGAAAGAACCACGCGAGCCAGCACAAAAATGGTTGCAACGGCTGCCGACCTCGCTATGAGCCAGTTTATTGAAGTCTCGGATCGACTGTCCGAATTGGAATCGCGGATAAATATTCCCTCGGCGGTCCCTCCTACGTTATCCGTCCTCAATATTCGCCGAGACGAAATCCGAGAGGTATGGATCCGCATCAAAAAAGAATACGATGCCTGTACCGCATGCCTTGTAGCAGCCGGAGAAGGTGCAGCTGACAGCTTGCCAGTCCTCAAGGCTAAGTACGGCTACAGCGCGTACGAAAGGTGCGGTGCCCAGATAGCAGACATGATAGCGCAAACTCCGCAACTTCCGCAACCTTCCCCAACGCCAGCTGATCCTTCTCAGACATACATTCCGTCAGGCTGCCGGCTTCCGCCGTGCGATACCGAAGTTTTTACCGGCGACTATCTTCGTTGGCCAACCTTTAGGGATCTATTCACGGCAATTTATATCAACAAACCCAGACTCACTCCTGTCGAAAAATTATTTCACCTTAATGCTAAAACGAGTGGCGACGCTCACAATATAGTTTCAAATTCACCCCTTACTAATGATGGCTTTCGATCAGCGTGGGATAACCTCACTGAGCGTTTTGAAAACAAGCGATTGTTAGTAAACAGTCAATTAAAGATACTTTTCAATGTACTGTCCGTCACACAGGAGTCTGGGTCAGCTTTGAAAGAACTTCAAAGTACCATCCAGGGTTGCCTTACTGCACTAGAAATGTCCGGTATTCAGGTCGAAACTTGGGATTGCCTCTTGGTGTATATGTGCTCGTCCAAACTCCCAAAGCTTACGCTTTCCCTATGGGAGCAGTCCCTCCATAACAAAGCCGAGATCCCTACGTGGCACGAGCTGAACGTTTTCCTAACGGAGCGTCACAGGACACTAGAAGCCATAGATGATGTTCGACCATCAGGTTCTAGTCAGACTCAGCCCAGGGCATCCACTTCCAACTCGGCGTCTCGAAGAATAAATTCATACGAGACAAGGGTAGCACCTAGGCAACTTAGAGGGTGCGATCTCTGTAATAGAGAGAACCATCCTGTACGCACATGCGCCAAATTTCTCCAGATGACGGTCGACCAACGCATCGCATATATAAAAAGAAAACAGCTGTGTTTAAACTGCTTTGCGCGGACACATCAGTTGCGCGACTGCGAAAGCGCACATAACTGCTTCACGTGCCGCGGCCGCCATCACACGCTCCTACACCGAGGCAGCCCATCCCCAGATCCAGACCAAATACTCTCGGTCCCTCGGCTGCCAGTGGCACGCAGTCAACGCTTCAGAATTATTTTGCGGCAGGCACTAGGTCAGTCCTCCTAGGCACCGCTATCATTAATATATGCCATCGAGGTTCCAATTTCCAAGCGCGAGCCTTAATAGACTCCGGATCTGAGGGCCTTTTCAACCTGATTAAACTGCCGTTCCAGGTTATCCGAGCACAGGTCTCAGGACTTAATCAAACTGTCTCCGCTGAGTCCAAAAAGATCTGTCAATTCACGATCCGTTCTCCAACCCGGCCTAGCTTGCAGTTAAACACCACTGCCTACGTGCTTCCACAAATAGCCGGAAATCTTCCTTCATGTCCGCTTCCGCAACATTTCCTGCGAGACCTTCCCGAACTTCCGCTAGCGGATCCAAAGTTCTATGAGAGCGCACAAATAGATATTCTAATCGGGGCCGATATACTTCCATCCATTCTACTAAGCGGTAACCGAGCGAACATCTGTGGCTCGCTTCTCGGTCAAGAGACTATTTTTGGCTGGATTCTAACAGGACCAGTATCCGCTCCGAGGCATGATCAAATATCATCTTTTTCCACGCAAGTTGCACACACGTATGAAGCGTCTCTCGATAAACTCCTCACCAAATTCTGGGAGGTGGAGGATCTGCCAGTAAAAGTGGCAAAAGAATCCGCCGTGATTTGTAAGGACAATTTCCTTCGGACCACCACAAAAGACGAGACCGGCAGGTATGTCGTGAGTCTTCCTTTTCGAGATCCTGAGAACATTAATTGCTCCCTAGGACATTCCAGATCCCAGGCGCTGGCTCAATTCTTAAGAAACGAGCAGCGGCTAAAAAGGGACAGTACGTTAAAATCCAAGTACGACTCAGTTATTCAAGAATATCTCGACCTCAATCACATGAGAGAAGTCCTTCCTACCCACGATTCAGCATGTTACTACCTGCCACACCATGCAGTGTTAAAACCGGAGAGTACGACCACCAAGCTTCGAGTGGTATTCAACGCCTCCAGCCTTTCAGACAATGGGGTCGGCTTAAATGATATCCTTCATGCTGGACCGGTCCTACAGTCCGATCTAACCATCCAGATCCTGAAGTGGTGATATTTCCGATTTGTGTATAGTGCTGACATCGAGAAAATGTACCGGCAGATCTGGGTAGATCCGAAGCAGACAGCGTTCCAACGTATCTTATTCCGCGATAGGGAAGGATACATTCGAGATTTTGAGCTAAAAACTGTTACGTTTGGGGTCAATTGTGCGCCGTTCCTGGCAATTCGGGTTCTGCAACAGCTGGCGACCGACGTGCAACTAACCCATCCGAGGGCGAGTAAAGTTATTCGTGGTTGCATGTATGTCGATGATGTCCTTTCGGGAGCTGACTCTGCAGAAGAGGCTCACCTCACCATTCGCGAGTAGCAGAGCGCCCTCGATTCGGCTGGTTTTCCATTGAGGAAATGGACCTCCAACCACAAAGAAGTTCTGGCTCATATCGGAAATAGATACGGAAAGCACGGCGAAAACTCTCGGAGTCCGTTGGAAAGCAACATCCGATGAGTTTTTCTTCGCCCTCCCCGACCTATCCACCGAAGCTACACTCACAAAACGGCATGTTCTCTCCCAAATTGCGAAGCTGTTTGATCCAGCAGGCTGGCTCGCTCCTTTCGTGGTCTGTGCCAAGATTTTCATGCAGGAGATCTGGCTGCGTGATCTAGGGTGGGATGATGAACTTCCAATTGAACTGTGCCAAAAGTGGCGTGATTTCCTTAAAAGCTACTCAGTCCTAGATCAAGTCCGAATTCCCAGATGGGTTTCCTTCCGCCCAGAATTCCGAGTGGAACATCACGGATTCTGTGATGTCTCTCAAAAGGCGTACGGTGCTGCGATCTATGTGCGCGTCGAGATGGGGCACACGACGCTAGTGCATCTTCTCACGGCCAAGACGCGCGTGGCGCCAGTAAAAACTGTGTCTCTTCCCAGACTAGAGCTGTGTGGAGCTCTATTGCTATCCGAGATGGTCGAATCCATCCTCCCCCATATGCCGATGCTGTCCTCGAAACTCCATTGTTGGACCGATTCCACGATTGTGCTTGCATGGCCAGCCAAACCAGCATGCCAGTGGACAACGTTCGTTGCCAATCGGGTATCAAAGATCACCCAGTCCACAGAGGCAGCCAATTGGTCGCATGTTCAATCCGAACACAATCCAGTTGACTTGGCCAGTCGGGGCGTGCCATTACAAGAACTGGTCGACAACTCCCTTTGGTGGCATGGGCCCACAGAGCACCGACTTACAGGTGACCGAAGTGGAAAGGCGTCCTGTCAAGGCCCATGTTGCGTCCATTCCGACAGAAGACATCCTTGATCGCTTAGAGCTTTACGGGTCTTTGCGTATGTCCACCGTTTTGTCCAGCGATGTAGGAAACAGTCGCCGATTCCGGAAGTCCATCTAGAAGCCCAAGAACTTGTCGCC
Organism: Drosophila carrolli; assembly: GCA_018152295.1. NCBI lineage: Eukaryota > Metazoa > Arthropoda > Insecta > Diptera > Drosophilidae > Drosophila > Drosophila carrolli. Next base: position 2,000,271 of record JAECXJ010000003.1, on the reverse strand, counting down.
GCTGAACGGCTCATGGTCATTAGCACTCAGCGCAGATATTTTGCTAATGAATATCCGCTAGTGGATCCAAAGTTTTATGAGAGCGCACAAATAGATATTCTAATAGAGGCCGATATACTTCCATCCATTCTACTAAGCGGTACCCGAGCGAACATCTGTGGCTCGCTTCTCGGTCAAGAGACCATTTTCGTCTGGATTCTAACAGGACCAGTACCCGCTCCGAGGCATGATCAAATATCATCCTTTTCCACGCAAGTTGCACACACGTATGAAGCGTCCCTCGATAAATTCCTCACCAAATTCTGGGAGGTGGAGGATCTGCCAGTAAAAGTGGCAAAAGAATCCGACGTGATTTGTGAGGACAATTTCCTTCGGACCACCACAAAAGACGAGACCGGCAGGTATGTCGTGAGTCTTCCTTTTCGATATCCTGAGAACATTAATTGCTCCCTAGGACATTCCAGATCCCAGGCGCTGGCTCAATTCTTAAGAAACGAGCAGCGGCTAAAAAGGGACAGTACGTTAAAATCCAAGTACGACTCAGTTATTCAAGAATATCTCGACCTCAATCACATGAGAGAAGTCCTTCCTACCCACGATTCAGCATGTTACTACCTGCCACACCACGCAGTGTTAAAACCGGAGAGTACGACCACTAAACTTCGAGTGGTAATCAACGCCTCCAGCCATTCAGACAATGGGGTCAGCTTAAATGATATCCTTCATGCTGGCCCGGTCCTACAGTCCGATCAAACCATCCAGATCCTGAAGTGGCGATATTTCCGATTTGTGTATAGTGCTGACATCGAGAAAATGTACCGGCAGATCTGTGTAGATCCGAAGCAGACAGCGTTCCAACGTATCTTATTCCGCGATAGGGAAGGGTACATTCGAGATTTTGAGCTAAAAACTGTTACGTTTGGGGTCAATTGTGCACCGTTCCTGGCAATTCGGGTACTGCAACAGCTGGCGACCGACGTGCAACTAACCCATCCGAGGGCGAGTAAAGTTATTCGTGGTTGCATGTATGTCGATGATGTCCTTTCGGGAGCTGACTCTGCAGAAGAGGCTCACCTCACCATTCGCGAGTTGCAGAGTGCCCTCGATTCGGCTGTTTTTCCATTAAGGAAATGGACCTCCAACCACAAAGAAGTTCTGGCTCATATCGGAACCGATCATCTTTTAAATGCCGATTTCCTCGAAATAGATACGGAAAGCACGGCGAAAACTCTCGGAGTCCGTTGGAAAGCAAACATCCGATGAGTTTTTCTTCGCCCTCCCCGACCTATCCACCGAAGCTACACTCACAAAACGGCATGTTCTCTCCCAAATTGCGAAGCTGTTTGATCCAGCAGGCTGGCTCGCCCCTTTCGTGGTCTGTGCCAAGATTTTCATGCAGGAGATCTGGCTGCGTGATCTAGGGTGGGATGATGAACTTCCAATTGAACTGTGCCAAAAGTGGCGTGATTTCCTTAAAAGCTACTCAGTCCTAGATCAAGTCCGAATTCCCAGATGGGTTTCCTTCCGCCCAGAATTCCGAGTGGAACATCACGGATTCTGTGATGTCTCTCAAAAGGCGTACGGTGCTGCGATCTATGTGCGCGTCGAGATGGGGCACACGACGCTAGTGCATCTTCTCACGGCCAAGACGCGCGTGGCGCCAGTAAAAACTGTGTCGCTTCCCAGACTAGAGCTGTGTGGAGCTCTATTGCTATCCGAGATGGCCAAATCCATCCTCCCCCATATGCCGATACTGTCCTCGAAACTCCATTGTTGGACCGATTCCACGATTGTGCTTGCATGGCTAGCCAAACCAGCATGCCAGTGGACAACGTTCGTTGCCAATCGGGTAACAAAGATCACCCAGTCCACAGAGGCAGCCAATTGGTCGCATGTTCAATCCGAACACAATCCAGTTGACTTGGCCAGTCGGGGCGTGCCATTACAAGAACTGGTCGACAACTCCCTTTGGTGGCATGGGCCCACTTGGTTGCAAAAGCCACGAGATCAGTGGCCTGCCCAAAGCCCCGATTTACAGGTGACCGAAGTGGAAAGGCGTCCTGTCAAGGCCCATGTTGCGTCCAGTCCGACAGAGGACATCCTTGATCGCTTTTCCAAGTTAAATAGAGCTTTACGGGTCCTTGCGTATGTCCACCGTTTTGTCCAGCGATGTAGGAAACAGTCGCCGATTCGGAAGTCCATCTAGAAGCCCAAGAACTTGTCGCCGCTGAACGGCTCATGGTCATTAGCACTCAGCGCAGATATTTTGCTAACGAATATCGCTGCTTGAGTCAAAAGCGTCCTGTGTCCGCGGCAAGTTCCATCCTCTCCTTGAACCCTTTTCTAGATGAGAAAGGGCTTATAAGGGCGTGCGGCCGAATAACGGCCTCCGAAAATTTGCGATATGATGAACGACATCCTATAATCCTCCCGTACGAATGTGCACTCTCTCGACTACTGGTAAACTTTACGCATCTCATAACGTTGCATGGAGGTAACCAGTTAGTCGTACGTCTCACCCGGTCAAGATATTGGGTTCCGAAAATAAAGAACTTGGTAAAGGCCGTTATTAACTCCTGCAAGGTCTGCGTTATCCATAAGAAGCGATTGCAAGTTCAGATGATGGGAAGTTTTCCGAAAGAGCGAGTCTCTTTTTCCCGGCCATTCACGTACACAGGGATGGACTACGCCGGCCCTTTCGACATAAAAAATTACACAGGCAGAGCTTGCCTAATTACAAAGAGGTTGTCCCCGTCAAGTGCAGTCCGACAATGGGAAAACCTTTGTCGGCGCTGCCACCCTGCTCTCCCGAGATTTTCTACAAGCCGTAAAAGAGTCTGTGACTGATGCGTATAGTCATCAGCAGCTCAACTGGCAATTCATTCCTCCGGGGGCACCCCATATGGGAGGCCTGTGGGAAGCGGGTGTCAAAAGCTTCAAAACCTTGTTTTACAAGTCCACCGCTACTCGAAAGTACACTTTTGAAGAACTTTCAACCCTCCTAGCGAAAATTGAAGCTTGTCTAAATTCCAGACCGCTATCTCCTATGTCTGAAGATCCCACTAATCTCTTAGCATTGACACCAGGGCATTTTCTAGTCGGCGGACCTCTTCTGTCCATAGTGGGACCCGAATTAAAAGGGGAATCCAAGTCCATTGTAAATCGGTGGCAACACTTAAAGGCGCTCCATCAACAATTCCAAGCTCGATGGAAAGAGGAGTATCTCAAAGAGCTCCACAAGCGTAACAAGTGGCAGTCCCCGACCGCAAATCTCCGCGTTGGCGACATGGTAGTCGTCAAGGAGGACAATCTGCCCTCGAATGAGTGGCGCCTTGGCAGAATCGACTCTGTCTTTCCGGGGGCTGACGGCAATGTCCGTGTCGTCAGCATTCTCACGGCACGTAGGATTATCAAGCGTCCCGTGACCAAGGTGGTTCTTCTGCCAGGAGAACCCTCCAACCGTCTTCCTCAACCAACATCCTCCACATAATTCCCCAACAATCCTCGCCATCTAAGCATCTCAAATCATCTTTTTTATCCATTACTCCATACCAGATCACATCATGGTTCCTCGTCCACGCAGCGCTCAGGCATTGGAAAGCAGACGCACTCGAGGTATACATTCCTACCGATGCCGAGTCTGCCGTGGAATCCATCCGCTTCGAAAGTGCCAGAGGTTCCTAAAGCTGAGCACAGAGAAGCGGCTTCGAGCAGTGCTTATTAATAAGTACTGCTCAAATTGTCTCGCCCACGAGCACTCCGACGGGAGTTGTCGCAGTGGCGACAAATGCAAAACGTGCAACGGGAAGCACCACACGCTCCTCCATATGCACGAGTGTCCCCTGCCGTCGGCTAATCAACAGCGTTCGCGCCGGCAGAATCCGCCAACTCGCCAAGCGCTAGCCCCGGCAAGGCGCTCGGCATCCCCCGCTTCTCAGCAGCGCTCGCGCCGGCAAGATCCGCCAACTCGCAGAGCGCTTGCCTCTCCGCCGCGCTCAGCCTCCTCGGCACCGGCTCCGTCCCTGGCGTCCATCCTTCAACGGCACAGCGTCAATGTCCTGCCGACGGCCATGATCACGTTGGAGACCGGGCTGAAGACCTTCGACACGGCCGCCCTCATCGACCCGTGTACGCCGACGAGCTGCATCGACGCATCATTGGCGTCCGCGTTCCGCTTGCCGACTACGACCGTCGGCGACGAGAGCATCTGCACGGCGACAATTCGGTCGAAGTGCGACAACGGCTTCAAGCTAGAGGTGGTCTTGAAAGTGGAGCCGAACGTCCGCATCCGCACCCCCATCCGAGAGCTCTCGGACACCGTGGTCGGCAGATACGGAGACCTCCCGTTGGCCGACAAACGCTTTTACTTGCCGGCAACCATCTCTGTAGTCCTGGGTGCGGATGTCTACGCCAAGGTCATCCGACCGGGCTTCCATCTGGTCGACGAGGGACTCCCAGTAGGCCGAGGACGGCATTCGGGTGGATCCTGTCCGGCGCCTGTAGTCAAGTCTAGACGACAGGAGTGTTTTTTTTTCATTTGCAACGCTAGCGATTGCAAGGGGGCGGAATGTTTACGCCGCTCTCCCCTCTTTTAAACTGCCCGCGCTTCCCTCGTAGCGAATGCTCACTCGCCCGCACTGGATGCTCGCGACTCCAGGCTCTCCCGCTCTCCCGCACTGGACGCTTGCGATTCCAGGCTCTCCCGCCTTCCCGCTCCCGGAATCTCTCCACTGCGCTTTGAAACGCAGCGCTCAATTAGGTTTAAGTTAGTCTTTCTATGTCACAGCATTGAAATACATCGCCCGGCCGGTCCGCGCTATTTTTCCGAAAACCACCACGAGTTTTTTGTTCTTTTTCTATGCGCAATCGTCGAGTGTTTTTTTCACCATCTCTTCCAGCTTGCTACCCGGCTCCGTGCATCAGCCGCAACGTACCACGAAGCTGCCCCCAAGCGACGATCATCCCCGACGCCCCACCTCTTCAGCTTGATTTCATATTGCAGCCCAGACAGCAGGTCAAAAGTCTATGTCAGGTAAATATTTTCAGAATGTACACGTACACAATCCTTTAATTGCATAATCAAAATATATGCACCTTTCTGCAATACGGGATTCATCGTGAGCAAAAGGGGTTGACCTTTGTGTTATCAACAGGTACCAGCCTTTATATTGACACGTATGCCTAATCTACGAATTAGTCTGTAAATAACAGTCGTCGTATAACAACGTGTATCTGTGTAAGCCAGTATTATTTTTGTTGTGTATTTTTTATTAAAAAAGTTAAAAGTGAAAAATTATCGTGGATAAAGTGATATCTTCTACAATTGATAAGGGAGACAGACAACTTTCACAAATAATCGAAAACTTACCAATTTCGTTTATTTGTGAAAGTTATCTGTCTCCCTTTGCTGTTTTAATACACATTACCTTTTCCAAAATGTAATAAAACAATTGCTGCATTCTGCCTTAAATGGATTTAGCAAACTTGTTTTGTTAAATTTTTAAGCAATTTTTAGAAAATTTTAAAATTATGTGTGTATCAGAAAATAGTAAAATTATGTGTGTATCAACCTTAACCCAAATACGCGGCTTAAGATTGCAGCTTACATAAATTTATCATAGTATTAGACACAATTTCAAAATTCTCCGATAACTTTTAAATAACAAACACGTATATTTTTATTTGCACGATTTTTTTAAACAGGAAAATAAAGAGAATGCCACGCGTATCCAATTTATCTCAGGAACAACGCCGCCAAGCCGCACTAAAGCGCAACCGATTCCAATATCGTCAAAATGCACCACACATATGGACCCGCAACGCCCTGCACATTGCCGAGACCCGCGCAAGTAATTCGGAAGTAGCTGATGAAGTACGCTCGCGAAATACGGCAGCACGCTTTGTCAGAAGGCGTAGTGATCGAATTCGAGCTAGGGAACGGGCACTGAACACTGCAGCGCACGCTCTTGCCAGGGCTAACTCCAAGGAGCGCCGACGACAGCAGTCGCAAAATACTGTTAATCGCGCTACCTGGAGGGCCGATGAAGAAAATCGCAGACCAGAGCGAGCACAGGACGCTATAGCTCACGCTCTTGCCAGGGCTAACTCCAAGGAGCGCCGACGACAGCAGTCTCAAAATACTGTTATTCGCGCTACCTGGAAGGCCGATGAAGAAAATCGCAGACCAGAGCGAGAACAGGACGCTATAGCTCACGCTCTTGCCAGGGCTAACTCCGAGGAGCGCCGACGACAGCAGTCGCGCTACCTGGAGGGCCGATAAAGAAAATCGCAGACCAGAGCGCGTAAAGGACACTGATGCCCACAGGATCGTCAGGAATAACCCCATAACTTGTGCGCATCAGCAGCACTGTAACACATTGCGTAGTCGGGAGACACGCCTACAGCGGAGACTTCGAGAGCAACTAAATTCAGGAAATGGCCGCGGAAAGATTATTCACACAGTACCCAAAATCGTCAGGCGGAATCTTCAAGGCAGTCGCAGCGAAATATTGCTGCTAGAGCTGAACTTTCCGCAGATGAAAGGGAGAATCAACGGGAACTGCAGCGCCGGATGAGCCGAAACACTGCGCGGGAACAATATCTTCGAAACATTAAGGACGGGCCAACAAAACTATGTACATGCTGTGGAGGGACATGGTTTCTATCCCAGGTAAGTGGTTTGAATCAATTTCTTATATCTTCTAAGTTCCCCAATATGAACGTAGGCAACTCATTTTATTCTGCAGTACATGCCGTCAAGCTGTTTCCAAAGGTAGACTACCATCTCTTTGTCTTTCCCATGGCTTAGACTTTCCAGAAATTCCGTGTACTTAACGTGTCTGGAAGAGCGCCTTATTTCTCCTCGTTTACCGTTTATGCGCATTATCTCCCTAGGATACGAAAGGCAATGCGGAATAAGAGGAGCGGTGGTAAATGTCCCTATTTCTGTCCCAGACACTGTAAGTGCGCTTCCCCGATCCTTTAATTCCACCCATGTAATCCAAGTTCACCTTAAAAGAAAACTGGAATACTCCCATAACTTTATGACAGAAACTATTCGACCCGCTCGGGTCCATGAAGCTGTACGGTACTTAGTTAACACGGAACTGTACAGAAAACACAATATCATTTTTGATAATGACTGGCTTAACCAAGTGGACGATAGGGAAGAATTACCTTTTATCGCAGATGAATCTGACCGAGAAGAAGTTGAACAGCTATTGCGACAACAGCATTATTCTCAACAAATCCATCCACAAGAAGAAGAGCTAAACCCAGGCGGTCATGAAACTTTATTAGAAAATAACAATACTGAGCTCGAACGTATTGCTTTGGCCCCTGTGGAAGTCCGCCGTCCAACAAACCTTACCCTAGATGAAGATGCGGAAGAACTTTCATTCCCAACTATATCTTGCGGTGAAATATTTAAGGCCAATGTGACCTATGCAAAAAAAGCTAGATCACAGATTCGTTTCTATGACCGCCGTTGTGCAGTGGTACCTAAAGTCCTTTATATGTACAAGTTTTATGAGATGCAGCGAATTCAAACCACAATTTCCATTGCCCTACGAAAAAAGTCAGGTGCGGTAACTGCTGCAAATATAAGGGATGAATCATTTGTTGACAGACTTGTTCAGAATGACGACGAGTATCATATTTTGAAAGGTCTACGTTCCGCTTCAGCTCATTGGGAGGCTGAAAAGAAAAAGTTATAGCCATGATAAGACAATTTGGGTTGCCTACATTTTTCATAACTCTTTCCGCTGCTGAATCTAGATGGAATGAGCTGTTAGTTATTATTTCTCTTTTGGTGGATGGCAAAAATATAAATGAGGACGAAGCGGCAGCTCTTTCGAGTATCAAAAAGGCTCGTTTAATCCGATCTAACCCAGTAACATGCTCCCGTTACTTTGACTACAGGCTCCGATAATTGCTGAAAGTTTTCCAAAGTTCCGAGATATTTGGCGAATATACCTGGACTAGGGTAATATGGGAGGATCAAGTTTAAGCACAGGGGATCGCCACGCTCTCATGGCATGTACTGGCTTTCTGAAGCTCCAAGGCTGGACGGAGCAGAGAATTGCGATCAAGTTATACGTTTTGTTGATCGGTTTATTACTACTAGCGAAGAAGATCCTGAATTGCAAGAATTCATTCAATACCAGCGCCATAAGCACAGCTCTTCATGTTTAAGAGATCTTTAAGATGCCATACCCTCCAATGCCTTGACATTGGTTTTATATCCATTAAAAAAAAAAAACCGAAACATATGTTGAACATTCTAAAGAATTGTTTAAAAAAATTAAAGAAGAAGTAGGCACTTTTAATAATTTTAACCTTTTCCTGGCCCACCTTGAAACTACATTTGAAGAATATAAGTTTGCCATTCGCTCCAGCCTAAAAAAACCTCAGATATTTCTTCGTCGCAAATTTTCCGACAGGTTGTTAAATGCTTACAACAAAAATATTTTGGGCTTACATAGGGCAAACATGGATATTCAATTTATCCTAGATGCGTACGCGTGTTGTAGTTATATAGTTAACTACATTAACAAATCCAACCGTGGAGTGTCGCAACTCCTTTGCGAAGCAATGACTGAAATAAGTCACGGAAATATTTCAGTTAAACGAAAACTGCAGCATCTCGGGAGCAAGTTCATTAACGCTACTGAGATTTCTGCCCAAGAAGCAGCCTACAACATTTTAGGATTACACATGTCAGAGGCTAGCGAAGGAAATATTTTTGTTAACACTTGCCATCCAGATAAAAGAGTGCGGACAGTGCGATCTAATAGGGAAATAGAACAGCTTCCTGAAAACTCCACTAATATCTTTGAGAAAAATTTACTTGATCGGTATGTACAATGTCATGAACAATTAGAGTCAATATTTTTTGTTTTTTATACTTTGTTCTTATTTATTGGATCTTCTCTATTACTTAAGAGACTAACAATAAGTTTTCAGATCTTAATCTATGTTACGTTAATTTATGTTATTGAAGAGGGATGGGAAATCATTCCGCTGTAGACGGGAATGATAGCTTAGCCGGTTGAGTTGTCCGGCTAGCAAGTTTGGGTGAAAGAGGGGAATGTGAGGAGTTAAATAAATAAATAAAATATCCCCTAAAAATAACTACGCAAAGGTTGAGATGAGGGTCTGGCGGCTTGTTGGAATGTCTGCCGTGTAAAGGATGTACAAGATTGGTCCAAGCACACTTCCTTGGGGTACTCCAGCTTCGATGTTACGGATGGTTGAAGTAAAGGTTTTACATCTCACGGTGAAAACTCTGTTTCTGAGGTATGACTCAAGCAACTTGTGAGTGTTTTCCGGTAGGAGGGTTTTAATTTTGTATACCAGACCGTCGATCCAGACGAGATCAAATGCTTGTGATACGTCCAGAAATAAGGCACTGCAATATTGCTTGTGTTCGAAAGCCGTGCGAATTTCAGATGTTAAGCGGTTTACCTGTTCGATAGTTCCATGCTTTTCCCTAAATCCGAATTGGTGCAGAGGGATCGTTCTGTTGTTTTAAAGATGTGTTACTAGATGAACAAGACAACAAATAGCTTTGATAGACATGGGAGCAGACTGATGGGCCGGTACGAGGAAGGCTGGGATTTGTCTTTTCCTGGCTTCGGGATCATTGTAATGACAGACTTTTTCCATTGGTCAGGAAAGTAGCCCCATTTCAATATTGAGTTAAATATAAATGCGATGCATCTGACTGCGCATGCAGGTAATTCAATTATCATTTTTGGAGAAATAAAATCGTAACTGGGGAGGACGGCGACGCTAGCGAGACATTTGGTAGAGTGAATTGGTTGGATGGCGGGTGAGGCTTGAAGACGTTTTCCAAGTGATGGGCAAAGGTGTTAGCTCTTTCTTCGTCACTGCGCGCCCAGGCACCTGTTTGTGATCGAATTGGCCAATCGGGATCTATTGGTGGTTGCATGTTTGGGTGAGCTCTCCATAGTGGGAATTTATTACCCGTAGGGGATAGTTTCGCAATGTAGGCCCGTTGGGCCTGGTTCTTTTCAGTAGAGAGGGCCTTCGACAATTTTCGAGATGCTTCATTAAGTCTTTTCTTAGTAGCTGGGGACCGATGAGTCTGCCAGTCTCTGCGAAGTCTACGTTTTTCAAGTAGGAGAGACTCGATCTGTATACTTGAGCGTCCAGTTCTTAGCGGGTTTGTGGACGAGGGTTCTGGCGTAGAATGTTTGGCGGCAGAGGACATTACGTCCGTGAGGTGTTTAAGCGACTTATCAATGTCAGATTCAGAGGAAATTTCAGGATCAAGTTCGATGTGTGCACTTACATATTTTTCGTACTTCAGCCAGTTTGTTTTGTTTGATGTTAGATGTTGGGGGCGTTCCAGAAGCTGCGGCTGTTCAGATAGACAGAGGAGAACTGGCGAGTGGTCCGATGTAAGCTCTTCTAACGTTTTTATGTTTATCAGTCTGAGCGAGACTCTTCTAATAACAGCGAAATCGATAATGTCAGGTTGTTTATTTGGATCTGTGGGCCAGTATGTAGGCCTAGCTGGTGAGACAAAGTCAAGCGTATTACCAGGAGTGATGATAGCGTTGTATAATTGGCGGCCTTTGGGGTTGATAAGACGAGATCCCCAGTGGGGATGCTTTGCGTTATAATCACCGGCAGCTATAAAGCAGCGTCCTAGTGAGTCGTGTAAGTGGGTCGCCAATTAGGGTACTTAGTAGCGAATGTCTCCAAGGGATGATGTTTTATGCGTTGTTTTATGAGTATACCGGTACCTCCGTGTGCTTTACCGTCCGGGTGGTTGGTCGCGTGGAATATATATCCGATGATATGGAAGTAGTTTTTATTAGTTAGATGGGTTTCAGAAAGTAGCATGATATCGATATTGAGATTCCAGGGTAGCAGAGTGCGTTGGCAAAGGAGACACCAGGAGTGGTTGTTGATGGGGTGAAGATGTTTGGTTGGGCAGAGTGTTGAGCGGCGAATGGATTACTGCGTCTCTGATTTAGGCGGCACTTGAGTTCTTTGTAGACGGGACAGCCCCGGTAGTTGGAAGTATGATTTCCCCCACAGTGACTGCATTTCCTCAGAGTAGGGTCTTCTTTGTTTCCCAGGCATGCTTCAATGCAATGCAAATCTCCACAGGCGACACAAACTGGTCGCAGGGTGCAGTAGGTTCTTGTATGCCCGAACTCCTTGCAGTTTGTACACTGTACGGGGCCGTTCCGCTTATGCGGTTCCTCTACGGTGATTCTTCGGTGAAGGAGATATTGCAGATTGTAAATAGGATGCACTGCATTTTTCTTTAGAGGTTTCGTCTCGGGAAGTCAAACTCTCGAGCAGAAAGGTCCAACGAAGATTATGATGAACCGATCGACTTGGAACCAGATGATGAAAACGCCATTGCTGAACAATGTTTCGCACTTCTAGATGGGACTGGTAGGGTGAAAAGGCGTAATCATGCCTTAATTCTTAGATGGGTTCGCTTTAGCTCAAACTCTTCCCCATCTGATTATTTAAGAGAGCATGTAATGCTTGTTTCAAATGACAATGAAAGTACATTCATAAATAATTTTGAAATAATCAAGGCCAACAAAGTGCAATACGATGTGTTTGATGATATGGAATTGGAGAGGGTTCTTCAAGAATTGCAAAATTTTGATAGAGAACCAAACAGTCCTCTTGCTGAGGGACTTGCCCCCAATACCTTGTGACGGTTTGTCATTGTCGGGTGGCTCAGGGATGGCCAGGGTTCGTCACAAGAATTTGTTTGTGTCAGGCGTGGTTGCTGAAAGAGAGTTCCGACCCAGCCCAGAGTAAAAGTCGTGGGGAATTATTTAGCAATTGATTATAACTAGGTTTTATTTCTGTGAGTATCTTGACATTTGATTAATAACTAACGAGTTCTCCGATTTGGCGGGGTGCCGCTCTTGCTGCCTTCGCTTCCTTCGTCCACTTAGAATACCTGGTATCGGGAGCCGTCCAGCTGCTCGAGAGGAACAGCACGGGATCCCGGCTGTGGGAGAATAGTCCCCGGGATGGGTTGCCTGAAATGAGAATGGGGTGCTTGGTGACCCTGAAGTCAGCCACGAGCGAGAGAGTGCTATTTAGTGCTTGGGGACCCGAAAGTCAACCGCAAGAGAGAGAATGTTGCTTGGGGACCCTGAAGTCAGTCACAAGAGAGAGAGAATGTTTTGCTTGGGGACCCTGAAGTCAGCCACAAGAGAGAGAGAATGTGTTGCTTGGGGACCCTGAAGTCAGCCACAAGAGAGAGAGAGAATGTTTGGCTTGGGGACCCTGAAGTCAGCCACAAGAGGAGAATGTGTTGCTTGGGGACCCTGAAGTCAGTTACAAGAGAGGGAGAGAGAGTTGCATGGGGACCCGAAAGTCAGCCACAAGAGAGAGAATTCGGCCGGTGAACCGTGCCGTAAGGAGGTGTGATCCTGAAATCAGACGTCTCCTAGGGATACCTCCAGTCCGGCAAGCCGAGAAGGTTAGAGGGAGGAGGAAGTACTACGGGAGCTAACTACAATGTATAAGCGGATTTGGATCGACTGATCTAGTCCACCAAAAAAATGACTTTGCTGCTTACCACCACTGGGGAGTTGCCTCTATACGCTTAGACGGTTGGCTGCTAAGTGACTTTCTATGGCCCGTGGTCCGTCTTATATAGGGCTCGGCGAGATCTAGTGTGCCCGTCGACTGTGGGGTTTGCCGGTCTAAGTGTGACCATCTCTCTCGGTCTAGTGTGCCCCTACGCGCGCGATCGTTGGCGCGCGCGCGTTCTTAGTTTGAATTTGAAATTAAATGCTTCTTTCGTTTACTTTTTATTCATTTTATTCATTCATGTCATTCTTTTTTTTTTTTGTGCGCGCAGCGTCACAACCTAGATGAAGAGTTCAGAGCCTTGGCAGTACCAAACATTGGGCAAAACGTAAATGTACTCCAAGATGACATTGAAAATAACTCAGAGGATGGAGAACTTCAACTTATTAGACTTCCCCCTTTGGTATCTGAAGACAACCCTTGCTCCCTTACTAGGTCGCTTAACTTTAAGCAACGCCAGTATTACGTCCATATAATGCATAATGTTGCAGCAAAGAACATTTATTATGAATATGTTGGTGGAGGTGCTAGAGTCGGAAAAAGTAGGGTGATTTCAACAATATAACGTGGCGGGCTTCGCTTTCTTGGTACAGTGGTAAATAAATAAAATGAATAATAAAAATTTAGTCTGCTTCTGCAAAAAATGCAGCCTCGTAATCAGGGCTGACCAGTCTAATATGACTTGCTGGCTGTGTGAAAATATGGTGCACACCAAGTGCGCCGGTTTTACTGGCCGGACAAGTGATGACCTTTCAAAGGGGCCCAATTTGCAGTTTTGTTGTGACGCTTGTGTCGAGGTTGCGAACTAAAGGCGGCCTGTGGGACTGATTAGCTGTTTCGGAGTGGCTAGAGATAGTTTTCGCCGAGCTGATGATCTCCTATCTGCACTGGACTCGCAGTTTAATAGTCGTAAGCTATTAGAAGAGTCCCCTAAGCGCAAAAAGGCCGCTGGTGGTAAGGAGCAAAAGGGGAACACCCCGCAACCGAAATCAAAAGAACAACAGAGCATTCCGGCGGATCAGCAGCTGATTCTAGGTGATTTTAATATACCTGGAGTTACTTGGTCCACTGAGGATGGATCGAATGTCTTACTACCTATAGCACAGCATGATTTTATTGATGGCCTGCTTGACATATCTCTATCTCAAGTAAACCATGTTCGAAATTCATTAGGTCGCCTACTTGATTTGTGTTTTGTATCAAATCCTGAAGGTGTGCTTCTGTCCAGAGTAGCACCACTCACGCAACCTGAAGATCCATATCATCCAACAATCGAACTTTCATTTGATACGGCTAGCGTTATAGAAGAAAAATCAGAAAAATCCAAACGAATGCATTGTTTTCGCAAGGCAGACTTTCTGAGGCTTAATAATCTTATTTCTGGCTTTAATTGGTCTGATCTTTACTTATGCATTAATATGTCCGATGCAGTTAATGTTTTTTACACTGCAATAAACTCATTTTTTAATTCCTGTGTTCCGTGGTACTATCCGTCAACTTCCAATAAATCACCTTGGTTTAGCAAAGAGTTGACACACTTAAGAAATGTAAAGTCCAGACTTTTTAGGAAATATAAAAATACCGGTTCTCAATCTGTTTTTACTAGATATTTAAGTGCTCGGTCAAGATTTACCGTGCTTAATGCTCAGTGTTATAATAGTTACATAAACCGTTGTAAGGTCCAGTTCTCTCAGGACCCGAAACAGTTTTATAATTTTGTTAACACCAAGCGTAAATCTAATTCTTTTCCTTCCTCGCTGTCGTTCGAAAACATGACGGCAACCACTGATCAGGCAATAGCCGATTTATTTGCCCAATTTTTTCAAACGACTTACTCTACTTTAGATTATTCATCACAGCCTTATTCTTACACCATGTCCAAGTCAAACCTCATATTCTGTCCCACTTTAACAGAAAGCTCTCTTCTTTTGGATCTTCTTCGTATTAAGCCTGTTTATTCGCCAGGGCCCGATGGTATTCCTGGGTGCGTGCTTAGGTATTGCGCTAAGGCCCTCTGCAAACCTCTTCACAAGTTGTTTACCTTATCTCTAGAAACCTCCCAATTCCCAAATATTTGGAAGGAATCATTTGTTATTCCTCTTCTCCAAAAAGGTAACAAGTTAGAAGCCAGTAACTACAGAGGTATTTCTAAGTTGTCAGCTATTCCTAAGCTTTTTGAAAAAATTATTACTCCTCATTTGCAGCACCTTTGCGGATCAATCATTTCTCCGTGTCAACACGGATTTATAAAACGTAGATCCACAATCACAAACCTTCTAGAGCTCACTTCATTTGTGATAAAAGGCTTCAATCGTAGTTTTCAAACTGTGATAGGATGAATTGTATTCCGAATAGCTTGTAGTTTTATATTATTCTCTTTATTTTATATGACCGGCTTCTTGCACAGCTAAACGTAGAGTGAATCGCACAGACCACGTTCTCTCTTCTGCCCGCTCATTCGTGAGAGCAGGACGAATATCTGTATACATTTTATATCTTAAGTTAAAGTAAATGCTAGAGAGTGATGACTATATTATATTTACGGTTTACAGTTATATTTACGGTTAACTTTAGCGTTTAAGTACAGTGATTCTAAGAAAGAGTGTAGATGTGTGGGTGTGTGGGTGTGTGTGTGTGGTTGTCCTACCACAACTCGGCCATCCTGACCGACTGATCTCCTGATCACCGTGAAAATTTACAATAGTTTTATAATTGTACAATTATAGGTTATAAATATAATTTTGTTTATTTTTTTTTTTTTTTTAGATTAAAATTATTCGAATTTTTAGCTTAAATATACTTCACAATAGGTTTACTTTTTCTTATGCGAATACGCACTGTAATCATTTTTTATATATTTTTTTTTTTTATCCAATGCTTAATGTTGTTAATGCTCCAAACCCCTTGGTAAGGGTTGCGTGATACCTGAAATCCTTCTACATCCCTTAACAAGAATCTGTCGTTTCTTAATACTTTCGAAATTACATAGGGTCCTTTGTTCTTTGGAATTAGTTTTCTAGATACACCCGCTGTGCTATCGAAATTCTTGACCATTACGTAATCTCCTTTTCTATATTCCGACGGTTTTCTGGCTGTCTTATCATATTGCAGTTTGTTGTAGGCTTGTGCTTTTTCTTGACATTTTTCTGCTTCGATCCTAATGGTTGTCAAATCTCTGTCTATCGGTTTACTGTACAATTCCTCTAATTTCTCTTTCAACTCGTCTACTATTTTTCCTCTTTGTTCTAAACCAAATAACATTTTGCTTGGACATTGTCTAATACTGCGGTGCTGTGTGTTGTTCAATACATGTTCTACTTTATCTATTACTAAGTCCCAGTATATACCTTTCTCTGGTTCTGTCAGTTTTGCTATCATTGGTCCTAGGCTTCTGTTGATTCTTTCGACCTGGCCGTTTGCTTGTGGCGATCCCGTCGCTATCTTTATATGCTTAACATCGACCTCTGCCATAAAATCGTCAAACTCATTAGACGTGAAACAGCTTCCTCTATCCGAAATTATGCATTTGGGCTTGCTATATGCTCTAAAATAATCCTTAAGGGCTACGATAACTTCCCGGGTATTTGTTGTCTTTGTTGTATATAAACGTACAAACTTTGTGAACCCGTCAACGACGACAAATATGTGTTTCTTTGACCTGTCCGAATCGACTGGACCATAATGATCAATGTGGATAAGTTCAAAGGGCTTGCTGCCCTTTGGAATTGAATGTAGGAATCCTTCTTTTCCTATTTTGGGGGAAAATGCTATACATTTTAAGCAGTTATTGATATGGCTTAGACATTTATCTTTGGCATTTGGAAACCAATAACTTTTCCCAATTATATCTAACATTTTGTCTCTTCCTATGTGACCGATCTCATTGTGGTACTTAAAAAGAATATGATCTTCCATGTCTGTAGGTACGTAAAACAATAACCTGCCATCGTTGCTTTTTCTATAAACTATTCCGTTTCTCATCTCGAATAATTTGTGTTCATTTTCCTCTAACTGATTTTTTATCACTTGTATTTTTGGATCTTTGGCTTGGCAAATAACCAGATTGTCTTCAAATGAATTTGTTTCTATCACTAAGATGTTTGTACATCTGCTAAGAGCGTCCACGTGTTGCCTTCCCGATGTATCAAATCGTAGTCGTAATTTTGTAGCTCTAATGCCCACCTAGCTATACGCGGGTTAAGTTCGATCTTGTTAAGCGTTAATGTGAGAGAGTTACAATCGGTAATGATCTTGAAATGTCTACCAAATAGATATATTCTGAATCTACGCAATGCGTGAATAATGGCCATTGTCTCAAGTTCAAAGCTATGATATTTCGATTCGGCAACAGTTGTGCGCTTGGAAAAATAAAAAATTGGGTGCAGTTTACCGTCCTCTTTCTTTTGAAGTAGTACGGAGCCAAAGCCAAGAGAGCTGGCGTCGCAGTGTAGTTCTACCTCGTCCTTGTAGTTGTATATGGCTAGTACTGGTGCTTCTACTAACTTCTGTTTAAGCATTACAAAACAGCTCATTTCTTTTTCTCCAAAATGGAATTTCTCGTCTTTTCTTAACAGATCATATAACGGTTTAGCTAAAGTCGAAAAATCTTTAATGAATCTGCGAAAGTATGAGCATAGACCAAGAAAACTTTGAACAGATTGCGTTTTGTCTGGTAACGGAAAATTTTGGATTGCTTCTATTCCCTTGTCGTCTGCTCTAATGCCCTCGCCATTTATAATAAAACCCAAATATTTAATACTAGATTGGAGAAACTCGCATTTATCCATTCGTAGTTCCAATTTATTTTTAGCAAGTCTAAAGAATACTTCTTTTAAAATCTGAAAATGTTCATCAAAATCCTTGCTAGCTATCATTATGTCGTCCATGTATACAATCACTTGATTGTTTCTAATAAGATCGTCGAAAATTTTATTTATGAATCTTTGAAAAACTGCTGATGCAGTTTTAAGACCCATTGGCATTCTGAGAAATTCAAATTGACCTAACGGTGTCACAAATGAAGTGTACTTAACTGACTCCTTATTAACGAAAACGTGAAAATAACCGTTTTTTAAATCAAGTTTAGAAAATACTTTCTTATTTACTAATTTGTCTAGTAAGTCATCGATTAGGGGTATTGGATAATTGTCTTTAATTAAAACCTTGTTAAGCTTTCTAAAATCTATACAAAGTCTTATGTCACCAGTCTTTTTCTTTACTAATACTATAGGCGAATCGTATTCCGATTGGCTTGGCTGTATAATTCCGTTTTCTAAATAATCATCCAATAATTTTTGCAACTTTTCTTTTTCTGCATAAGCGAGTCGTCTTGGGGCGCAGCTAAAGGGTTTTGAATTCTCTAAATTGAGTTTTATTTCACTTTTGATCAACGGTTCTTTTGGTTTATCTATCTTGACGTAATGGTGTTCAATTATCTCTTTCAATTGTCGTATCAAGGCTGGATTATCATTTGTACCGCATAAGTAATCGGCACTCTCGTCGTCAATATAGTTTAAGTTCAAAATTTCCCGTATTGCAATTGTCATATCATTTTTCCTCTTGTTGTTTGCTAAAACGCCATTATTAACAAGGTTAGAAACCGTTGGACCAATTGATTCACTAACTATAGGGCTGCCAATTTTATTGCCTGTATCACAAACTATCTTACCAACTACCTTGTTAATTGTTCCATTTCCTTTATAACTGACCGTCTTACTAACTGTATCACTAACTGCTTGGCTCGCTGCATCTGTGACTGTCTTAACGACTGTTTCAGCTGTATCTCTAACTGTTTCACTAAATGTGCTGCTAACTGTAGGACTAACCGTTATACTAACTGTAGGACTAACTGTTTCACTAACTGTAGGACTAACTGTTTCACTAACTGTAGGACTAACCGTTTCACTAACTGTAGGACTAACTGTTTTACTAACTGTAGGACTAACTGTTTTACTAACTGTTTTACTAACTTTAGGACTAACTGTTTCACTAACTGTAGGACTAACTTTTTCACTAACTGTAGGACTAACTGTTTCACTAACTGTAGGACTAACCGTTTCACTAACTGTAGGACTAACTTTTTCACTAACTGTAGGACTAACTGTTTCACTAACTGTAGGACTAACCGTTTCACTAACTGTAGGACTAACTGTTTTACTAACTGTAATAGCATTCTTCGGAATTTCGATAGCACTTTTCGGTTCGTCATTGAGACTTAAATTTTGTGTTAAATTGCAGGTATTAGGATTGAGGGTATTATTCACATTCACAATATGTTCAGTATTCGCAGACTCTATTGTGACCATTTTTAGAACACTTAAATCTAATTCTAATTTGCAAGCATCCATAAAATTCCTCCCAAGAACAACCTCATGGCTCATAGACTCGGTAGGCACAATGTAAAGGTAAAAATAACATTTTGATTTTTCTTTTATTATGTAACACAAAATTCTTCCATAAATTTTCAGTTGGCTTTTGTTTAGCCCGAAGTAGTTTTCAGAAACGATTTCCATTTTAATTTTAGAGGATATAATATTGGTTTTTGCGAATGATATAGGGCTACCCGTGTCTATGAGGCATGCTGAAATGAATGGGGTTTCAGAACTGTCGTGAAAAAATATTTTTATGCATCTTACGTAATTATTTGTATTTGCGCTCTTGCGCTCCGGGCATTGTCCCACAAAGTGTCCAAATGCCCCACAAGCGTAGCAGGAACCGGGCTCCCTTTTCGGTTTGCGGCAGTCTATGGCGTAGTGTCCCTTAGAATTACAATTTACGCAGCGAAAATCCTTGGTGGCTGCAATCTTTTCCGATGAGCGCTGCGAAGACTTGGCTTCCAACCTACGTTCAGGCAAACGAATTCCTGCAAAGGCTTTTAGCATTTGCATTGGCTCGGAGAAACACTGTATGCGCGCTTGGTCGCGCAGTCCTGCGGCTGGAATCCCTTCGATGATGTTTTCCAAAAGCTCTTCCTTGTCGATGTTAATGTCATTCGCCAACATGATTTTTTCATCGAAGTATGAAGCGAACTTTTCTCCGGCACGCCACTGACGGCTTTGGAACGCGTTTCTTAGCTCTCCTTTTGTCATTTTGGCTCCAAAGGTCAAGATCAGCTGTTCACAAAGGCGATCGATCGGCTCCAAAATCCGGGTGGCGTTTGCGTGCAGCCAGATTTGAGCTTTTCCTTTGAGTTTGGCAATAAGGAGCATTCGCACACCAAAGGTGTCCAACTTGTACACTTGTGCTATATTTTGTAGTTGTGTTACCCAGTTACGGGCGCACAAATTGCCGTCGTAATCCATTGTGACTTCTTTTGCCAGTGTGAGCGAAGTTGTTGGAGATTCCAGCAGTTTGTTGACGTTTGTGACTTGACGTTGTTCATCACTGTTTCCAATGTCCCTTCCAGCACTGGATTTATCGATATCGATGCCCCCGTTGATGTTAGCCTCGGTGTTAACGTTAACAGTGGTGGTGGTGTAAGCACAATTGATAGGGTTGCCGGACTCCTCGAAGCTGTTGTCGATGACGTCATGGTATATCTGTTGTGCAAGATTGGTTTTGTTCCTGGTGACGTCAGCGATCTCCGATTGAATGCGTTGTAACACGGTTTTATTTGCCTCGATCTCGTCTCGAATTTTCTGTAACATGGCCCTTTCGACGTCCACAAGAGAAAGCTGCTCCATGCGGATGTCGTCAACTGCTGACGTCACTGGATCAGAGTCCTCCCATGCGTCTGCGCTTACCAATTGTTGTTCCAGCGGCAAAGATGCGGCTCCGTCTGTCTCGGCTTCTGGCGGTTGCTCACCCTGAATTGATGGCTTATTTGGTGGATCACCACGTATCTCCGGTGAGAGGGTCTGCAGACGCGCCATCAATTCCGCTTTTGGGCCCGAGGTTTGTAGCCCGAGCGCACTCAGCCAAGTCTTCAACTGAACGACCGTGAACTGATTTAAATCTGTGTCAGGCATTGTAAGTAAGAACCACTTCTGATATTGTGATAGGATGAATTGTATTCCGAATAGCTTGTAGTTTTATATTATTCTCTTTATTTTATATGACCGGCTTCTTGCACAGCTAAACGTAGAGTGAATCGCACAGACCACGTTCTCTCTTCTGCCCGCTCATTCGTGAGAGCAGGACGAATATCTGTATACATTTTATATCTTAAGTTAAAGTAAATGCTAGAGAGTGATGACTATATTATATTTACGGTTTACAGTTATATTTACGGTTAACTTTAGCGTTTAAGTACAGTGATTCTAAGAAAGAGTGTAGATGTGTGGGTGTGTGTGTGTGTGTGTGTGGTTGTCCTACCACAAAACAGACGTCTTTTACACTGACTTTAGTAAAGCATTTGACTCTGTAAATCACTTACTTCTCATTCAAAAACTTGACCTTTTAGGTTTTCCAGTTGATCTGCTTAAATGGATTTCAAGTTATCTAAATGGCAGGTTACAAAGGGTCCTTTTTCAAAATTCAATTTCTGAAATTCTCCGTGTTACCTCCGGTGTCCCACAAGGGAGCCATCTGGGTCCGTTACTTTTTACATTATTTATTAACGATCTTCCATCAATTATAAGTCATTCTCGCGTACTTATGTACGCAGATGATGTTAAGTTGTGCCTGCAGTATAAGGACATTTCCTGCCATTTAGACTTGCAATCCGATCTAGATAATTTTCAAAACTGGTGCCGAGTTAATTTACTAAATTTAAACGGCACCAAGCTGATGACTTTTTATCGGGCCAATCCGATATTCGCGACTTACACGTTAAGTGGCAGCTCTTTGGATAGAATAACTCTTGTAAACGATCTTGGCGTTCTCTTGGATCCTAAACTAAAATTTTCTAATCACATTTCGTCCATGGTTAATAAAGCCAGAGGAGTGCTTGGATTTATTAAAAGGTGGTCAAAAGAATTCGATGATCCTTATTTGACTAAAACTTTATTTATTTCGCTAGTCCGTCCGATTCTGGAGTATGGGTCTCCCGTCTGGAGTCCACAATACGGAATACATATTGGTCGTATTGAATCTGTACAAAAAAACTTCCTTCTTTTTGCTTTTCGGCGCCTAAACTGGGATGCAAACCTTATCTTACCTTCTTATTCTAGTAGACTTCTTTTGATTAATTTACCATCCCTAGCCAACCGTAGAACGATGCTTGGTACTATCTTTATTTATAACCTTATACATGGTGATATTGACTGCCCCGACTTGTTAAGTCGGCTAAACTTTTCTGTGAAGTAGATTAACTAGAAATTATTTTCCCCTAATTTTAAATCATTGTAGATCTAACTATGCCTTGCATGAGCCTTTCAGAGTATTATGTTCTGATTATAATAGACTTTTTCCTGTAATATCAAATCTTGACTCTCTGCCGCTCCTAAAACGATTGATACTTGCTTCATTGGCACAAGATTGATCTAACTATTACTTTTTTCCCCGTACCTTTACCTTTATTTTCCCATCTCGCGTCTATCTTATCGCGAATCGTGCCGTACGATACACGGCTGCGCCCCTCGGTCGGTTGGGCGGGTAAGTGGGCCGTGGGACTCCGCGCAACAAAAAAAAAAAAAAAAAAAAAAGACTTCGACAAATTTTTAGAACTCAAGATCTAATTTTTGGTGGAAAATCAATAATAATGTTTGGAGTTCTAAAGCAGCTTCGCCCAGTGGGGATCGGTGGATATTCCTTGAAAATAGTAATAAACCCTATAACATTCCTGCCGGAGCTAACCTTTGGAATAATTTTAAGTTTTTTGAGTTAACTGAAATAATGAGACGTTTGCTTTGGCATTAAATAATATGTCTGAGGCCCATATGACAGACGCAGATGTAGAGCTTCTTAGACAAAGAGTTATTTCACCCACCGAGGTTGCTGATGACGCAATTCATTTGTTTTGCTCTAGTGATGAGGTTGCCCAATTATAACACCTTTAAGCTTGCCTAAATTCAGACTGAAGAGTTTTTTTCAACTGCCATAGATACTGTTAAATCAGCAAATATGTCAGAAAGCAATAGAGTCAGAACGTTAAGAATGGCCCAAAATATGAAAAGCTCGGTAGGAGCAATAGAGTCAGAACGTTAAGAATGGCCCAAAATATGAAAAGCTCTGATAGGAGCTTTCCGCGAACGTATCATCAGCCATTTCGAAGCCCCGAGGAAACTGGTGTGCGATAACAGTTCACAATTCACCAGCAAGGCATTCAAGGACTTAACCGCCCCATACTGCCCACGAGAGAATTCGACCGAGCGCGCGAATCGCACAGTCAAGACGATGATCACCCAGTCCGTGGCGAATGGACAGAACACCTGGGACAGTTTGCTAGCAGAACTGTCACTCGCAATCAACACAAGTGTCTCGGAATCGACCGGGTATAGCCCAGCCTTTTTCCTACAAGCTCGAGAACCACGGCTACCAGGATCCTGGTACGACAGCGTGACCCCCGGAACAGCAACATCGCCCCAGAGCCCATCGGAGAGAGCGGAGCACTTGAAAGAGGTCTTTCAAATCGCGCTGTTGAGTTGCCTGGCTGCGAATACGCTTTTAACAGCGCCCAAATGAATATACGAGGTTAATGTTTAATGATTTAATTTTCACTATTTGGTGCGCTTTAAAACGTCGGCTCCGAATATTAGCAGCTAACTGTCGCTTGCTTTGCATGGCTGTACGTCGCGGCCTCACATACACCAAAGCTCCGCAAGTAACGGTTTTGTTATGCAGCTGATTTGGAGATGGTATAGCCTTTAATCGGGCTTATTGGTTTGAGGCAAGATTTCGGCGGCAACATTCTCCCCCCGTAAACTGCTCTTTTTGTGAGCGTGTTTACTCTCATTAGTGCCGACGTCCAACACAGCGATCTTGGCTACGGGCCTTCGAAGCGTTCCCTTGGTAGTCCTTACGGATACCTGCCTAACCTGGCCGTCCTTCGCCAAAGTTGTTTCTTCGATGATGCCTTTGGGCCAACTGTTTCGTGGCAGGTTCTCGTCCACGATAAGGACGACGTCGCCGATGGTTATGGGTGGTCGCTTCATAAACCATTTCCCTCTTCGAGCTAGATCTGGGACGTATTCACGGACCCAGCGTCTCCAGAAATGGTCAGCGAATAGTTGGGTAGACTGCCACATATGCCGCACGTTGTTTGTCGATTCGAAGACTGGCTTTAGGCCACTTGCTGATCCCAGTAGGAGGTGATTCGGCGTTAAAGCATCGTCGTCTTTTGAATCGAGTGACACGAACGTAAGTGGACGGGCGTTGACGATAAATTCCACCTCGCCTAGGGCGCTTCGAAGTCCTTATACCGTGAATTTAATCGTGGGGCAGATAGCGTGCAGCACCTTTTTTATTGAGCGGACGAGCCGCTCCCAGGCTCCCCCCATATGAGGGGCCGCTGGTGAGTTGAATTTCCATTGGATTTGATCAAACGCTACTCCGACTTCTTCGTAGTCGATTCTCAGGCTTTCTTTGCAGATGATTTTTTCGGCGGCCTTGAAGTTAGTCCCGTTGTCCCGTTAACCATAACACACGAGGCCGTATCAAGGAAATCTTCCAGCTCCAAATGGACTGCCCGAATGGTAAGGCAGGTGAAAATGACTCCCCAACGCTTCTCCCTGCGGCGTCCGACACTGACCAACATCGGGCCGAAATAGTCAATACCCACGTATGTGAACGGGCGTTGGAATGATTTGTGGAACATCTGGTCTGGCGGTCTCTAACCAGCACCGTTGGCAGGACTTGCGCTCGTTCTTGTAGAGGACTCGCAATCCTGGAATATAGAAGGTGCCTCGGATTCGGTTTATGCACGCCTTGTGGGATGTGTGGTGCATTTCATTGTGATGCCATATCACTATAAGGCGTGTTATAGGGTGTGCGCTCGTCCGCAAATCCGGAGTAGCTTGTGGTGATCTAGAAAAATGTTCAAACTTATTAGTTTGGACTTGCGGTGGATACATTTACCTCGATCCAAGCATTGGATATCCGACCCAAACTCGGAAGCCTGTGCGTAGCGCCATAGGATGATTTGTGCCTGTTGCACTAGCTGGCAGGATACGCTTCTCGGCAGTGGTTCCTTGCGCACCTTTGCCCGTAGTCGCTCCATGTAAAGTAAGAAAACGGCTAGAGCACGATACAATCTACCCCAGTCTGAGAAGTAATCTTCGTTAAGGCGTATTGGCGTATTTCCTCTCGCGTTGTGCCGAGTTCGCAGGGGTTTGGCCACTGAGATGGCTGAAACAGCAGAAACTTCGGGCCGTTGAGCCATGTGTTGGCGTTCTTAAGACTGGTAGTTTTCGTTGCGAGATCCGCAGGGTTAACGTGGGTAGGTACCCACCGCCATTGGTTCACGTTGGTATGTTCCAGGACTTCACCAACTCTATGCATAAAATTTCCGTGAGTTGCTGAGGATCTGCTTGCTGAGTCTTGCTCCGATAACCGCGGCTTGAAGCTCCATCCTGGGAATCGATACTGGACTAAGAGGGGTTACTTTCGCCTTAGATGCCGCAAAACTTAGGTAAGTTGACTCGCCGTGGCATATGCGCAAATAGCAGACCGCTGCGTAAGCCATTTCGCTAGCGTCGACAAATGTGTGCAGCTGCACATCGCTTACGTGGTCATCTGAATGGAAGTAGCATCTTGGAATTTGTATCGCTGCAATAATCGGCAACGAGCGTTTCCATTGTGCCCATTTGGGTACGAGCTCGAATGGTAGGCGATCATCACAGTTAATCGAGCTTCGCCATACTTCTTGTAGCTAGATTTTTAGCGCGATTGTGTAGCACGAAATAAATCCCAATGGTCGTAGATTGACATTAGTACCTGTAGTAACTCGCGCTTTGTTGGGGGCACGTCTTCTCCCAGTACATTGCGTTTCAGCACAGCAAATTTCAAGTTGAAAACGAACTTGTCAGTCTCGGGCATCCAGTACAGACCGAGCACCTTTTCCGTGGCTGCAATTTTCACCTGTAGCGGAGAGTTTGTAGTGGCGTCCAGCTTGCGGAGGACTTCTTCCGAGTTTGATGACCAGTTGCGAATGTTAAAGCCGCCCGCCGCGTGGATTTCTTTCACTTGGGTGGAGATTGTGGCGACGGCTTCAACGCTGACGTCGCTGTATAAAAAATCGTCCACGTAGTGATAATCTTCAATGGCATTCGCGGCCGTTGGGTAGATGCTCTGGAAGCGCTCTGCATTGGCGTCACGGATATAGTGCGCGATAAATGGGCCGCAATTAATTGCGAATGTAAGGGCGCTCATAGAGTATATTGAAGGTTGTCCAGCTTTCTCGCCGTGGTCTCACCACAGGAATCTTTGTGCGTGTGCACCCGTGGGTCTGATGGAACATCTCTGATATATCGCCGCAGATTGCGACCTGGCCGACCCTGAACGAAACTAGTATGTCGAAAAGTGGTCGCAGCAGGTCAGGTCCTCGGAGCAAATAGTCGTTAAGGCATTTCCCGTTGGATTGGGCGGCGGCATCCCAAACTAGGCGAACTCTTCCCGGCTTGTTAGGGTTGATAGTTATGAAGGTGGGCAGATACCACGCCCGATCGTTTTGTTGCAGCTTTGTGGTATCCATTCTAGCCTTGTTTTCGACGCTATGGCTGACAAATGCAAATTGTTGGCACCGATGAGAACAGTGGGGCGAGCATTTTGATATGATTCGATTGGGAGTCCTCTTAGATATTGGAATCTTTGGGCGAGCTCGCTCATATCGACTGATTGCGCGGGCAGGTTAAGGCGCTCTACGCTGTGTACATCCCTCAGCTTAAGCTAGATCCGGTGCGAGCGTTGGATATGTTGAGTGAGGCTCGTTCGGATGCCTGGTCGGTGTGCGTAGTATTGTTCGTCCACCTTAGGCAAAGGGATTGCCTGACGCCCTTCACGTTCAGTTGCTCGAAGACCTTTCTGTCGATAAGGGTGACGGAGGAGCCCTCTTCTAGAAATGCAAAGGTATGTAGTGATTGTTGATTGTAATGAATATTAATTGGAACAATGCGCAAATTTGTGTTTTCCATATGCCGATGAGTGTGGAGAAGTCCGTTTTGGTGGTGAGGGACTTCGTCGGTGATGTCGGACGTTATAGCTGGCCGCAACGCGTCTGGTTGTAGCCTTGATGCCGCACACTTTTCTCAGGAAGCACTGTCGACGATGCCGGTTTAGGCAACTGTGGCATAGTTTATTGACGCTTATAACGCGTAGCCCTTCCTCCAGGGCCATAGACTCGAACTCCGGGCAGTTATGGTCCGCGCTTTGGCAAGCTATGCACTTGGCTCTGCTATCTTCGTGATCCGTTTCCTCCGTATGGTAGTGCAGAGTGGCGTTCCTCGTGTTGTAGAACGGCGTCGTAACCTTGCTGGCATACATTGCAGCTTGAGTTGGGAGGGCAGCTTGTCCACGAGCTCTTGTACGAGCATCGGGTTGGTCATGTGGTCCTTAAGTTCGCACGCTTTCATTGTCGAGTAAACGTTACGTACGGCTCTAGCTTGTCGCTGGGAGGCGGGAGTTGTTTGACCTTGTTGAGCACAGAGCGGAGAATAAGTCGGAGAATAAGTCGCCCAAAGCACATTTGCAGAGTTTTTATGATTTCTGGCACCATTGCCGGTAGCATTAACTTGCTCTGGACTACATTCCTGGCTTGGCCCTTGAGGTTTGCTTACAGGCGCATAAGATTTTCCGCTTGAGTGTAGCCTGCGATCTCGGTACTGGTTTGGTAGCTACTGAAGAACAGTGTCCAGCTTTCGGGGTTGCCGTCGAAATTGGGCAACTCTCTAGGGATCGCTTGGCGGGCAGCGATTTGTGCGGCGCTTGGTGCGTTCTGCGCGGACGGGGTTTTATAAGTTTGGAGGTTTGGAACGCACTTGCCTGAACCCTGCCAGTCCCACATGGTCGGTGTGTTTGTCGCCCCGTGCGTCCGCGCGATTGAGGTTATGTTTGCAGACGGTTCTCGATTCGCACTCACTACACTTGTTGAGTTGTTATACACATGTGTGGCAGTCCCGCGTGGTGCAAGTTGTGTGGGGTTGCTGTATGGTTTTAAAGCCGTGTCGTTAATTGTTGGCCATTTCTTACATGTCGTGAGAGTCCACTTGCCAGCCATCGTAGTGGTGTTCGTTGTCAGGGTGGGAACCATTCCTTAGACTGTTCTCACTGTTGAGGTTAGGTAACCCAGGTCAACAAGTGAGTTTTCTGCCGCCGGTGACGAGGACGCTTGGGGTTTACCCGCTTGCAGTGGGTTCTCATAATCGTGGAGGAGGTCTGTTGTAGCTCTGGCAGCTGTTGTATCATGCAGCTTGTTACTGCACTCGCAGCTCCAGCTAACGCCGGTGCCAGCGTTGTGGGCGCCGACGCACGCAAAATGATACCATGAGCTGGCAGCATTGTGCCATTCGGTCATCATCCTCCAGTTTATATTTTCTGCAGTGAAACGTTCCGCTCGGCGTTTCGTTATCTGGCATCTTCACGTGGTGGTTATCTCACTTATATGTATGTATTATGTCACCAAAAATTTTTTACATATAAGTGTTCCTTGGCTAGTTGGGACGTTTTAAAGAATGTTGAGTTGCCTGGCTTCGAATACGCTTTTAACAGCGCCCAAATGAATACACGAGGTTAATGTGCAATGATTTACTTTATTTTCACTATTTGGTGCGCTTTAAAACGTCGTCTCCGAATATCAGCAGCAAACTGTCGCTCGCTTTGCATGGCTGTACGTCGCGGCCTCACATACACCAAAGCTCCGCAAGTAACAGTTCTGTTATGCAGCTGATTTGGAGATGGAATACCCTTTAATCGGGCTTATTGGTTTGAGGCAAGATTCCGGCGGCAACAGGGGGCTTAGTACAACTCGCAAGCCCTTGCTACTTTTTAGTTGGTACGTGTAGTAGTATTTCTTAGCTTCTTCCAGGTATTTAGTCACAGCTCGGAAATATTCTTCTTCAAACTTATTAGTTTGGACTTGCGGTGGATACATTTACCTCGATCCAAGCATTGGATATCCGACCCAAACTCGGAAGCCTGTGCGTAGCGCCATAGCATGATTTGTGCCTGTTGCACTAGCTGGCAGGATACGCTTCTCGGCAGTGGTTCCTTGCGCACCTTTGCCCGTAGTCGCTCCATGTAAAGTAAGAAAACGGCTAGAGCACGATACAATCTACCCCAGTCTGAGAAGTAATCTTCGTTAAGGCGTATTGGCGTATTTCCTCTCGCGTTGTGCCGAGTTCGCAGGGGTTTGGCCACTGAGATGGCTGAAACAGCAGAAACTTCGGGCCGTTGAGCCATGTGTTGGCGTTCTTAAGACTGGTAGTTTTCGTTGCGAGATCCGCAGGGTTAACGTGGGTAGGTACCCACCGCCATTGGTTCACGTTGGTATGTTCCAGGACTTCACCAACTCTATGCATAAAATTTCCGTGAGTTGCTGAGGATCTGCTTGCTGAGTCTTGCTCCGATAACCGCGGCTTGAAGCTCCATCCTGGGAATCGATACTGGACTAAGAGGGGTTACTTTCGCCTTAGATGCCGCAAAACTTAGGTAAGTTGACTCGCCGTGGCATATGCGCAAATAGCAGACCGCTGCGTAAGCCATTTCGCTTACGTGGTCATCTGAATGGAAGTAGCATCTTGGAATTTGTATCGCTGCAATAATCGGCAACGAGCGT
The DNA here is from genome assembly GCA_018152295.1 of Drosophila carrolli. Classification (NCBI taxonomy): domain Eukaryota; kingdom Metazoa; phylum Arthropoda; class Insecta; order Diptera; family Drosophilidae; genus Drosophila; species Drosophila carrolli. Next base: position 1,971,020 of record JAECXJ010000003.1, on the reverse strand, counting down.
TTCCATTGTGCCCATTTGGGTACGAGCTCGAATGGTAGGCGATCATCACAGTTAATCGAGCTTCGCCATACTTCTTGTAGCTAGATTTTTAGCGCGATTGTGTAGCACGAAATAAATCCCAATGGTCGTAGATTGACATTAGTACCTGTAGTAACTCGCGCTTTGTTGGGGGCACGTCTTCTCCCAGTACATTGCGTTTCAGCACAGCAAATTTCAAGTTGAAAACGAACTTGTCAGTCTCGGGCATCCAGTACAGACCGAGCACCTTTTCCGTGGCTGCAATTTTCACCTGTAGCGGAGAGTTTGTAGTGGCGTCCAGCTTGCGGAGGACTTCTTCCGAGTTTGATGACCAGTTGCGAATGTTAAAGCCGCCCGCCGCGTGGATTTCTTTCACTTGGGTGGAGATTGTGGCGACGGCTTCAACGCTGACGTCGCTGTATAAAAAATCGTCCACGTAGTGATAATCTTCAATGGCATTCGCGGCCGTTGGGTAGATGCTCTGGAAGCGCTCTGCATTGGCGTCACGGATATAGTGCGCGATAAATGGGCCGCAATTAATTGCGAATGTAAGGGCGCTCATAGAGTATATTGAAGGTTGTCCAGCTTTCTCGCCGTGGTCTCACCACAGGAATCTTTGTGCGTGTGCACCCGTGGGTCTGATGGAACATCTCTGATATATCGCCGCAGATTGCGACCTGGCCGACCCTGAACGAAACTAGTATGTCGAAAAGTGGTCGCAGCAGGTCAGGTCCTCGGAGCAAATAGTCGTTAAGGTATTTCCCGTTGGATTGGGCGGCGGCATCCCAAACTAGGCGAACTCTTCCCGGCTTGTTAGGGTTGATAGTTATGAAGGTGGGCAGATACCACGCCCGATCGTTTTGTTGCAGCTTTGTGGTGTCCATTCTAGCCTTGTTTTCGACGCTATGGCTGACAAATGCCAATTGTTGGCACCGATGAGAACAGTGGGGCGAGCATTTTGATATGATTCGATTGGGAGTCCTCTTAGATATTGGAATCTTTGGGCGAGCTCGCTCATATCGACTGATTGCGCGGGCAGGTTAAGGCGCTCTACGCTGTGTACATCCCTCAGCTTAAGCTAGATCCGGTGCGAGCGTTGGATATGTTGAGTGAGGCTCGTTCGGATGCCTGGTCGGTGTGCGTAGTATTGTTCGTCCACCTTAGGCAAAGGGATTGCCTGACGCCCTTCACGTTCAGTTGCTCGAAGACCTTTCTGTCGATAAGGGTGACGGAGGAGCCCTCTTCTAGAAATGCAAAGGTATGTAGTGATTGTTGATTGTAATGAATATTAATTGGAACAATGCGCAAATTTGTGTTTTCCATATGCCGATGAGTGTGGAGAAGTCCGTTTTGGTGGGGAGGGACTTCGTCGGTGATGTCGGACGTTATAGCTGGCCGCAACGCGTCTGGTTGTAGCCTTGATGCCGCACACTTTTCTCAGGAAGCACTGTCGACGATGCCGGTTTAGGCAACTGTGGCATAGTTTATTGACGCTTATAACGCGTAGCCCTTCCTCCAGGGCCATAGACTCGAACTCCGGGCAGTTATGGTCCGCGCTTTGGCAAGCTATGCACTTGGCTCTGCTATCTTCGTGATCCGTTTCCTCCGTATGGTAGTGCAGAGTGGCGTTCCTCGTGTTGTAGAACGGCGTCGTAACCTTGCTGGCATACATTGCAGCTTGAGTTGGGAGGGCAGCTTGTCCACGAGCTCTTGTACGAGCATCGGGTTGGTCATGTGGTCCTTAAGTTCGCACGCTTTCATTGTCGAGTAAACGTTACGTACGGCTCTAGCTTGTCGCTGGGAGGCGGGAGTTGTTTGACCTTGTTGAGCACAGAGCGGAGAATAAGTCGGAGAATAAGTCGCCCAAAGCACATTTGCAGAGTTTTTATGATTTCTGGCACCATTGCCGGTAGCATTAACTTGCTCTGGACTACATTCCTGGCTTGGCCCTTGAGGTTTGCTTTTAGGCGCATAAGATTTTCCGCTTGAGTGTAGCCTGCGATCTCGGTACTGGTTTGGTAGCTACTGAAGAACAGTGTCCAGCTTTCGGGGTTGCCGTCGAAATTGGGCAACTCTCTAGGGATCGCTTGGCGGGCAGCGATTTGTGCGGCGCTTGGTGCGTTCTGCGCGGACGGGGTTTTATAAGTTTGGAGGTTTGGAACGCACTTGCCTGAACCCTGCCAGTCCCACATGGTCGGTGTGTTTGTCGCCCCGTGCGTCCGCGCGATTGAGGTTATGTTTGCAGACGGTTCTCGATTCGCACTCACTACACTTGTTGAGGTTATACACATGTGTGGCAGTCCCGCGTGGTGCAAGTTGTGTGTGGGGTTGCTGTATGGTTTTAAAGCCGTGTCGTTAATTGTTGGCCATTTCTTACATGTCGTGAGAGTCCACTTGCCAGCCATCGTAGTGGTGTTCGTTGTCAGGGTGGGAACCATTCCTTAGACTGTTCTCACTGTTGAGGTTAGTTAACCCAGGTCAACGAGTGAGTTTTCTGCCGCCGGTGACGAGGACGCTTGGGGTTTACCCGCTTGCAGTGGGTTCTCATAATCGTGGAGGAGGTCTGTTGTAGCTCTGGCAGCTGTTGTATCATGCAGCTTGTTACTGCACTCGCAGCTCCAGCTAACGCCGGTGCCAGCGTTGTGGGCGCCGACGCACGCAAAATGATACCATGAGCTGGCAGCATTGTGCCATTCGGTCATCATCCTCCAGTTTATATTTTCTGCAGTGAAACGTTCCGCTCGGCGTTTCGTTATCTGGCATCTTCACGTGGTGGTTATCTCACTTATATGTATGTATTATGTCACCAAAAATTTTTTACATATAAGTGTTCCTTGGCTAGTTGGGACGTTTTAAAGAATGTTGAGTTGCCTGGCTTCGAATACGCTTTTAACAGCGCCCAAATGAATACACGAGGTTAATGTGCAATGATTTACTTTATTTTCACTATTTGGTGCGCTTTAAAACGTCGTCTCCGAATATCAGCAGCAAACTGTCGCTCGCTTTGCATGGCTGTACGTCGCGGCCTCACATACACCAAAGCTCCGCAAGTAACAGTTCTGTTATGCAGCTGATTTGGAGATGGAATACCCTTTAATCGGGCTTATTGGTTTGAGGCAAGATTCCGGCGGCAACAGGGGGCTTAGTACAACTCGCAAGCCCTTGCTACTTTTTAGTTGGTACGTGTAGTAGTATTTCTTAGCTTCTTCCAGGTATTTAGTCACAGCTCGGAAATATTATTAAATATTTATCACATATGTAGTGAGCTCTAGAAGGTTTGTAATTGTGGATCTACGTTTAATAAATCCGTGTTGACACGGAGAAATAATTGATCTGCAAAAGTGCTGCAAATGAGGAGTAATAATTTTTTCAAAAAGCTTAGGAATAGCTGACAACTTAGAAATACCTCTGTAGTTACTGGCTTCTAACTTGTTACCTTTTTTGAAAAGAGGAATAACAAATGATTCCTTCCAAATATTTGGGAATTGGGACGTTTCTAGAGATAAGGTAAACAACTTGTGAAGAGGTTTGCACAGGGCCTTAGCGCAATACCTAAGCACGCACCCAGGAATACCATCGGGCCCTGGCGAATAAACAGGCTTAATACGAAGAAGATCCAAAAGAAGAGAGCTTTCTGTTAAAGTGGGACAGAATATGAGGTTTGACTTGGGCATGGTGTAAGAATAAGGCTGAGATGAATAATCTAAAGTAGAGTAAGTCGTTTGAAAAAATTGGGCAAATATATCGGCTATTGCCTGATCTGTGGTTCCCGTCATGTTTTCGAACGACAGCGAGGAAGGAAAAGAATTAGATTTACGCTTGGTGTTAACAAAATTATAAAACTGTTTCGGGTCCTGAGAGAACTGGACCTTACAACGGTTTATGTAACTATTATAACACTGAGCATTAAGCACGGTAAATCTTGACCGAGCACTTAAATATCTAGTAAAAACAGATTGAGAACCGGTATTTTTATATTTCCTAAAAAGTCTGGACTTTACATTTCTTAAGTGTGTCAACTCTTTGCTAAACCAAGGTGATTTATTGGAAGTTGACGGATAGTACCACGGAACACAGGAATTAAAAAATGAGTTTATTGCAGTATAAAAAAGATTAACTGCATCGGACATATTATTGCATAAGTAAAGATCAGACCAATTAAAGCCAGAAATAAAATTATTAAGCCCCAGAAAGTCTGCCTTGCGAAAACAATGTATTCGTTTGGATTTTTCTGATTTTTCTTCTATAACTCTACCCGTATCAAATGAAAGTTCGATTGTTGGGTGATATGGATCTTCAGGTTGCGTGAGTGGTGCTACTCTGGACAGAAACACACCTTCAGGATTCGATACAAAACACAAATCAAGTAGGCGACCTAATGAATTTCGAACATGGTTTACTTGAGATAGAGATATGTCAAGCAGGCCATCAATAAAATCATGCTGTGCTATAGGTAGTAAAACATTCGATCCATCCTCAGTGGACCAAGTAACTCCAGGTATATTAAAATCACCTAGAACTATCAACTGATCCCTATCGGAAAGCTTATTTGCAACGGACTTAATAACGGATAGGTGATTTAAATAATCAGGAAGTTCAGACAACGGCGGAATATAAGAGCAAGTTATGTATATAAAGTTACCAGGAAGCGATAACTTTACACAAATAAATTCAATGGTATTGAATTCATCAAAAAATAACTCCTCAGACGGGAAGTTTGAATCAATTCCAATTAAGACTCCACCTCCACGTCTAGAGGGACGGTCATACCTATATATTGTGTACTTACCTGGAAAAACTTCGGAGTTAAAGATCTCCGGCTTTAACCAGGTTTCTGTGAACACAATAATATGAGATGCAAAGGAAAGGCTATCGGAATACAATTTAGTGAGTTTGCTACGCAAACCTCTTGCATTCTGATAGGAAAGAAGGAGGTTAGAAGTTAGTTTTTTGAAATTGGTACACTGGTTTGGCCTCTACTAGGAAGTTTTACTCCCACGGGCCCCTTCTTCTTTATCTTAGCCTCGAACTCTTTTACAACCATATTATCCGGCCAAAAGTCGCCCGAGCATATGACTTCAAAAAGCTCGTTAGGGACAGTTATCTTGAAAGATGAAATGTCTCTAGCATAAGAAAACTTAAACTTTTCCACCTTTACACTATTACAATCGGCTTTAGTTTTGTCTTGTATATAAGACAATACATCAGAAGATGTTTGATCAGGGGAAAGCCGAGAAACGAAAATTTGTTTCTTTAGTGGAACCACTAAAAGGGATTTTGGTGGAGCAGACATTGTTTCTGCAAAACCAACTTGAGCCGGTTGTCCGGACTCAGTAGTCCCTTGTGGTGGTGATGCTACATTCTGAGAGATAGGTGGATCCACTAATTGTGAAACCACTACGGACAAATCGGAATTCTTAGAAGTCCCTGGTTGCATGCATTCTGTAACGGATTGTTCGGATACCGAATCTTTTTTAGCTGCTGATCTTAGCAACATTTGAGGGTTTGCTAAAATCAGCTGCTGATCCGCCGGAATGCTCTGTTGTTCTTTTGATTTCGGTTGCGGGGTGTTCCCCTTTTGCTCCTTACCACCAGCGGCCTTTTTGCGCTTAGGGGACTCTTCTAATAGCTTACGACTATTAAACTGCGAGTCCAGCGCAGAGAGGAGATCATCAGCTCGGCGAAAACTATCTCTAGCAACTCCGAAACAGCTAATCAGCCCCATCAGGCCGCCTTTAGTTTGGCGCATGAACGATTTCATCTCGTTCGCAACCTCGACACAAGCGTCACAACAAAACTGCAAATTGGGCCCCTTCGAAAGGTCATCACTTGTCCGGCCAGTAAAACCAGCGCACTTGGTGTGCACCATATTTTCACACAGCCAGCAAGTCATATTTGACTGGTCAGCCCTGATTACGAGGCTGCATTTTTTTGCAGAAGCAGACTAAATTTTTATTATTCATTTTATATTTATTGGGACCACTGTACCAAGAAAGCAAATTGAAATTTATAAACGAGCAGTTATAAGTACCGCAAGAGCGCAGAAACTGCACGCTTAGAACTTTCAAAGCAAAGAGAGCAAGAGAGCGGGAGCGTAAATATGTTAAAGTGCATGCACAAAAGAGAAACAGCGGGGATATAAATAGGATAGAAAACACAGATAAGAATTACGAAAAACTAAAACAATTTATTAGTATCAATACAAAGTGCACTCGCGAAGCGAACGGAGTTTAAATTTATGTTTAAATAACCGAAAGAGAATTTAATGTTGTTTTTATAAAACCCACCGATGGGAATAAACGAAAACAAAATACAAAATTCGAAGCGCAGAAAAAAAACACGACCGTTCACTTTGAAAGTCAAAGTAGTATTTGTGGGGGCTTTGGTTTCGGTTTGGTCTCTTTAACCAGTTCTGGTTGAGTTTCTGCTAGGAGAGCAAATCTGTTGTTATTGGATCTCCCGGGTAATTCGTTGTCTCTTTGGACACGGTTTATTTTCGGCTTTTTACCCACCGCGGTGTTAATTTGGATGTAGCGATCCATGCCGGTCTGTATGGCCGGTCCCGCTTGTTGAATATTGTTTGGGTTTTTGTTTTGCTGTCATATTTTTAGTAGATGTTGTATTTGTCAGTCGATTCCGCGATAAGAACCGTTGCTGTGGGAGTTGTTGGTTTTGCTGTTGTTGCTGTAGCTGTTGCTGTTACTTTTAGTGCGATTGCAGAAGTTTTACCGGCGCCAAGGGTCGATTCTGATGGGTCGATGAGAACTCCTCGTATGTGAACGGGCGTTGGAATGATGCCAGTCGATTTGTGGAACATCTGGCTGAAGGAATGCCTCGGATTCGGTTTATGCACACCTCGTGGGATGTGTGGTGCATTTCATTGTGATGCCATACCACTATAAAGCGTGTTATAGGGTGTGCGTAGGGCAGTACGATTTGTTGTTGGCTGTTTAAGTTTTCCGCTCGTCCGCAAATCCGGAGAAGCTTGTGGTGATCTAGAAAAATGTTCAAACTTATTAGTTTGGACTTGCGGTGAATACATTTACCTCGATCCAAGCATTGCATCTCCGACCCAAACTCGGAAGCCTGTGCTTAGTGCCATAGGATGATTTATGCTTGTTGCTTGTGCACCTTTGCTCGTAGTCGCTCCATGTAAAGTAAGAAAACGGCAAGAGCACGATACAATCTACTCCAGTCTGAGAAGTAATCTTCGTTTAGGAGGGGTCGAAGCGTTCCAGCTTAGGGCGGTTTTGGAGTCGGACCAGTACCAGCAAGATTTTATTTGAAGTCGTGAGTTGCTGAAGATCTGCTTGCTGAGTCTTGCTCCGATAAACGCGGCTTGAAGCTCCATCCTGGGAATCGATACTGGACTAAGAGGGGCTACTTTCGCCTTCGATGCCGCAAAACTTAGGTAAGTTGACTTGCCGTGGCATATGCGCAGATAGCAGACCGCTGCGTAAGCCATTTCGCTGGCGTGGAGAAATGTGTGCAGCTGCACATCACATACGTGGTCATCTGAATGGAAGTAGCATCTTGGAATTTGTATCGCTGCAAGAATCGGCAACGAGCGTTTTCATTGTGCCCACGAGCTCGAATGGTAGGCGTTCATCCCAGTTGATCGAGCTTCGCCATACTTCTTGTGTCCTCCAGCTTGCGGAGGACATCTTCCGCATTCGCGGCCGTTGGGTAGATGTTCTGGAAGCGCTCTGCATTGGCGTTGCGGATATAGTGCGCGATAAATGGGGCGCAATTAATTCCGAATGTAAGGGCGCTCATAGAGTATATTGAAGTTTGTCCAGCTTTTCGCCGTGGTCCCACCACAGGAACCTTTGTGTGTGTGCATCCGTAGGTCGGACTCTTATCTGATGGAACATCTCTGCTATAAGTGGTTGCAGCAGGTCAGGTCCTCGGTGCAAATAGTCGTTAAGGCATTTCCCGTTGGATTGGGCGGCGGCATCCCAAACTACGCGAACTCTTCCCGGCTTGTTAAGGTTGATAGTTATGAAGGTGGGCAGATACGCCCGCTCGTTTTGTTCGGCGATCTCCTTTGAAGTTAACTTGCGTCCACTTCTTTTTGAGCTTGCTCTCTCAGCTCGCTTTGCTTGAGGAACTTGCGTTGCAGGCACTTAAGCCTCTTGAATGCGTTCGTGTAACTCTCGGTTAGTGGTGCGTCGGCATCCTTCCAGGTCAGACCGACTTCATATCGTCCATCGTTGAAAACGGCCATGCCAAATGTTTGCTTTATGGCTTCGTATAAGTCAGCATCTAGTTGGCCGCAGCTACAAACGTGTACATTAACCCGCTCTGTTGCTGGTCCGCTTGTGTTGCAGCTTTGTAGTGTCCATCCTAGCCTTGTTTTCGACGCTATGGGCTGATTCCTTGCTCCTTCCCGTATCTTGAGGGGCACAGCCAAATGCCAATTGTTGGCACCGATGAGAACAGTGGGGCGAGCATTTTTATATGATTCGATTGGGAGTCCTCTTAGATATTGAAATCTAGAGCTCGCTCATATCGACTGATTGCGCGGGCAGGTTAAGGCGCTCTACGCTGTGTGCATCCGTCAACTTGAACTTATATCCGGTGCGAGCGTTGGATATGTTGAGTGAGGCTCGTTCGGATGCATGGTCGGTGTGCGTAGTATTGTTCGTCCACCTTAGGCAAAGGAATTGCCTGACGCCCTTCACGTTCAGTTGCTCGAAGACCTTTCTGTCGATAAGGGTGACGGAGGAGCCCTCGTCTAGAAATGCAAAGGTATGTAGTGATTGTTGATTGTAATGAATATTTATTGGAACAATGCGGAAATTTGTGTTTTCCATATGCCGATGAGTGTGAGCAGTCCGTTATGGTGGTGAGGTATTTCGTCGGTGATGTCGGACGTTATAGCTGGCCGCAACGCGTCTTGTTGTAGCCCTCTTTGACTACAGCCGTTGATGCCACACACTTTTCTCATGAAGCACTGTCGACGATGCCGGTTTAGGCAATTATGGCATAGTTTATTGACGCGTATAACGCGTAGCCTTTCCTCCAGGGCCATAGACTCGAACTCCGGGCAGTTATGAAGTTTGTGGTCCGCGCTTTGGCAAGCTATGCACTTGGCTCTGCTATCTTCGTGATCCGTTTCCTCCGTATGGCAGTGCAGAGTGACGTTCCTCGTGTTGTAAAACGGCGTCGTAACCTTGCTGGCTGCCTCAGCAATTTCGTAGAGCCATTCACTAAGGATCCGTACTGATGATGAGTCTCCGTTCCTGGCATACATTGCCCACTGCAGCTTGAGTTGGGAGGGCAGCTTGTTCACGAGCTCTTGCACGAGCATGGGGTTGCTCATGTGGTCCTTAACTTCGCACGCTTCCATCGTCGAGTAAACGTTACGTACGCCTAGAGCGTATTCAATAAGTGACTCTAGCTTGTCCCTGGGAGGCGGGAGTTGTTTGATCTTGTTGAGCACCGAGCGGAGAATAAGTTCGGGACGCCCAAAGCACATTTGCAGAGTTTTTATGATTTTGGCACCATTGCCGATAGCATTAACTTGCTCTGGACTACATTCCTGGCTTGGCCCTTGAGGCTTGCTTGCAGGCGCATAAGATTTTCCGCTTGCGTGTAGCCTGCGATCTCGGTACTGGTTTGGTAGCTACTGAAGAACAGTGGCCAACTTTCGGGCTTGCCGTCGAACGTGGGCAACTCTCTAGGGATCACTTGGCGGGCAGCGATTTGTGCGGCGCTTGGTGCGTTCTGCGCACCCTGCCAGTCCCACATGATCGGTGTGCTTGTCGCCCCGTGCGTCCCATCGTTGAAAACGGCCATGCCAAATGTTTGCTTTATGGCTTCGTATAAGTCAGCATCTAGTTGGCCGCAGCTACAAACGTGTACATTAACCCGCTCTGTTGCTGGTCCGCTTGTGTTGCAGCTTTGTAGTGTCCATCCTAGCCTTGTTTTCGACGCTATGGGCTGATTCCTTGCTCCTTCCCGTATCTTGAGGGGCACAGCCAAATGCCAATTGTTGGCACCGATGAGAACAGTGGGGCGAGCATTTTTATATGATTCGATTGGGAGTCCTCTTAGATATTGAAATCTCGAGCTCGCTCATATCGACTGATTGCGCGGGCAGGTTAAGGCGCTCTACGCTGTGTCCGTCAACTTGAACTTATATCCGGTGCGAGCGTTGGATATGTTGAGTGAGGCTCGTTCGGATGCATGGTCGGTGTGCGTAGTATTGTTCGTCCACCTTAGGCAAAGGAATTGTCTGACGCCCTTCACGTTCAGTTGCTCGAAGACCTTTCTGTCGATAAGGGTGACGGAGGAGCCCTCGTCTAGAAATGCAAAGGTATGTAGTGATTGTTGATTGTAATGAATATTTATTGGAACAATGCGCAAATTTGTGTTTTCCATATGCCGATGAGTGTGGAGAAGTCCGTTTTGGTGGTGAGGGACTTCGTCGGTGATGTCGGACGTTATAGCTGGCCGCAACGCGTCTGGTTGTAGCCTTGATGCCGCACACTTTTCTCAGGAAGCACTGTCGACGATGCCGGTTTAGGCAACTGTGGCATAGTTTATTGACGCTTATAACGCGTAGCCCTTCCTCCAGGGCCATAGACTCGAACTCCGGGCAGTTATGGTCCGCGCTTTGGCAAGCTATGCACTTGGCTCTGCTATCTTCGTGATCCGTTTCCTCCGAGTGGTAGTGCAGAGTGGCGTTCCTCGTGTTGTAGAACGGCGTCGTAACCTTGCTGGCATACATTGCAGCTTGAGTTGGGAGGGCAGTTTGTCCACGAGCTCTTGTACGAGCATCGGGTTGGTCATGTGGTCCTTAAGTTCGCACGCTTTCATTGTCGAGTAAACGTTACGTACGGCTCTAGCTTGTCGCTGGGAGGCGGGAGTTGTTTGACCTTGTTGAGCACAGAGCGGAGAATAAGTCGGAGAATAAGTCGCCCAAAGCACATTTGCAGAGTTTTTATGATTTCTGGCACCATTGCCGGTAGCATTAACTTGCTCTGGACTACATTCCTGGCTTGGCCCTTGAGGTTTGCTTGCAGGCGCATAAGATTTTCCGCTTGAGTGTAGCCTGCGATCTCGGTACTGGTTTGGTAGCTACTGAAGAACAGTGTCCAGCTTTCGGGGTTGCCGTCGAAATTGGGCAACTCTCTAGGGATCGCTTGGCGGGCAGCGATTTGTGCGGCGCTTGGTGCGTTCTGCGCGGACGGGGTTTTATAAGTTTGGAGGTTTGGAACGCACTTGCCTGAACCCTGCCAGTCCCACATGGTCGGTGTGTTTGTCGCCCCGTGCGTCCGCGCGATTGAGGTTATGTTTGCAGACGGTTCTCGATTCGCACTCACTACACTTGTTGAGGTTATACACATGTGTGGCAGTCCCGCGTGGTGCAAGTTGTGTGTGGGGTTGCTGTATGGTTTTAAAGCCGTGTCGTTAATTGTTGGCCATTTCTTACATGTCGTGAGAGTCCACTTGCCAGCCATCGTAGTGGTGTTCGTTGTCAGGGTGGGAACCATTCCTTAGACTGTTCTCACTGTTGAGGTTAGGTAACCCAGGTCAACGAGTGAGTTTTCTGCCGCCGGTGACGAGGACGCTTGGGGTTTACCCGCTTGCAGTGGGTTCTCATAATCGTGGAGGAGGTCTGTTGTAGCTCTGGCAGCTGTTGTATCATGCAGCTTGTTACTGCACTCGCAGCTCCAGCTAACGCCGGTGCCAGCGTTGTGGGCGCCGACGCACGCAAAATGATACCATGAGCTGGCAGCATTGTGCCATTCGGTCATCATCCTCCAGTTTATATTTTCTGCAGTGAAACGTTCCGCTCGGCGTTTCGTTATCTGGCATCTTCACGTGGTGGTTATCTCACTTATATGTATGTATTATGTCACCAAAAATTTTTTACATATAAGTGTTCCTTGGCTAGTTGGGACGTTTTAAAGAATGTTGAGTTGCCTGGCTTCGAATACGCTTTTAACAGCGCCCAAATGAATACACGAGGTTAATGTGCAATGATTTACTTTATTTTCACTATTTGGTGCGCTTTAAAACGTCGTCTCCGAATATCAGCAGCAAACTGTCGCTCGCTTTGCATGGCTGTACGTCGCGGCCTCACATACACCAAAGCTCCGCAAGTAACAGTTCTGTTATGCAGCTGATTTGGAGATGGAATACCCTTTAATCGGGCTTATTGGTTTGAGGCAAGATTCCGGCGGCAACAGGGGGCTTAGTACAACTCGCAAGCCCTTGCTACTTTTTAGTTGGTACGTGTAGTAGTATTTCTTAGCTTCTTCCAGGTATTTAGTCACAGCTCGGAAATATTCTTCAGATTTGGAACAACATGAAAATTTCCATCCCCGACAATTTTGTTGACCAGGGCGATCGAGCTTTTCTGTAAATTGGTGGGGGCTTTGGTTTCGGTTTGGTCTCTTTAACCAGTTCTGGTTGAGTTTCTGCTAGGAGAGCAAATCTGTTGTTATTGGATCTCCCGGGTAATTCGTTGTCTCTTTGGACACGGTTTATTTTCGGCTTTTTACCCACCGCGGTGTTAATTTGGATGTAGCGATCCATGCCGGTCTGTATGGCCGGTCCCGCTTGTTGAATATTGTTTGGGTTTTTGTTTTGCTGTCATATTTTTAGTAGATGTTGTATTTGTCAGTCGATTCCGCGATAAGAACCGTTGCTGTGGGAGTTGTTGGTTTTGCTGTTGTTGCTGTAGCTGTTGCTGTTACTTTTAGTGCGATTGCAGAAGTTTTACCGGCGCCAAGGGTCGATTCTGATGGGTCGATGAGAACTCCTCGTATGTGAACGGGCGTTGGAATGATGCCAGTCGATTTGTGGAACATCTGGCTGAAGGAATGCCTCGGATTCGGTTTATGCACACCTCGTGGGATGTGTGGTGCATTTCATTGTGATGCCATACCACTATAAAGCGTGTTATAGGGTGTGCGTAGGGCAGTACGATTTGTTGTTGGCTGTTTAAGTTTTCCGCTCGTTCGCAAATCCGGAGAAGCTTGTGGTGATCTAGAAAAATGTTCAAACTTATTAGTTTGGACTTGCGGTGAATACATTTACCTCGATCCAAGCATTGCATCTCCGACCCAAACTCGGAAGCCTGTGCTTAGTGCCATAGGATGATTTATGCTTGTTGCTTGTGCACCTTTGCTCGTAGTCGCTCCATGTAAAGTAAGAAAACGGCAAGAGCACGATACAATCTACTCCAGTCTGAGAAGTAATCTTCGTTTAGGAGGGGTCGAAGCGTTCCAGCTTAGGGCGGTTTTGGAGTCGGACCAGTACCAGCAAGATTTTATTTGAAGTCGTGAGTTGCTGAAGATCTGCTTGCTGAGTCTTGCTCCGATAAACGCGGCTTGAAGCTCCATCCTGGGAATCGATACTGGACTAAGAGGGGCTACTTTCGCCTTCGATGCCGCAAAACTTAGGTAAGTTGACTTGCCGTGGCATATGCGCAGATAGCAGACCGCTGCGTAAGCCATTTCGCTGGCGTGGAGAAATGTGTGCAGCTGCACATCACATACGTGGTCATCTGAATGGAAGTAGCATCTTGGAATTTGTATCGCTGCAAGAATCGGCAACGAGCGTTTTCATTGTGCCCACGAACTCGAATGGTAGGCGTTCATCCCAGTTGATCGAGCTTCGCCATACTTCTTGTGTCCTCCAGCTTGCGGAGGACACCTTCCGCATTCGCGGCCGTTGGGTAGATGTTCTGGAAGCGCTCTGCATTGGCGTTGCGGATATAGTGCGCGATAAATGGGGCGCAATTAATTCCGAATGTAAGGGCGCTCATAGAGTATATTGAAGTTTGTCCAGCTTTTCGCCGTGGTCCCACCACAGGAACCTTTGTGTGTGTGCATCCGTAGGTCGGACTCTTATCTGATGGAACATCTCTGCTATAAGTGGTTGCAGCAGGTCAGGTCCTCGGTGCAAATAGCCGTTAAGGCATTTCCCGTTGGATTGGGCGGCGGCATCCCAAACTACGCGAACTCTTCCCGGCTTGTTAAGGTTGATAGTTATGAAGGTGGGCAGATACGCCCGCTCGTTTTGTTCGGCGATCTCCTTTGAAGTTAACTTGCGTCCACTTCTTTTTGAGCTTGCTCTCTCAGCTCGCTTTGCTTGAGGAACTTGCGTTGCAGGCACTTAAGCCTCTTGAATGCGTTCGTGTAACTCTCGGTTAGTGGTGCGTCGGCATCCTTCCAGGTCAGACCGACTTCATATCGTCCATCGTTGAAAACGGCCATGCCAAATGTTTGCTTTATGGCTTCGTATAAGTCAGCATCTAGTTGGCCGCAGCTACAAACGTGTACATTAACCCGCTCTGTTGCTGGTCCGCTTGTGTTGCAGCTTTGTAGTGTCCATCCTAGCCTTGTTTTCGACGCTATGGGCTGATTCCTTGCTCCTTCCCGTATCTTGAGGGGCACAGCCAAATGCCAATTGTTGGCACCGATGAGAACAGTGGGGCGAGCATTTTTATATGATTCGATTGGGAGTCCTCTTAGATATTGAAATCTCGAGCTCGCTCATATCGACTGATTGCGCGGGCAGGTTAAGGCGCTCTACGCTGTGTGCATCCGTCAACTTGAACTTATATCCGGTGCGAGCGTTGGATATGTTGAGTGAGGCTCGTTCGGATGCATGGTCGGTGTGCGTAGTATTGTTCGTCCACCTTAGGCAAAGGAATTGCCTGACGCCCTTCACGTTCAGTTGCTCGAAGACCTTTCTGTCGATAAGGGTGACGGAGGAGCCCTCGTCTAGAAATGCAAAGGTATGTAGTGATTGTTGATTGTAATGAATATTTATTGGAACAATGCGGAAATTTGTGTTTTCCATATGCCGATGAGTGTGAGCAGTCCGTTATGGTGGTGAGGTATTTCGTCGGTGATGTCGGACGTTATAGCTGGCCGCAACGCGTCTTGTTGTAGCCCTCTTTGACTACAGCCGTTGATGCCACACACTTTTCTCATGAAGCACTGTCGACGATGCCGGTTTAGGCAATTATGGCATAGTTTATTGACGCGTATAACGCGTAGCCTTTCCTCCAGGGCCATAGACTCGAACTCCGGGCAGTTATGAAGTTTGTGGTCCGCGCTTTGGCAAGCTATGCACTTGGCTCTGCTATCTTCGTGATCCGTTTCCTCCGTATGGCAGTGCAGAGTGACGTTCCTCGTGTTGTAAAACGGCGTCGTAACCTTGCTGGCTGCCTCAGCAATTTCGTAGAGCCATTCACTAAGGATCCGTACTGATGATGAGTCTCCGTTCCTGGCATACATTGCCCACTGCAGCTTGAGTTGGGAGGGCAGCTTGTTCACGAGCTCTTGCACGAGCATGGGGTTGCTCATGTGGTCCTTAACTTCGCACGCTTCCATCGTCGAGTAAACGTTACGTACGCCTAGAGCGTATTCAATAAGTGACTCTAGCTTGTCCCTGGGAGGCGGGAGTTGTTTGATCTTGTTGAGCACCGAGCGGAGAATAAGTTCGGGACGCCCAAAGCACATTTGCAGAGTTTTTATGATTTTGGCACCATTGCCGATAGCATTAACTTGCTCTGGACTACATTCCTGGCTTGGCCCTTGAGGCTTGCTTGCAGGCGCATAAGATTTTCCGCTTGCGTGTAGCCTGCGATCTCGGTACTGGTTTGGTAGCTACTGAAGAACAGTGGCCAACTTTCGGGCTTGCCGTCGAACGTGGGCAACTCTCTAGGGATCACTTGGCGGGCAGCGATTTGTGACGGCGCTTGGTGCGTTCTGCGCACCCTGCCAGTCCCACATGATCGGTGTGCTTGTCGCCCCGTGCGTCCCATCGTTGAAAACGGCCATGCCAAATGTTTGCTTTATGGCTTCGTATAAGTCAGCATCTAGTTGGCCGCAGCTACAAACGTGTACATTAACCCGCTCTGTTGCTGGTCCGCTTGTGTTGCAGCTTTGTAGTGTCCATCCTAGCCTTGTTTTCGACGCTATGGGCTGATTCCTTGCTCCTTCCCGTATCTTGAGGGGCACAGCCAAATGCCAATTGTTGGCACCGATGAGAACAGTGGGGCGAGCATTTTTATATGATTCAATTGGGAGTCCTCTTAGATATTGAAATCTCGAGCTCGCTCATATCGACTGATTGCGCGGGCAGGTTAAGGCGCTCTACGCTGTGTGCATCCGTCAACTTGAACTTATATCCGGTGCGAGCGTTGGATATGTTGAGTGAGGCTCGTTCGGATGCATGGTCGGTGTGCGTAGTATTGTTCGTCCACCTTAGGCAAAGGAATTGCCTGACGCCCTTCACGTTCAGTTGCTCGAAGACCTTTCTGTCGATAAGGGTGACGGAGGAGCCCTCGTCTAGAAATGCAAAGGTATGTAGTGATTGTTGATTGTAATGAATATTTATTGGAACAATGAGGAAATTTGTGTTTTCCATATGCCGATGAGTGTGAGCAGTCCGTTATGGTGGTGAGGTATTTCGTCGGTGATGTCGGACGTTATAGCTGGCCGCAACGCGTCTTGTTGTAGCCCTCTTTGACTGCAGCCGTTGATGCCACACACTTTTCTCATGAAGCACTGTCGACGATGCCGGTTTAGGCAATTATGGCATAGTTTATTGACGCGTATAACGCGTAGCCTTTCCTCCAGGGCCATAGACTCGAACTCCGGGCAGTTATGAAGTTTGTGGTCCGCGCTTTGGCAAGCTATGCACTTGGCTCTGCTATCTTCGTGATCCGTTTCCTCCGTATGGTAGTGCAGAGTGGCGTTCCTCGTGTTGTAAAACGGCGTCGTAACCTTGCTGGCTGCCTCAGCAATTTCGTAGAGCCATTCACTAAGGATCCGTACTGATGATGAGTCTCCGTTCCTGGCATACATTGCCCACTGCAGCTTGAGTTGGGAGGGCAGCTTGTTCACGAGCTCTTGCACGAGCATGGGGTTGCTCATGTGGTCCTTAACTTCGCACGCTTCCATCGTCGAGTAAACGTTACGTACGCCTAGAGCGTATTCAATAAGTGACTCTAGCTTGTCCCTGGGAGGCGGGAGTTGTTTGATCTTGTTGAGCACCGAGCGGAGAATAAGTTCGGGACGCCCAAAGCACAATTGCAGAGTTTTTATGATTTTGGCACCATTGCCGATAGCATTAACTTGCTCTGGACTACATTCCTGGCTTGGCCCTTGAGGCTTGCTTGCAGGCGCATAAGATTTTCCGCTTGCGTGTAGCCTGCGATCTCGGTACTGGTTTGGTAGCTACTGAAGAACAGTGGCCAACTTTCGGGCTTGCCGTCGAACGTGGGCAACTCTCTAGGGATCACTTGGCGGGCAGCGATTTGTGCGGCGCTTGGTGCGTTCTGCGCACCCTGCCAGTTCCACATGATCGGTGTGCTTGTCGCCCCGTGCGTCCGCGCGATTGAGGTTATGTTTGCAGGCGGTTCTCGATTCGCACTCGCTACACTTGTTGAGGTTATACACGTGTGAGGTGGCAGTACCGCGTGGTGCAAGTTGCGTGTGGGGTTGCTGTATGGTGTTAAAGCCGTGTCGTTAATTGTAGGCCATTTCTTACATGTCGTGGGAGTCCACTTGCCAGCCACCGTAGTGGTGTTCTTTGTCAGGGTGGAAACCCTTCCTAGGCCTGTGCTCACTGTTGAGGTTATGTAACTCAGGTCAACGAGTAAGTTTTCTGCCGCCGGTGACGAGGACGCTTGGGGTTTACCCGCTTGCAGTGGGTTCTCATAATCGAGGAGGAGGTCTGTTGTAGCTCTGGCAGCTGTTGTATCATGCAGCTTGTTACTGCACTCGCAGCTCCAGTTAACGCCGGTGCCGGCGTTGTTGGCGCCGACCCACGCAAAATGATACCATGAGCTGCAGCGGCAGCATTGTACCATTCGGTCGTCATCCCCCAGTTTACATTTTCTACAGTGAAACGTTCCGCTCGGCGTTTCGGTATCTGGCATCTTCACATGGTGGTTATCACTTATATGTATGTATTATGTCATTAAAGATTTTTCACATATAAGTGTTCCTTGGCTAGTTGAGACGTTTTAAAGAATGTTGAGTTGCCTGGCTGCGAATACGCTTTTAACAGTGCCCAAATGAATACACGAAGTTAATGTTCAATGATTTAATTTATTTTCACTATTTGGTGCGCTTTAAAACGTCGTCTCCGAATATCAGCAGCTAACTGTCGCTCGCTTTGCATGGCTGTACGTCGCGGCCTCACATACACCAAAGCTCCGCAAGTAACGGTTTTGTTATGCAGCTGATTTGCTGCGGGCGCAGCAACGACGACCGGGAGCACCCGACACCATTCGACAAAGACGCCAGCGACGACGAGGAAGGACGCGGAGAACAGGCGCCCTATGTCGAGGACGCCAGCGGCAACGGGAGCGAGGATGCGTACTCAATGAGCAGCCGGAGTACGACGGCGACCCACAGAAAGGTGCGGCACACTACGTGAACACGGGCGAGCACCGTTGCGGGTACCACTAGGGGTCCTGGATGTACCTCCTCAGAAAGAGCTGGGAGATGATCCAGATCGAAGCACCGTATCGGCCACCCCATGACCCGATCGTGACCTTCCCGCCGTCCCCCGTATTCCTGTACATCGTGGGGCCCGACGAAGCCGAGGCAGCCGAGGATCTAGGAGTCCAGATGGAACGCCCCGTCGACCTCACCTGCACGCAGGATGAAGAGATGCCACCGATGCCGCCCACAACACTCTCCGTCGGGACATCCACCATGCAGGATGAGCCCTATCCCACGTGCTACCCCACGGGCAAGGCGATGGAGTGGGAGTCGGAACCCAGCGACGACGAGGAGAACACCGAGCAGCGTTTTAGACGGAAGGAGCCCACATCCACACCAACAACACCAACATCCCGTTCATCGGACACCTCGATGGAGATGTCGCCCACGACCCTCAACCTCCTCTTGGGGCAAACCTCCCCGGAAATGGAGAAACTATGGTGGGAGTCGCCATCCGGGTGGGACTCGGGCGAGGTCGCTGTCCAAAGCGACAGAGACGAGGGCCGCAGTCTGGCAAGTCATCTGCACACGACGCCCTGCAGCCCGCACCGCACGACAGCGCTTCAGGAAGGTTCCTACCAGGTCACCCTAAAACCGAACGGCGCAGGAAATATTTATTTTCTTCCCCGAAGTAGGGAGGGGATGTAACGCCCTAAATCAATGGCGCACAAACCATATTTAGTCTTCATAATCATTATAATCGTAGTCATAAGTTTTGTTATTAGCATTAAGATCGGACATGAAGTCCCGTGGAATTAAGGTAAAAAGCTAAACCCCGTAGACTCCGAGAAATATCCGGAGTTTAGTACCCTCGTAGGCTCCGAGATTAACCGGAGTGTAGTACCGAGAATATCCAGATTGTAGAACCCTCTTAGCCTCCGAGACTATACGGAGGGTAGAAACCTCGTAGACTCCGAGGACATCCGGAGTGTAGGACACCCGTAGATTCCGAGTCCAACCGGAGTAGATAAAACCCGCCGTCCCCGCAGCCAACTCCAGTCGGAATCATCCCAGTTTACCAACAAGCAGTGCGATCGCCCTCTCAGTACCCCGTTCTGCCACCAGAGGGCATTCTCAGCGAGACTCCTCCCAGTTCCCCACCAAGCAGTGCGATCGCTCTCTCAGTACCTCGTTCTGCCACCAGAGGGCGTCGCGAACTGGATCCTCCCGGGTTTCGCGTCAAGCAGCGTAGTAGGCCCTAGCACCACCCCAGGCCGCCTGGCGGTGTCCTAAAGTACATATCGGGTCGTCAACCTTGCGGTACTCTCGGATACGACTGGAAACTGTGCGGAAACCTTTACGATCGGTAGCCGCCATCGAATAGCACCCGTTTCGAGGCGTCTACCACCTCCCATACAAATTCCCACTACAGGTTCCACCCTTCTATATAAATTTCTTGTTTAGGTTCCTTGGCCCCGATTGAGGTTTTACCCCGGCCAGGGAACTGCGTGACACAGTTTACCGTTCGACCTTGTTTGCCCTTGCCGTATGAGGGTCCAAGGTCCGTACATTTCCCGTTTGACCTGAATGCCCTTATTTTCTCCGACATTCTCGCTTCCTTCGCTATTGCCGAGCCGCTATCGGGATTTGTGGGGAGTTTAAGACTCCTCACATTAAACTTTCTGCAAAACTTGGAGTTCATATTCATGCTAAAGTCACTGTTGTCGTTCAGATCTGGGCAATCCCCGCCCCATAGAGAGCTTTCAACTTTCGAGCCAGCGAGTAATCTTTACTTTGTGTAAACATATATTGTCCGAACATGGCAAAGTACGGAGAAGTTCCGGTGCTGTTATGGATGGCTTACCTCAGCTATGCTTGTATGTCTGCTAAGTGTTACAATCCATCGTGAGTGGTCGTCCTGCAGCATATTCTCAAATTCCTGGGATACAAACTGTCAGCAGTTGTCCTTGTGGATCGTTTCTGGAACTTCAAATTGTGTGAATATTCCTTTTTGCAGGAATCGGATTACGGCTGTCGATGTGTCTTTCAACATCGCTTTAAGCTACACAAGCTTGGTTAGGTGATCCAACGCAATAAACAACATGGGATTTCCTCGGCATGACCGCGATTACTTTCCTAGGAAATCCAGGTACATTTTTTGAATGGGCCGATCTGTCCGTTTTTCCTTGCCACCATTGGTCGCTTTATCTGCGTTGTGTGTTTATTCTCCTTGCAGTTTTCACACGCTGCCACAAATTGTCGGACCTCAGCTACCAAATTTGGTCAGTAATACAATTTTTGGAGTCTTGCTAAGGTCTTGGCCATACCTCCGTGCATTGCAATGTTGGCGTAGTGAGCTTGCTGGATTAGAGTCGTTGTCAATGCTTCAGGAATCACCCAATTGATATTTAAATTAATCATTTTTTCTCTATTGAAGTATGTTTTCTTGATTAGAAGTCCTTTTTCCACACGTAAGTCCGGAAACTTATCCGTTCCATGCCCTTCGACTAATTGTATTCTTTCCAGGAATTCGGGACTCTCAAGCTCCGTTGTGTTAAAGTAGAAGAACTCGTTCGGCCGAGATAGCATGTAGGCCACGACGTTGTCCTTCTCTTTTCGGTGCTTAATATCGAAGTCAAATGCATGTAATGCTTATGACCACCGCGCCAGTCTCCAGGTATTGTGAAAGCGGTTAATGGCCGGCTTTTTTTATCGAGTTCCACTTGCCAAAATGCGTGCTTTTAATCCATACTGCTAATGAAAATCGTCTTCTCTACCGGGCTTGAGATCGACTGAATATTTTGTAATGGGTAAGCAACCTTTACTGTAAGTGTATTCAGCTTCCTTGCGTCCAAGCACAGCCTATTCATTCCAGGTTTCTGTTTCAGTGTCGTTCGGTTATTCCAGGGACTTTCACTTCACTTAATGACTCCTAACCGTAGCATTTCATCGATTTCTGCAAACTGTAGTTATTGCTTTGCCTGAGAAACTGGAAATAATCTCTCCTTGACGGGTACAGCTCCTTAAACAAACTGGATCGAGTGTTCTTCCACCTTGGTAAGTTCGTATGTCAGTTACTCGACCTGCCCAGGGGATAGGATATGTCCTTCTACCGCCTCTCCTTTCGCCATAAATTCGGATTCCACCTGGTGTAAGGATTCCACACCCACTACCTCTGGTGCCAATTTGAATTTCCTCCATAAATGTATTTGTTTCAAGGAACGACAAAGGAATATCGGCTATCGATGTGCTAACCCATTGAACGAGATGATGGGTTGAATCTTTCACACTACTCGGTGCTGAGTACCTCTTGCTGATTTCATGATCGATTGTGACCACTCTAATCTCAGTCCTTACCTTTCCAATAATTCTAGGCAACCTTCCCCGACCAAGCTGACTGATGCCCCAGAATCCGAGAGACCCACGATCTCCAGATCTTCTTTCTTGACCTTTGCGAATGGTCTATTGTCGCCTTCCACAGCAGCTCTGATGGCCGAACAAATCATCCTCCTTCCGTCTTTCGCTGCTGACTTATCCTACGGGCTCTGGCAATTTTTGGATGAATGTTCCTGTCTGGGCTACGTGTCCCCAATGTTCGGTTCCTGTCCGCTTGGTAGAAAGACTTTCTTTAGAGATACTTTCTAATTAGAAAAATTTGAAGAAAAAATCAAAAATATAAATATAAAAAAGAAAGGAGGTAGGGCATGCCAAATAGTGTTAAGGATATAATTTAAATCTGAAGAAAATTAAGGAGAAGTTTAGAGTTGATTCGGAATAGGGGACCAGCACAACAATATCGACATCGCTTCATTGTTTTTAGTAATATATGTATAGAAATCGAAATGTTGTTGTTTTGTAATAGCTGCAAGGGTATTTACAGTTCGGTTATTACTTCTACCACTCACTGTGTCGGATCTTGAATTATCTAATAAGAATGGATTTTCACCCTTTAATTCCCCTTACTGTTCAAATTTTCTACTTCTCTCTTCGACCAAAAACCAATCAGCATTTTCTGACTTAAACCTCGGTTCATTTGGGGGTCATCCGGTTTAAGGAGTTCGGATGCGAAACCCGAAGCTCGCACTCTGGAGCGCGGACGTTTCGAGAAGCGAGCGAGGGAGTGCAAGAGGGGCGAGAGCGAAAGCTCGGAGAGCTCAGTGAACAGCGCTGATGCAGTGGGCCACTGACCTAAACATTCCGCCCCCCTTGCAACTACTCGGGTTGCAACATAGCCTGGTTGCTCTTCTCACGGCTGGTGGCAGGCTCCGGACACGACCCACCCAAACACGGTGCTCTGGGATGATGGAGATCGTCGCGGGGAGATAGAACCGCTCGTCAGCCAGCGTAATGTCCCGAAAGTGGGTCCTTACCGCGTCGCTCAGCTCCCTGATTGGAGTGCGGATGCGCACGTGAGGCTCTATTTTAAAAATCACGTCGAGCCGGACAGCGCTGTCGATTCTGGACCCCACGGTTGGGGACCCCACTGGTTGGCAAGCGCAAACTCGACGCTAGCGAAGCGTCGATGCAGCTCATAGGCGTACACGGGTCGCAGTGTCGAAGACTCGACTCCCGGTCTCTAAACGCACCAAAGCCGTCGGGAGGAGGTTGATGCTGTGCCGCTGTAGGAGGGACGTTAAGGACGGAGCGGCGACCGCGGGCTGCGTGGCACCCCGACGAGTAGCAGAAAATTGCTACGGAGTGTCGGATGAGTACCGTGGGGTGGCGGACGAGGGCCGAGGAGCGGCTGAAGAATGCCCTGGAGTGGCGGACGAGGGCCGAGGAGCGGCTCAGGAGTGTTGTGGAGTGGCAACGGATCTCTGCAACCGGCGTGCTGCCGGGCGGGACTGCCCCGTGCAGTGCGGATGTCGACCACACGAACATGGCCAATGGATCCTGGAAACACCGCGTCGATTCTGCCTAATCGCCACTCATTGGACGGAAGGTTGTCTTCCTTGACTACCACCATGTCCCCGGCACGGAGATTTCTTGTAGCGGTTCGCCACTTATTCCGCTTATGGAGTTCCTTGAGGTACTCCTCCTTCCATCGCAGACGAAATTGTTGATGAAGAGCCTTCAGGTGTTGCCAGCGGTTTATAATAGATGTGGTGTCGCTTTATCTCGGGTTCGACCATGGCGAGGAGGGGCCCTCCAACAAGAAAGTGCCCAGGCGTAAGTATCAACAGGTCAATGGGGACTTCGGACATCGGCGCGAGCGGACGCGAATTCAGGCATGCTTCGATCCTAGCTAAAAGCGTGGACAGCTCTTCGAACGTATATTTTCGCGTCGCCGTAGACTTGTAAAACAGGGTCTTGAAGCTCTAAACACCTGCTTCCCACAAGCCTCCCTTGTGGGGTGGTCCCCGAGGAATGAATTGCCAGAGCAGCTGCTGGTGACTATAGGCACCTGTCATAGCTTCTTTGAGAGCTTGGAGAGTAGGGCAGCCGCACCCACAAAGGTCTTCCCATTGTCCGACTGAACTTGACGGGGGCATCCTCTGCGGGACACGAAACGGGCGAAGGCGGCGAGAAACTTCTCAGTCGTGAGGTCGGAAGTAGGCTCTAAATGGATGGCCTTAGTGGCGAAGCACACGAACACCAGCACATACCCTTTCGTAATGAGACAGGCTCGTCCCGTGTAGTTTTTGATGTCGAAGGGACCGGCATAGTCCACACCGGTATATGTGAAAGGGCGCGAGAAGGACTTTCGTTCTTTGGGTAAGTCTCCCATCAATTGCGTTTGCAACCTCTTTTTGTTGATGATGCAGACCCTGCATGAATATATGACGGACTTGACCAAATTCCTCAGCCTCGGGATCCAGAACTTGGAACGGATCAGAGCTGATTGCCACCATGCAGCGTTATGCGATGCGTAAAATGGACGAGGAGTCGAGACAGATGGCAGTCGTATGGAAGGATGACAGGATGCCGTTCATCATACTGGAGAAGTTCGGAGGCCGTGACTCGGCCGCATGCTCTTATGAGCCCTTGGAAATCAATGAACGGGTTCAGGTTTTGGACAAGGCTGGATGCTGGCACTGACCGTTTTTGGCTTACGCAGCCAATTCCAAGGGTAAAGTGCCTGCGTTGCGTGACGGAAATCAGGAGACGCTCGGCCGACGCAATTTCAGGAGCTGTCAAGGGATCCTCAAACGGAGACATGAGCTTTCGCGAGCGCTGGATGAACCGATGAGCGTAAGCGAGGACTCGCAATGCCTTCAGGGGGGGCCTTCGCAACATGGACCTTGACTGCTCGCTTCTCGAGTTCAGTCACAGGGGGTTCATAGCCTTGAGTGGGCCACTCGCAGCGAGGCAACTGCAGCCAGGCTGGACCATGCCACCACAGCTGGCTGTCCGCAAGGTCTTGAAGCGCCACCCCCCGGCTAGCGACATCTGCCGGGTTATGCTCGGAGCGGGCGTGTGCCCATTTCTCCACCTCTGTGAGCTGGGTGATCTTGGTCACACGATTTGCCACGAACGTTGTCCAGTGGCACGCTGGCTTATGCAACCAGGCGAGAACAATCGTAGAGTCCGTCCGACAGTGCAGGGCGGACGCCTGCCCGGGCATCTTCGGAAAAACGGCGTTGGCCATTTCGGACAATAACAAGGCTACGCACAACTCGAGCCGCGGGAGCGACACCGTTTTTACTGGGGCCACCCGCGTCTTTGCCGTGATCAAGTTCACCATTACCGCGGACCCAGTCTCTACTCGGACGTAGATAGCTGCGCCGTACGCCTTCTGCGAGGCGTCGCAGAACCCATGATGCTCAATTTTCAAATTTGGTCGGAAAGCGACCCATCGGGGAATGTGGATCTGATCGAGAGCGGAGTAATTTTCCAAGAAGTCAACCCATCTTTGGCAAAAATCTCGAGGGAGGGCATCGTCCCATCATAGATTTTGGAGCCAAATGTCCTGCATGAACATCTTTGCCCGGACTATGAAGGGGGCGAGCCAGCCCGCTGGATCAAATAGTTTGGCGATTTGGGATAGGACTTGACGCTTTGTGAATGTTGAACCCAAGGTCAATTTGGGCGGAATGAAGAAAAACTCGCCAGACGTCGCCTTCCACCGCACTCCGAGCGTTTTAGCCGTGCTCTTTGCGTCGATTTCAAGGAAGTCCGCGCGACGGAGATGTTCACTCTGGATGTTGGCCAAAATCGCCTTGCTATTGGATTTCCATTTTCTAAGAGGGAATCCTGCGGAATCCAGGGCCCCCTGGAGCTCGCGGAATTGCGGAATAGAATACATTGCAAGGGAGTATGCTTGGGGTCTACCCAAATTTGCCGATACATGTCGGCGTTGAAAACGAACCTAAAGTATCGCCACTTCAGGATTTGAATCGTGAGGTCGGATTGTAAGACCGGGCCCGCGTAAAGTATGTCATTCAGACTGGTCCCGTTTGCGGAAGGCTAGAGGCGTTGAAAACCAACCGCACTTTAGTGGTTGGTTAGGCGCTGCTCGTTACGCAGAAATTGAGCCAGAGCAAAGGATCGTGAAGATGCGAGCTCGGAACCACTATGCTCGGGATCGCGCAAGGGGAGCATCACAACGTATTTGCCACGATTGTCCCTTCTTGTAGTCTAGGCAAAATTGTGTTCACAGACGGAATCAGACTCGGGGACTATCTGTGGGGGCACTTCCTCCACCTCCCAGAATTTGGTAAGGAGATGATCCAACGAGTCGTCGAGTCCGCAGGTAACTCCAGTGGAGAAGGCGGACACATTGCGGGGGGCCGCTGGAGTTATAGGGCCTGTCAACACCCATCCAAAAATGATTTCCTGGCCGAGAAGTGAACCGCAAATGTTAGCCCTGGCGTTGCCGAGGAGGATAGACGGAAGAATGCCGGCTCCTAGCAAGACATCGATTTGGGAGCTCTCGAAGAACTTGGGATCCGCATGGGGGATGTCAGGAATTCCCTTAAGAAGATCTCGAGGGACTGGATACGAAGGCAGATTCCCGGCCAGCTGCGGAAGAACGTAAGCTGAAGTTTCTAAATGCAGCCCGGGTCTGGAAGGGGATCGAATAGAAAAATGATAAAGTTTCGAGTACTGAGCGGCAACGGTTTGATTAAGACCAGAGACTTGGGTCTGGATAGTCTTGAATGGAAGTTTGACGAGGTTGAAAAGTGTCTCCGTAATAAAGGTTGCCTCGTAACCAGAGTCAATCAGGACTCGCGCCTGGAAATTGCACCCTAAATGGCAAATGTTAATGAGGGCTGTGCCCAGTAGGACGGCTCTTGAGCCGGAAGCGAAGCACACTTGCACATCAGAGTGATCCTCTGTGGCGCTCGTGCCTCTTGTAGTAGGCGCGGGTCGAGACTGCGAATGGATTACCGCGATGTAGGAGAGTGTGATGACGGCTGTGGCACGTGAAGCAGCTATGGGCGCTAGTGCAATCCCGTTGCAGGTGCCCTCGTGCAAAACAGTTCAGGCGAAGCTGCTTTTTCTTAATGTATTCGGAGCGACCATTTACATCCATCTCAAGGAAGTGCGGACATAAGCGAACAGGATGATTCTCTCTGGAGCAGAGATCGCACCCTCTTGGGGCTGGAGTCACTCTGGCCTCGTAGGAATTAAGCCTACGCGCAGGTGTCGACCTTGGCGGAAACTGAACTACTAGGCCTGATGTCATCGATAGCCTCCAAAGTGCGATGACGCTGTGTCAAGAACGAGTCTAACTCATTCCATGTTGGAATCTCAGCCTTGTTGTGAATGGATTGCTCCCACATCGAAAGCGTGATTTTGGGAAGCTTTAAAGAAACCATGTACACCAGGAGACAATCCCAAGTCTCGAATTGAATAGAGGACATCTCTAAGGCTGTCAGGCAACTTTGGATTGTGCCTTGCAGCTCTTTCAGAGCGGCTCCGGACTTTTGGGGTACTGCCTGAATGTTGAAGAGGATTTTCAACTGGCTATTGACTAATAACCGCCGATTTTCGAAGCGGTCCGTGAGGACAACGCGAGTTGTGGATGTATATCGCTGTAAAAAGATCTCTGAAGGTGGGCCAACGCAGGTAATCACCACCGAAAACTTCGGTGTCGACTGGTGGCAAACGACAGCCCGTAGGCGGCGGTGTTGGAACACTGACAGCAGCCTGAATGGGCTGCGAGGCGGTCTTGTCTATTATGTCCTAAAGCTGGACCAAACATCTCGAATATACGGAGTAGCAGTAACTGTACTTGGATTCAAGCACTGTCGAGGTGGCCGTACTGTCGATGGTAGCGGAATGAAGATCGGAGCAACTTTCATAGCTCTTCTCCACCTTTTCCCACAAGGCCCGGATTTGGTCCCGATGGACTTGGCACATGCCAGGGGAAAGTCGTTCTGGTTCAGCGGCGCTCGGAGTATGAATATCCGCTTGAAATTGGCTAACCCGGTCTGTTGTGGCAATAAACTTTTTGAGGGCGATGTCTATCGCAGTTTGAGCCATCTTGGACACCGACCGAGAAAGCCTTGACGGGGGACCGTAGATAGTCTCGACGGACTCATCGCTTTTTGCCCTTGGAATGGGACCTGTCCAAACGGATAGATGGAATCGACCTCGGTTTCTTGTCGTCTCCCGTGGGCATTCTCGTACTCGAACTCTGCGGATCAGCTCTTGTCGACTGACCTGAGCAAGGGGCGTTTCGTTCAGAACGTGAGGCTAATCATTCTAGCCCTTTTGCATTTCGCTATAAATGATACTTGGTAACAGACTGTAAGTTACCTACGCGACAACCAAATCGGATTAATATGTCTGCAGATTTTTTTGCCAGCCTGCAGAAAAAATTAGAACAGCTTAATATTGTCTAAGTGGAAACAAATCAAGTTCATTAAATATAAATATTTTTGTTTTATTATAATTTCATAGTTCATTTTATTATTAATGTCAAGGATGGCAGACAGCCAAGCTCAATTCAATGACATGATCTCGCTGCTCCTCCAGCCTTTCATAATAATTATTATAATTTCATAGTTCATTTTATTATTAATGTTAAGGATGGCAGACAGCCAAACTCAATTCAATGTCATGATCGCAGTCTGCGCTCGCTGCTCCTCCAGCCTTTCTCGAGAGCTATCTCCACAGGCTCCGCCTTTTGGTTCACCTTTGCGCGCTTTGCAGAGGGCGCAGAGCTACCTGAGCGTTGACTTCCGCTGCAGAGGCTTTCAGATCAGCAAGGTCCACATCTAAGAACTTCACAAAATATTCCCTAGTATCTGCAATAATATATTTTATTAGTTATTTGTAAGCCACAATAAGTCTGGGCACATACTCTCGTTCTCCAAGGTGTTCAGCTCCACGGATGGAGCAGTTATTAAATAATTTTTAGAAGTATAAACAGCATTTATTGATTTGGCGCCTTCCATTTTCAAAAGTTCCCCGTCATTATGGTTTACGATTTCGTAGTGAATGTTTCAATTTTCGCTGGCGAAAAGATGAACGCAGAGTTGCACCGAAAAAACATCGCCTAACTATCGCATAAAAAAGTCCGTCAAATTTGGCTGGGGAACTGGGAGTTTTCAAAACGGCAAAACCTTATGGACCATTTGTTCAACTGATGGTGGATGGATCTCTGTGGGAAGACGGCATAAAAGATATTATCAACTACTTTGGCAAGACAAGTCTGCCTCTGTACAAAGAAATTAAAAAACAATACAATTTAAATTAAACAGTACGAATGTGTGATAATAGCTAATTTCAATGTGTCAGCAGATTGGCAGCAAGTGTTGTCATTCTTTATTTACTCTTGTAAGCGGAGCCCTAATATTCAAGGCATTATTTGCAGGATGATCCAATTAGTCCGAGATAGTGGATTAACGAACCTAACTGCACACTCCTCTGGCAGCAATTGTTTTACAGAATAGCACTGTTCAAAGCTATGATTTTAAAGTTAAGATATTCTTTAAATCATAGTGGATTAACGAGCATAATCGCAATAAACACTTCTTTGGCAGCAATTTTTTTACAGAATAGCATTATTCAAATACCAGAAAATTACTTCTCGTTGCCAAACACCTCAAATAAATTTTTGGTGAACCCGAGCGCAAAGATTAAAAAATTTAATCTTTTGATGTGCGCTTCTCACTGTACACTTAAACAAACGGAGGGAAAAATCAAAAAACCCGCAAACGTCGATGAACTTTAAATTAGCAAGTAATTATCAGTAAATTAAAAAAACAACTGTAAAATTTAAATTGTATTGTTTTTTAATTTATTTTACAATTAAATTAATATCTTTTAAAGGCTCTTCCCCGCAAATACGATATTTGAATTTGAACTGCTTGTCAACAAACCCAGCTGATTGACAGTAAGGCCGTAGTACGCTCAGTTCGGAAAAACTCTCGAAATTTTGGTCACACTGAAAAGATTAAAGTTTGTCGTTTGTCGATCTGAGTACTAGACATAAAACTCGAGGTTGTCAATTGAAAGCACGTTCGTAAGGTTTTCGTATCAGCTCAGATAAAATATAATAAGCTCCCAATATATCCAACTCCCACAGAGTACATTTGAGTTTCAACAGATTGTTACACCGAGCCACGATTAAGATCGTACTTTTATTTGTAATCTATACTAAACTGTTGAATACATAAATTTCCCTGTTATTATTATTTGAAATGCAATAAAATAATAATTTAAGGATTGTCATAGCTTTAAAATCATAGCTTTGAATAGTCCTATTCTGTAAAACAATTGCTGCCAAAGGTGGG
Source organism: Drosophila carrolli (assembly GCA_018152295.1). Taxonomy (NCBI): domain Eukaryota; kingdom Metazoa; phylum Arthropoda; class Insecta; order Diptera; family Drosophilidae; genus Drosophila; species Drosophila carrolli. Next base: position 1,940,890 of record JAECXJ010000003.1, on the reverse strand, counting down.
TTTATTGCGGCTAGGTTCGTTAATCCACTATGATTTAAAGAATATCTTATATTTAAAATCATAGCTTTGAACAGTGCTATTCTGTAAAACAATAGCTGCCAGAGGAGCGTTTATTGCGGTTACGTTCGTTAATCCACTATCTCGGACTAATTGGATCATCCTGCAAATAATGCCTTAGATATTAGAGCTCCGCTTACAAGATTAAACAAAGAATTAAATATGACAACACTTGCTGTCAAGATAAGCCGTCAACAATCTGCTGACACATTGAAATTAGCTAATATCAGACTTTCGTACACTGACGAACAAAACTGTAACACGAGTTCAATAATCTAACTTCAAAGGTCTGTATCTTCTGTTATAATTTATGCACGCTTAAAAGCTTAGCATTGTTTTGTAAGTATGTTCATTCACTACGTTTGTAGAAAACTTTAAATAATTGTTATGGAACTGCATTTGGTCCTGGGACGGCGCCGGCTAGCTCCCGAATCCCCAGGGCGGAGTATCCCCAATGTCCCTACAGATTCCACAACATAAACATCGATATACGCGCGTCTCACTTCACAAAAACTATCGCTCATCACTAACAAACAAAACAAACCAAAATGTAAACAACGCAAACAATTAGGAGTGACGGGAAATATATGGTGTTTTGGTGGCTATTGGTGACCTAGCCCAGCACGCCCACCCAACCAAGGATGCCCCGGATGATTTTGCGGAGGCATCACCCAGCTCCATCTCACCCACAGCGACAACTCACTCGCACATTTCAGTCTTCATATACATTTAATATCCACAGTAAGTACTAAAGTTAACATAACTTGCTCTCCTAGTAATTAACTCATCTTTCCTTAGCCTTTACGACCAAACTTGGCCACCGTCTACAAATCTACGCGGTCAAAGCCTTTGGCAAAGGCTACAGGCGCCGCGGAAATAATGTTCCACCAGACATGTATTGGTGGAACTCGCAGTGGAACGAGGCGCAAAAAAAGGGCACACACTAGGTATGTGTCGGGTCACCTAATCCTGAGGAGCTCCTAGGGAAAAGAAGGGACAGGCCAAACGGTAGGTATTACGCGCTGTAAACAATCCCGCCGAAAACTAATAATCGCGACCCTTTTTTACAGGTAACAACGAGGACAAGAATTGAGGTTTTCGGGTCTAAGTCCGGATAAATTTACAGGTCAACAGGTAAGTACATAAATTTACTAATGTGCACAGTTAAATTAACGTTAATAATTTCAGCCACTTCTGGGCTAGGCGCCGGGCTAACTATGCGCCGACTACAGCGTACTCTGCCGGAGACCAGCAGCAGTAAGGGCCTGGAACACCCCGAGGAGCGGTGGCGAAGGCGAGCCTGATGGCGGTGCCTCTCAACGCCGCGCGCACTGGCAGCCTTACGACCCCAAAACAGGTGGGTCTTAATAGCCCGGAACGGACTCACCGGCGTATATAAGAAAGCGTTGGCGGCGTCCGAGGATGACGAGTTATGGTGTCCAAAACGTATCTCTGGGTTGTAAGAAGGTGCGTATAGGTACGCATGCCAATATCCAGATTGTAAGTCCCGATTTTATCTTCCGATTGAATATCCCAATTTTAAATATCCAATTTGAACGTCCAATTTAATTAGTCCCATTGAGTCTTCCAATTTGAATTCCGGATTTAAACTTCCGATTTAAATCTTCCAATTTGAACTTTCAATTTAAATTTCCTCCAATTTAAACTTCCGATTTAAATATCCCGGGGCCCTTTGTATTGGGACCCCGGTTGCCCTACGAATAATTATTTATAAATAAAATGAACTATTAAACCTAACACAAATTTTTCTAACACTCACTTTTTATTATTTTACGGCACAAACACTATTTTAACATTTTTATGTTCTGTCTGCTGGGACAATATGGCTGCGACTATATAGAAATTTGCCTATCATGCCTATATCTCGCCATATTCCCTTCGCCTCTCTCGAAATTGGGTCATTGGACATATCAAGGCCATCCTAGCCATACCCAGAGCGAACCGGGCTAGTTTAAATAGCTAGATAGCCAAGACATCAGCAGAAGGGGGCGCCACTCCAGTAGGGGTTGCCACCCTCCTACTTTATCGATAGCCCTACCAAAAACGAATACCTTCTTCCTAATTCCTCCAGCCGATTCCAACTTGAAATGCAACACCACCCAAGGATTTAGAGAGACGCCTTCGAACCATGGCCACTCGACGAAATCATTGGGAGCATTGGAGATCGCTGTCTGGTGAAATCCGAATGCAGTTCCAAACGGTGCCCTACGCGGGGCCCACGCATGCCGGTAAGTACTGCCTTTGTTTTTTTGTGTTGTGCTCCTTTAATTTATGCTGCCTCTTTTCAGGTTATACCCGGATGTCCTTGGCGTGATACACCCCTATCCGACGTCCTTGAAGATCCTCCAGCTCGTAAGCATTGTTGCCGACTGCTTTCAGATCAGCAAGGTCCACATCTAAGAACTTCACAAAATATTCCCTAGTATCTGCAATAAATATATTTTATTAGTTATTTGTAAGCCACAATAAGTCTGGGCACATACTCTCGTTCTCCAAGGTGTTCAGCTCCACGGATGGAGCAGTTATTAAATAATTTTTAGAAGTATAAACAGCATTTATTGATTTGGCGCCTTCCATTTTCAAAAGTTCCCCGTCATTATGGTTTACGATTTCGTAGTGAATGTTTCAATTTTCGCTGTCGAAAAGATGAACGCAGAGTTGCACCGAAAAAACATCGCTTAACTATCGCATAAAAAAGTCCGTCAAATTTGGCTGGGGAACTGGGAGTTTTCAAAACGGCAAAACCTTATGGACCATTTGTTCAACTGATGGTGGATGGATCTCTGTGGGAAGACGGCATAAAAGATATTATCAACTACTTTGGCAAGACAAGTCTGCCTCTGTACAAAGAAATTAAAAAACAATACAATTTAAATTAAACAGTACGAATGTGTGATAATAGCTAATTTCAATGTGTCAGCAGATTGGCAGCAAGTGTTGTCATTCTTTATTTACTCTTGTAAGCGGAGCCCTAATATTCAAGGCATTATTTGCAGTATGATCCAATTAGTCCGAGATAGTGGATTAACGAACCTAACTGCACACTCCTCTGGCAGCAATTGTTTTACAGAATAGCACTGTTCAAAGCTATGATTTTAAAGTTAAGATATTCTTTAAATCATAGTGGATTAACGAGCATAATCGCAATAAACACTTCTTTGGCAGCAATTTTTTTACAGAATAGCATTATTCAAATACCAGAAAATTACTTCTCGTTGCCAACCACCTCAAATAAATTTTTGGTGAACCCGAGCGCAAAGATTAAAAAATTTAATCTTTTGGCGTGCGCTTCTCACTGTACACTTAAACAAACGGAGGGAAAAATCAAAAAACCCGCAAACGTCGATGAACTTTAAATAAGCAAGTAATTATCAGTAAATTAAAAAAACAACTGTAAAATTTAAATTGTATTGTTTTTTAATTTATTTTACAATTAAATTAATATCTTTTAAAGGCTCTTCCCCGCAAATACGATATTTGAATTTGAACTGCTTGTCAACAAACCCAGCTGATTGACAGTAAGGCCGTAGTACGCTCAGTTCGGAAAAACTCTCGAAATTTTGGTCACACTGAAAAGATTAAAGTTTGTCGTTTGTCGATCTGAGTACTAGACATAAAACTCGAGGTTGTCAATTGAAAGCACGTTCGTAAGGTTTTCGTATCAGCTCAGATAAAATATAATAAGCTCCCAATATATCCAACTCCCACAGAGTACATTTGAGTTTCAACAGATTGTTACACCGAGCCACGATTAAGATCGTACTTTTATTTGTAATCTATACTAAACTGTTGAATACATAAATTTCCCTGTTATTATTATTTGAAATGCAATAAAATAATAATTTAAGGATTGTCATAGCTTTAAAATCATAGCTTTGAATAGTCCTATTCTGTAAAACAATTGCTGCCAATGGTGGGTTTATTGCGGCTAGGTTCGTTAATCCACTATGATTTAAAGAATATCTTATATTTAAAATCATAGCTTTGAACAGTGCTATTCTGTAAAACAATAGCTGCCAGAGCTAATAATGCCTTAGATATTAGAGCTCCGCTTACAAGATTAAACAAAGAATTAAATATGACAACACTTGCTGTCAAGATAAACCGTCAACAATCTGCTGACACATTGAAATTAGCTAATATCAGACTTTCGTACACTGACGAACAAAACTGTAACACGAGTTCAATAATCTAACTTCAAAGGTCTGTATCTTCTGTTATAATTTATGCACGCTTAAAAGCTTAGCATTGTTTTGTAAGTATGTTCATTCACTACGTTTGTAGAAAACTTTAAATAATTGTTATGGAACTGTATTTGGTCCTGGGACGGCGCCGGCTAGCTCCCGAATCCCCAGGGCGGAGTATCCCCAATGTCCCTACAGATTCCACAACATAAACATCGATATACGCGCGTCTCACTTCACAAAAACTATCGCTCATCACTAACAAACAAAACAAACCAAAATGTAAACAACGCAAACAATTAGGAGTGACGGGAAATATATGGTGTTTTGGTGGCTATTGGTGACCTAGCCAAGCACGCCCACCCAACCAAGGATGCCCCGGATGATTCTGCGGAGGCATCACCCATAATCTGCTGGTCCAAGTCATTCCTCGCGACTAGGACAGCTCCATCTCCCCCACAGCGACAACTCACTCGCACATTTCGGTCTTCATGTACATTTAATATCCACAGTAAGTACTAAAGTAAACATAACTTGCTTTCCTAGTAATTAATTCATCTTTCCTTAGCCTTTACGACCAAACTTGGCCACCGTCTACAAATCTACGCGGTCAAAGCGGAAGATTACCTTCCTTTGGCAAAGGCTACAGGCGCCGCGGAAATAATGTTCCACCAGACATGTATTGGTGGAACTCGCAGTGGAACGAGGCGCAAAAAAGGGCACACACTAGGTATGTGTCGGGTCACCTAATCCTGAGGAGCTCCTAGGGAAAAGAAGGGACAGGCCAAACGGTAAGTATTACGCGCTGTAAACAATCCCGCCGAAAACTAATAATCGCGACCCTTTTTTACAGGCAACAACGAGGACAAGAATTGAGGTTTTCGGGTCTAAGTCCGGATAAATTTACAGGTCAACAGGTAAGTACATAAATTTACTAATGTGCACAGTTAAATTAACGTTAATAATTTCAGCCACTTCTGGGCTAGGCGCCGGGCTAACTATGCCCCGACTACAGCGTACTCTGCCGGAGACCAGCAGCAGTAAGGGCCTGGAACACCCCGAGGAGCGGTGGCGAAGGCGAGCCTGATGGCGGTGCCTCTCAACGCCGCGCGCACTGGCAGCCTTACGACCCCAAAACAGGTGGGTCTTAATAGCCCGGAACGGACTCACCGGCGTATATAAGAAAGCGTTGGCGGCGTCCGAGGATGACGAGTTATGGTGTCCAAAACGTATCTCTGGGTTGTAAGAAGGTGCGTATAGGTACGCATGCCAATATCCAGATTGTAAGTCCCGATTTTATCTTCCAATTGAATATCCCAATTTTAAATATCCAATTTGAACGTCCAATTTAATTAGTCCCATTGAGTCTTCCAATTTGAATTCCGGATTTAAACTTCCGATTTAAATCTTCCAATTTGAACTTTCAATTTAAATTTCCTCCAATTTAAACTTCCGATTTAAATATCCCGGGGCCCTTTGTATTGGGACCCCGGTTGCCCTACGAATAATTATTTATAAATAAAATGAACTATTAAACCTAACACAAATTTTTCTAACACTCACTTTTTATTATTTTTCGGCACAAACACTATTTTAACATTTTTATGTTCTGTCTGCTGGGACAATATGGCTGCGACTATATAGAAATTTGCCTATCATGCCTATATCTCGCCATATTCCCTTCGCCTCTCTCGAAATTGGGTCATTGGACATATCAAGGCCATCCTAGCCATACCCAGAGCGAACCGGGCTAGTTTAAATAGCTAGATAGCCAAGACATCAGCAGAAGGGGGCGCCACTCCAGTAGGGGTTGCCACCCTCCTACTTTATCGATAGCCCTACCAAAAACGAATACCTTCTTCCTAATTCCTCCAGCCGATTCCAACTTGAAATGCAACACCACCCAAGGATTTAGAGAGACGCCTTCGAACCATGGCCACTCGACGATATCATTGGGAGCATTGGAGATCGCTGTCTGGTGAATCCGAATGCAGTTCCAAACGGTGCCCTACGCGGGGCCCACGCATGCCGGTAAGTACTGCCTTTGTTTTTTTGTGTTGTGCTCCTTTAATTTATGCTGCCTCTTTTCAGGTTATACCCGGATGTCCTTGGCGTGATACACCCCTATCCGACGTCCTTGAAGATCCTCCAGCTCGTAAGCATTGTTGCCGACTGCTTTCACCACCCGAGCTTTGAGGAACTTCCGAGGAAACTTCGCGTTAAAGGCACTTTTGAAGTCGCTGAGGACGAAGTTACGGCGATACACTTCCTGGCCTGGCTTCGCAAGGAACGTCCGAGCTCTCTGGTCGTACTGCTGGCGACTTCGCTCGTACGACTTTTTGAGATTCGTCTGCACCTTGGCCTGGATCACTTTGAGCTTGTCGACTGTTCCCATCCCAGCAATCTCATGGTCGCACAGGGATTTCAACTTTCTCGCCAACTTGTAGCTGGCCCCGTTCAAGAACATGTGATGACCGAAAACCGTGAAGAAGGGCGTTTCGCCAGTTGCTGCGTGTATCGCGTTGCGAAGAGCCACCTCGATCTCCGGGAGAAATGCGTCCCATTCCCGATGGTCTTCCTCCAAATAACTCCGGATTGCCGCCAGCACGCTTCGATTAACTCGTTCTGCGGCGTTGCTTTGCGTAGAGTAGACTGGAGTCTTGATGTGGGAAATGCCGAAACTCTCCATTGCCTCCACGAAGATCTTTAACGTAAACTGTCGACCGTTGTCTGAGTGAATGATTTCCGGGACCCCGAACTTGTAGAATACCTCGTGGATGAGGAAATCTACCACGCTGGCGGCCGAGGCTTCCTTCATGGCTTTCAGAAACGTATACTTCGAAAAATGGTCGACGACAATGAAGATCCATGCGTGGCCCTTCTTTGACCTCGGATATTTTCCAAGAAAATCGATGTACAATTTCTGAAATGGCTGCTCAGTCTGGACTCTTTCCCCAATACCAACTTGCATCCGGAAATTCGGCGCCTTGGACTCCTTACAGACATCACATCTGCTTACGAAAGCTCGGACCTGCAGCACCATACCTGGCCAGTAGAACTGTCGCCGTAGGATTTCCAGAGTCTTCCCCATTCCGCCATGAGCTGCTGTTGGGTCCGTATGCGCACGCTCGATTAGGCTGTGGGTCAAACTCTGTGGGATCCACAGTTTCCATTCGGAACCTTCCATCTCATCGTCCAGATTTACCGAAGAGACTCTCTTGAAGATGAGACCATCCACGATCTTCAGGTCCGGTAAGTTATCCAAGTTATTTTCCACCTCCTTCACTAACTCGAGATAATCTTCTCCAGCGAACTTGGTGGTTTCGAACCCCAACAAATCCGTCGGATTAACAACGAGCTCCTCCACACACCGTGAAAGGGTGTCTGCCACGACGTTCTCACTTCCTTTTCGGTGCTCGATGTTGAAGTGGAACCCTTGAAGCTGCAGCGACCACCTCGCCAACCGTCCCGACAAATCCTTCATGGACATGAGCCACTTCAAGCTGGCATGATCCGTGATGCAGGTGAATGGCATCCCTTCGACATATGGCCGGAACTTCCGGATGGCCATGAGCACCGCGAGACACTCTTTCTCGGTCACGGTGTAATTTACCTGATGTTTATTCATCTTGGCCGAGAAAAATGCAATTGGCTGCTCTTGTCCATCGTCGTCTCGCTGGAAAAGCACCGCCCCGACTCCGACGTGTGACGCATCGCATTGAATAAAGAACCGTCTCTTGAAGTCCGCATGCACCAGGACTGGTGCAGTCGTTAAAGCCATCTTCAATGACTCTACGGCTAGCTGGGCCTCTGGACTCAAGGAAAACTTAGAATTTCCAGTTTTCTTCAGCGATTCTGTGAGCGGGGCGGCCAACGTCGCAAAGTTCTTTATGAACCGGCGGTACCATCCAGCAGTCCCAAGGAACGCTCTCACCTCCTTCATCGTCCTAGGCTCTGGCATCCTCCTGATCGCTGCTACTCGTCCCGGATCCATTCGTAGACGACCTCCACCAACGATAAAGCCCAGGTAGGTCAATGATTTGAAGCAAAACTTTGACTTACCCATACCTATCGTTAACCCCGCTGCTTTCAGGCAATCCGCGACTCTCCGAAGGTACTTGAAGTGGGTCTGGATATCTGGAGCCAGTATCAGCAGATCATCGAGGTAGACAAAAACGTTGGAACGGATCTCAGCTGGGATCACTCGGTCCATAAGTCTCACCAACCGCTGCGCCGCGTTGCAAAGTCCGAAGGGCATCACCCGGAACTCGTAGAGGGCCGACCAGGAACCGTAAATGACGTCAGTTCCTTGCTCTTCGGGTCCAACTCGATCTGCCAGAATGCGAACTTCAAATCCACGCTGGAAATGTAGAACGTTTGGTCGATTCTGGACAGGATTCCGTCGATACTCGGCAGCGGGTAAGCGTCTTTGACGGTCAGATCGTTCAATTTGCGGGCGTCTAAGCAGAACCGATCTTTCCCAGGTCTCGACACTACCGTCGTCCGGTTGCTCCACGGGCTCATGCTCTCCTCGATGACTCCGAGCGCCAGCACCTTGTCCACCTCGTCCTCGACTACCTTCTGCTTGGCTGGAGACATGGGATACGGCCGATCCTTGAAGACCTTGGCTCCCTCAATCAGCTCGATCGTGTGCCTTTCCAGATTGGTCGTTCCCAGACCATCCTTCTCAAATGTGAGAAACACCTCCTGGATCTCCGCGAGCTGTCGTGCGTCGGCCTCAGATAACGTCCAAGATTCGGGATCCGGTTTCTCCTCGTCGTCGTCTTCCTGTTCGGCGTAGTGCTCCATATCCCTAGCGTGGATTTCGTCTGCCTTGACGCTTTCCGGGTCGCTGTGGCCTATCACTGCTGGAGCCAAGCCAAACGCCTGCCAGAAGTCCACTCCGAAATAAGCCTCCTGCTCCAGGTAAGGGCATACATAGAACAGGATTCGTTTTATCTGTCCTCTGTACTCCACAGGTAGCTCGACGCGTCCTATAATCGAGCGGTCTTCTCCAGACGCCGTGCGGACCACGGATAGGTACTTCTGGACAGGCACATCCAACGCCTCGACCAGCTCCCTGCAACCTTTGCCCAGCAGGCTGACACTCGCTCCCGTGACTAATAAGCCAGTCAGCTGCTTGGTCAGGACACGGACTTCGGCGTATGGTCGAGGGTCTCCCGTTCCACTGCGCTTCACAGCGGCAACCACTTCTCGCCTCTTCGCTCGTCTCTTACGGAATCGATCCCTGGCCTTCTGGACTTTCCTAGACACCGTTCGCATGCCGGCTAACTGGTGCTCGGAGAAAATTCGGTTCCTGGTCTCCAGGTACCGACGCATCCTTTCCTCATAAGGTAAGTATTTTAAATGGTTCTTATAACTACTCGTACATACTAAACCTTTTTTACATTCTAGAACATTTACTGCATCGCGGGACTCTTGTCTGTACGCATCCTTCCCGCTCTCGGATCGCCCAGCCGACCGTTTTCCGCGCAATCCGGACATCTCGGAGACACAGTGTCTGGCCTTCCGCATTGGTAGCAGAACAGGCGCCGTTCTGTTGCCGCGCAGTCACGGAACCCGTGGTCTACGGCTCCGCAATTCCAGCAGCCCGCTCGGAACGGATTTCGGGTCTTCGCTTGCAACGCCTCCACCTGCCACTGAGAATCCTCTGCAGTATCTGAACCAGCTGCCTCGCTAACCCTGACCTTCTCCGCCGGAGGATAACGCATCGGGTGCGCATAGGCCGCGCGTCCTCGTCGTCCAAAATTGCGCTCCACCTCGCAGCACTCTTCCCTCAACTCGTCCACAGTCATCACATCCATTGCGTAAACAAATCTTGCGATACCCTCTCTCAAGCCCTTTTTAATTATTTTTACCATCTGTCGCTCTGACAGTGGTTTTTTTAGGCGAGAGGCTAGCTGCTGCATCGCATGGACATAGTCCTCAACGGCTTCTCACGGCTGCTGTTCCCTCTGCAGAAGCTGATGCATCCGGTCGTGCTCCGTCTGGTGGCCTCGGAACCTGTCCATCAGCGCAGCACGCAGCTGTGGCCATCTCTCCACCCTGCAGTGACGCACGTGGACCCAATACCACTCGCGTGCCCGTCCGGTTAGCAGCACATGGAAATGGCGGAGCACTTCCTGCCAAGGGCACTGGTACTGCCGCTGCAGGAACTCGAGCCGGAACAGGAAATCTTCCACCGAGTTTCGCTCGTCCTCGCCATCAAAAGAAACGCCCCACCGCTCGATGCGAACCTGTTGGCTGCCGCCACCTGGCCCTGTATTGGCATAAAAGCGCTGCTCCTCGCGGAAATCAGAAGCCCTGCGGTCCTCGAAGTGCCAATTTCGAGGCTCGTTGCGTCGCCATCGTTCGCCATCCAGAGGATATCCTGGACTGCTGCTCTCCACCGGAAACGACTCCAAGGGCCTTCTAGGCGGCTTTGGTGGAACCTTAGGTGGCGGTGGACGGGAGCCAATCGTACTTGCGGATGGTGCAGTCTTCGGAATCGCCCCTTTCTGGACCAGGCTTGGAGCCTGTGGTTCCGCCGTGTCCGTCCAACCCGGATGTTGCTGCTGATCGGTATGGTTCCCCTGTGGAAGCTGCGGCCGCTGAGCAGCAGGCCTTAACACCTCGTTCATCAGCTTCATCATTTCCAGGAAGCCACCTCTGATTTCATCCCTTAAGGACTGGCTGACGCCGGACTCCTGAGCCTTTCGATGGGTCTCTGCAGCCTGGGCCAATGCCACATTTACTGCCGATTTCGCCGCGTTGTCCAGAAACGCCTCCGAGCTCACTTGCTCCGGAACTTGATGTTGCGTGGGATCTGCTCCCATCTGAAGTTCCCTGCGCAGCTCCTGATGAAGACGACCCAACGGAGTCCTTGGCAGTCCCATCGATATCCGTGGCTGTTCGGCCCCGGCAACCTCATCTAAATCGGTGGACCACAATTTCTCCTCTTCCTCGGCCGGAAGAACCTTCGATCGGAGATCGTAATTGGAAGGCATCTTCGTATCGCACCAACAACAAAACCAAAATATACCTATCTCCCTCAGAATTCCTATATCCTACCCTAAACAAATCACCACAAGAAATAAATACTTAAGAAGAATAATAAATATTAAAATAAGGACTAGCAAACAATAAATAAACAGATAAATATATAAACATGTAATAACAGATAATAATTATAGAAACAAAATTTTAAATAAATAAATAAAAATAAATAAACGTTAGAAATAAATAAATGTATAATTTTAGGAAATCAATAGATAATTTTTTTTTCAGTAAATAAATAAATATTTGGAAAAATAAATAAATAATGTACGAAAATAAATAGAATAATTAAATAGGGTAAATAAATAAATAAATAATATATCTATGATTCTTCCCTGCCTGATTTACTTCTTTTGAGATTTTTTTGACATGGGGAGATGGAACTGACCCTCGCCGGTGGACTTCCGACCTAGCTCGTCCGGTGCTTTCCAAAACCCAATTTTTCCCGTCACATCCTAGCCATTCGTCAACTGAACTGGCTATCACGCTTGGTGATAGCCGCCAGTTAAGGACTTTGGCTGGTGGTTGAGTCCTGTTGGCTTTGTTTTCCCGTTTGTGGTTTGATCCTTAAATCGAGGTGTTCGTGCAGCGCGTGTACATAAGTCACGGGTCACGAACACACATTTAAGCATCCAACCGACAGAAGGTATCAAACACATCCGAGAAACCAAAAGCCTCAGGATCAACAAAAACAACAACTACGGATTCACTACAACGGACTTTACCCCAAAACCATAAAATATAAATAAATAAATAAATAAATAAAAATCTACGCCCTAACTATTTTATCACAGTTTACATATGTATATCACAGAGTTATTGCACGGACCAACTTCGGATGCAAATCCTTCGATCCTATTACAGGCGAAGATGCCACCCGGCGGTCACGACCAGTGTTCTCTGTGACCAGGAGCCATTGCCTCCACTCGGAGTCAAGCCTGCTCAAAAAAAAAAAATCCACTAAGCCTGTCACTCTGCCTCGCAGCCCACCACTCCCGGTGCAGTTGCATGCAGCCTGCTGTTGCCCTCCAAGTCACCGGAGCGGAGGCTATGCGAGGCAAATCCCTATACGCGAGACGTCGTCGTCTCGACGATTTATTTTTTTTTACATTGGGCGCCACTATGTTATGGAACTGCATTTGGTCCTGGGACGGCCCCGGCTAGCTCCCGAATCCCCAGGGCGGAGTATCCCCAATGTCCCTACAGATTCCACAACATAAACATCGATATACGCGCGTCTCACTTCACAAAAACTATCGCTCATCACTAACAAACAAAACAAACCAAAATGTAAACAACGCAAACAATTAGGAGTGACGGGAAATATATGGTGTTTTGGTGGCTATTGGTGACCTAGCCCAGCACGCCCACCCAACCAAGGATGCCCCGGATGATTTTGCGGAGGCATCACCCATAATCAGCTGGTCCAAGTCATTCCTCGCGACTAGGACAGCTCCATCTCCCCCACAGCGACAACTCACTCGCACATTTCAGTCTTCATATACATTTAATATCCACAGTAAGTACTAAAGTTAACATAACTTGCTCTCCTAGTAATTAACTCATCTTTCCTTAGCCTTTACGACCAAACTTGGCCACCGTCTACAAATCTACGCGGTCAAAGCGGAAGATTACCTTCCTTTGGCAAAGGCTACAGGCGCCGCGGAAATAATGTTCCACCAGACATGTATTGGTGGAACTCGCAGTGGAACGAGGCGCAAAAAAAGGGCACACACTAGGTATGTGTCGGGTCACCTAATCCTGAGGAGCTCCTAGGGAAAAGAAGGGACAGGCCAAACGGTAGGTATTACGCGCTGTAAACAATCCCGCCGAAAACTAATAATCGCGACCCTTTTTTACAGGCAACAACGAGGACAAGAATTGAGGTTTTCGGGTCTAAGTCCGGATAAATTTACAGGTCAACAGGTAAGTACATAAATTTACTAATGTGCACAGTTAAATTAACGTTAATAATTTCAGCCACTTCTGGGCTAGGCGCCGGGCTAACTATGCCCCGACTACAGCGTACTCTGCCGGAGACCAGCAGCAGTAAGGGCCTGGAACACCCCGAGGAGCGGTGGCGAAGGCGAGCCTGATGGCGGTGCCTCTCAACGCCGCGCGCACTGGCAGCCTTACGACCCCAAAACAGGTGGGTCTTAATAGCCCGGAACGGACTCACCGGCGTATATAAGAAAGCGTTGGCGGCGTCCGAGGATGACGAGTTATGGTGTCCAAAATCGTAGCTCTGGGTTGTAACGAAGGTGCGTATAGGTACGCATGCCAATATCCAGATTGTAAGTCCCGATTTTATCTTCCAATTGAATATCCCGATTTTAAATATCCAATTTGAACGTCCAATTTAATTAGTCCCATTTGAGTCTTCCAATTTGAATGTCCGGATTTAAACTTCCGATTTAAATCTTCCAATTTGAACTTCTCAATTTAAATTTCCTCTCAATTTAAACTTCCAATTTAAATATCCCGGGGCCCTTTGTATTGGGACCCCGGTTGCCCTACGAATAATTATTTATAAATAAAATGAACTATTAAACCTAACACAAATTTTTCTAACACTCACTTTTTATTATTTTTCGGCACAAACACTATTTTAACATTTTTATGTTCTGTCTGCTGGGACAATATGGCTGCGACTATATAGAAATTTGCCTATCATGCCTATATCTCGCCATATTCCCTTCGCCTCTCTCGAAATTGGGTCATTGGACATATCAAGGCCATCCTAGCCATACCCAGAGCGAACCGGGCTAGTTTAAATAGCTAGATAGCCAAGACATCAGCAGAAGGGGGCGCCACTCCAGTAGGGGTTGCCACCCTCCTACTTTATCGATAGCCCTACCAAAAACGAATACCTTCTTCCTAATTCCTCCAGCCGATTCCAACTTGAAATGCAACACCACCCAAGGATTTAGAGAGACGCCTTCGAACCATGGCCACTCGACGATATCATTGGGAGCATTGGAGATCGCTGTCTGGTGAATCCGAATGCAGTTCCAAACGGTGCCCTACGCGGGGCCCACGCATGCCGGTAAGTACTGCCTTTGTTTTTTTGTGTTGTGCTCCTTTAATTTATGCTGCCTCTTTTCAGGTTATACCCGGATGTCCTTGGCGTGATACACCCCTATCCGACGTCCTTGAAGATCCTCCAGCTCGTAAGCATTGTTGCCGACTGCTTTCACCACCCGAGCTTTGAGGAACTTCCGAGGAAACTTCGCGTTAAAGGCACTTTTGAAGTCGCTGAGGACGAAGTTACGGCGATACACTTCCTGGCCTGGCTTCGCAAGGAACGTCCGAGCTCTCTGGTCGTACTGCTGGCGACTTCGCTCGTACGACTTTTCGAGATTCGTCTGCACCTTGGCCTGGATCACTTTGAGCTTGTCGACTGTTCCCATCCCAGCAATCTCATGGTCGCACAGGGATTTCAACTTTCTCGCCAACTTGTAGCTGGCCCCGTTCAAGAACATGTGATGACCGAAAACCGTGAAGAAGGGCGTTTCGCTAGTTGCTGCGTGTATCGCGTTGCGAAGAGCCACCTCGATCTCCGGGAGAAATGCGTCCCATTCCCGATGGTCTTCCTCCAAATAACTCCGGATTGCCGCCAGCACGCTTCGATTAACTCGTTCTGCGGCGTTGCTTTGCGTAGAGTAGACTGGAGTCTTGATGTGGGAAATGCCGAAACTCTCCATTGCCTCCACGAAGATCTTTAACGTAAACTGTCGACCGTTGTCTGAGTGAATGATTTCCGGGACCCCGAACTTGTAGAATACCTCGTGGATGAGGAAATCTACCACGCTGGCGGCCGAGGCTTCCTTCATGGCTTTCAGAAACGTATACTTCGAAAAATGGTCGACGACAATGAAGATCCATGCGTGGCCCTTCTTTGACCTCGGATATTTTCCAAGAAAATCGATGTACAATTTCTGAAATGGCTGCTCAGTCTGGACTCTTTCCCCAATACCAACTTGCATCCGGAAATTCGGCGCCTTGGACTCCTTACAGACATCACATCTGCGTACGAAAGCTCGGACCTGCAGCACCATACCTGGCCAGTAGAACTGTCGCCGTAGGATTTCCAGAGTCTTCCCCATTCCGCCATGAGCTGCTGTTGGGTCCGTATGCGCACGCTCGATTGGGCTGTGGGTCAAACTCTGTGGGATCCACAGTTTCCATTCGGAACCTTCCATCTCATCGTCCAGATTTACCGAAGAGACTCTCTTGAAGATGAGACCATCCACGATCTTCAGGTCCGGTAAGTTATCCAAGTTATTTTCCACCTCCTTCACTAACTCGAGATAATCTTCTCCAGCGAACTTGGTGGTTTCGAACCCCAACAAATCCGTCGGATTAACAACGAGCTCCTCCACACACCGTGAAAGGGTGTCTGCCACGACGTTCTCACTTCCTTTTCGGTGCTCGATGTTGAAGTGGAACCCTTGAAGCTGCAGCGACCACCTCGCCAACCGTCCCGACAAATCCTTCATGGACATGAGCCACTTCAAGCTGGCATGATCCGTGATGCAGGTGAATGGCATCCCTTCGACATATGGCCGGAACTTCCGGATGGCCATGAGCGCCGCGAGACACTCTTTCTCGGTCACGGTGTAATTTACCTGATGTTTATTCATCTTGGCCGAGAAAAATGCAATTGGCTGCTCTTGTCCATCGTCGTCTCGCTGGAAAAGCACCGCCCCGACTCCGACGTGTGACGCATCGCATTGAATAAAGAACCGTCTCTTGAAGTCCGCATGCACCAGGACTGGTGCAGTCGTTAAAGCCATCTTCAATGACTCTACGGCTAGCTGGGCCTCTGGACTCAAGGAAAACTTAGAATTTCCAGTTTTCTTCAGCGATTCTGTGAGCGGGGCGGCCAACGTCGCAAAGTTCTTTATGAACCGGCGGTACCATCCAGCAGTCCCAAGGAACGCTCTCACCTCCTTCATCGTCCTAGGCTCTGGCATCCTCCTGATCGCTGCTACTCGTCCCGGATCCACTCGTAGACGACCTCCACCAACGATAAAGCCCAGGTAGGTCAATGATTTGAAGCAAAACTTTGACTTACCCATACCTATCGTTAACCCCGCTGCTTTCAGGCAATCCGCGACTCTCCGAAGGTACTTGAAGTGGGTCTGGATATCTGGAGCCAGTATCAGCAGATCATCGAGGTAGACAAAAACGTTGGAACGGATCTCAGCTGGGATCACTCGGTCCATAAGTCTCACCAACCGCTGCGCCGCGTTGCAAAGTCCGAAGGGCATCTCCCGGAACTCGTAGAGAGGCCGACCAGGAACCGTAAATGACGTCAGTTCCTTGCTCTTCGGGTCCAACTCGATCTGCCAGAATGCGAACTTCAAATCCACGCTGGAAATGTAGAACGTTTGGTCGATTCTGGACAGGATTCCGTCGATACTCGGCAGCGGGTAAGCGTCTTTGACGGTCAGATCGTTCAATTTGCGGGCGTCTAAGCAGAACCGATCTTTCCCAGGTCTCGACACTACCGTCGTCCGGTTGCTCCACGGGCTCATGCTCTCCTCGATGACTCCGAGCGCCAGCACCTTGTCCACCTCGTCCTCGACTACCTTCTGCTTGGCTGGAGACATGGGATACGGCCGATCCTTGAAGACCTTGGCTCCCTCAATCAGCTCGATCGTGTGCCTTTCCAGATTGGTCGTTCCCAGACCATCCTTCTCAAATGTGAGAAACACCTCCTGGATCTCCGCGAGCTGTCGTGCGTCGGCCTCAGATAACGTCCAAGATTCGGGATCCGGTTTCTCCTCGTCGTCGTCTTCCTGTTCGGCGTAGTGCTCCATATCCCTAGCGTGGATTTCGTCTGCCTTGACGCTTTCCGGGTCGCTGTGGCCTATCACTGCTGGAGCCAAGCCAAACGCCTGCCAGAAGTCCACTCCGAAATAAGCCTCCTGCTCCAGGTAAGGGCATACATAGAACAGGATTCGTTTTATCTGTCCTCTGTACTCCACAGGTAGCTCGACGCGTCCTATAATCGAGCGGTCTTCTCCAGACGCCGTGCGGACCACGGATAGGTACTTCTGGACAGGCACATCCAACGCCTCGACCAGCTCCCTGCAACCTTTGCCCAGCAGGCTGACACTCGCTCCCGTGACTAATAAGCCAGTCAGCTGCTTGGTCAGGACACGGACTTCGGCGTATGGTCGAGGGTCTCCCGTTCCACTGCGCTTCACAGCGGCAACCACTTCTCGCCTCTTCGCTCGTCTCTTACGGAATCGATCCCTGGCCTTCTGGACTTTCCTAGACACCGTTCGCATGCCGGCTAACTGGTGCTCGGAGAAAATTCGGTTCCTGGTCTCCAGGTACCGACGCATCCTTTCCTCATAAGGTAAGTATTTTAAATGGTTCTTATAACTACTCGTACATACTAAACCTTTTTTACATTCTAGAACATTTACTGCATCGCGGGACTCTTGTCTGTACGCATCCTTCCCGCTCTCGGATCGCCCAGCCGACCGTTTTCCGCGCAATCCGGACATCTCGGAGACACAGTGTCTGGCCTTCCGCATTGGTAGCAGAACAGGCGCCGTTCTGTTGCCGCGCAGTCACGGAACCCGTGGTCTACGGCTCCGCAATTCCAGCAGCCCGCTCGGAACGGATTTCGGGTCTTCGCTTGCAACGCCTCCACCTGCCACTGAGAATCCTCTGCAGTATCTGAACCAGCTGCCTCGCTAACCCTGACCTTCTCCGCCGGAGGATAACGCATCGGGTGCGCATAGGCCGCGCGTCCTCGTCGTCCAAAATTGCGCTCCACCTCGCAGCACTCTTCCCTCAACTCGTCCACAGTCATCACATCCATTGCGTAAACAAATCTTGCGATACCCTCTCTCAAGCCCTTTTTAATTATTTTTACCATCTGTCGCTCTGACAGTGGTTTTTTTAGGCGAGAGGCTAGCTGCTGCATCGCATGGACATAGTCCTCAACGGCTTCTCACGGCTGCTGTTCCCTCTGCAGAAGCTGATGCATCCGGTCGTGCTCCGTCTGGTGGCCTCGGAACCTGTCCATCAGCGCAGCACGCAGCTGTGGCCATCTCTCCACCCTGCAGTGACGCACGTGGACCCAATACCACTCGCGTGCCCGTCCGGTTAGCAGCACATGGAAATGGCGGAGCACTTCCTGCCAAGGGCACTGGTACTGCCGCTGCAGGAACTCGAGCCGGAACAGGAAATCTTCCACCGAGTTTCGCTCGTCCTCGCCATCAAAAGAAACGCCCCACCGCTCGATGCGAACCTGTTGGCTGCCGCCACCTGGCCCTGTATTGGCATAAAAGCGCTGCTCCTCGCGGAAATCAGAAGCCCTGCGGTCCTCGAAGTGCCAATTTCGAGGCTCGTTGCGTCGCCATCGTTCGCCATCCAGAGGATATCCTGGACTGCTGCTCTCCACCGGAAACGACTCCAAGGGCCTTCTAGGCGGCTTTGGTGGAACCTTAGGTGGCGGTGGAAGGGAGCCAATCGTACTTGCGGATGGTGCAGTCTTCGGAATCGCCCCTTTCTGGACCAGGCTTGGAGCCTGTGGTGCCGCCGTGTCCGTCCAACCCGGATGTTGCTGCTGATCGGTATGGTTCCCCTGTGGAAGCTGCGGCCGCTGAGCAGCAGGCCTTAACACCTCGTTCATCAGCTTCATCATTTTCAGGAAGCCACCTCTGATTTCATCCCTTAAGGACTGGCTGACGCCGGACTCCTGAGCCTTTCGATGGGTCTCTGCAGCCTGGGCCAATGCCACATTTACTGCCGATTTCGCCGCGTTGTCCAGAAACGCCTCCGAGCTCACTTGCTCCGGAACTTGATGTTGCGTGGGATCTGCTCCCATCTGAAGTTCCCTGCGCAGCTCCTGATGAAGACGACCCAACGGAGTCCTTGGCAGTCCCATCGATATCCGTGGCTGTTCGGCCCCGGCAACCTCATCTAAATCGGTGGACCACAATTTCTCCTCTTCCTCGGCCGGAAGAACCTTCGATCGGAGATCGTAATTGGAAGGCATCTTCGTATCGCACCAACAACAAAACCAAAATACACCTATCTCCCTCAGAATTCCTATATCCTACCCTAAACAAATCACCACAAGAAATAAATACTTAAGAAGAATAATAAATATTAAAATAAGGACTAGCAAACAATAAATAAACAGATAAATATATAAACATGTAATAACAGATAATAATTATAGAAACAAAATTTTAAATAAATAAATAAAAATAAATAAACGTTAGAAATAAATAAATGTATAATTTTAGGAAATCAATAGATAATTTTTTTTTCAGTAAATAAATAAATATTTGGAAAAATAAATAAATAATGTACGAAAATAAATAGAATAATTAAATAGGGTAAATAAATAAATAAATAATATATCTATGATTCTTCCCTGCCTGATTTACTTCTTTTGAGATTTTTTTTGACATGGGGAGATGGAACTGACCCTCGCCGGTGGACTTCCGACCTAGCTCGTCCGGTGCTTTCCAAAACCCAATTTTTCCCGTCACATCCTAGCCATTCGTCAACTGAACTGGCTATCACGCTTGGTGATAGCCGCCAGTTAAGGACTTTGGCTGGTGGTTGAGTCCTGTTGGCTTTGTTTTCCCGTTTGTGGTTTGATCCTTAAATCGAGGTGTTCGTGCAGCGCGTGTACATAAG
Organism: Drosophila carrolli; assembly: GCA_018152295.1. Lineage (NCBI taxonomy): Eukaryota > Metazoa > Arthropoda > Insecta > Diptera > Drosophilidae > Drosophila > Drosophila carrolli. The sequence continues at coordinate 1,920,896 of JAECXJ010000003.1, read as the reverse complement.
TCACGGGTCACGAACACACATTTAAGCATCCAACCGACAGAAGGTATCAAACACATCCGAGAAACCAAAAGCCTCAGGATCAACAAAAACAACAACTACGGATTCACTACAACGGACTTTACCCCAAAACCATAAAATATAAATAAATAAATAAATAAATAAAAATCTACGCCCTAACTATTTTATCACAGTTTACATATGTATATCACAGAGTTATTGCACGGACCAACTTCGGATGCAAATCCTTCGATCCTATTACAGGCGAAGATGCCACCCGGCGGTCACGACCAGTGTTCTCTGTGACCAGGAGCCATTGCCTCCACTCGGAGTCAAGCCTGCTCAAAAAAAAAAAATCCCCTAAGCCTGTCACTCTGCCTCGCAGCCCACCACTCCCGGTGCAGTTGCATGCAGCCTGCTGTTGCCCTCCAAGTCACCGGAGCGGAGGCTATGCGAGGCAAATCCCTATACGCGAGACGTCGTCGTCTCGACGATTTATTTTTTTTTACATTGGGAGCCACTATGTTATGGAACTGCATTTGGTCCTGGGACGGCCCCGGCTAGCTCCCGAATCCCCAGGGCGGAGTATCCCCAATGTCCCTACAGATTCCACAACATAAACATCGATATACGCGCGTCTCACTTCACAAAAACTATCGCTCATCACTAACAAACAAAACAAACCAAAATGTAAACAACGCAAACAATTAGGAGTGACGGGAAATATATGGTGTTTTGGTGGCTATTGGTGACCTAGCCCAGCACGCCCACCCAACCAAGGATGCCCCGGATGATTTTGCGGAGGCATCACCCATAATCAGCTGGTCCAAGTCATTCCTCGCGACTAGGACAGCTCCATCTCCCCCACAGCGACAACTCACTCGCACATTTCAGTCTTCATATACATTTAATATCCACAGTAAGTACTAAAGTTAACATAACTTGCTCTCCTAGTAATTAACTCATCTTTCCTTAGCCTTTACGACCAAACTTGGCCACCGTCTACAAATCTACGCGGTCAAAGCGGAAGATTACCTTCCTTTGGCAAAGGCTACAGGCGCCGCGGAAATAATGTTCCACCAGACATGTATTGGTGGAACTCGCAGTGGAACGAGGCGCAAAAAAAGGGCACACACTAGGTATGTGTCGGGTCACCTAATCCTGAGGAGCTCCTAGGGAAAAGAAGGGACAGGCCAAACGGTAGGTATTACGCGCTGTAAACAATCCCGCCGAAAACTAATAATCGCGACCCTTTTTTACAGGCAACAACGAGGACAAGAATTGAGGTTTTCGGGTCTAAGTCCGGATAAATTTACAGGTCAACAGGTAAGTACATAAATTTACTAATGTGCACAGTTAAATTAACGTTAATAATTTCAGCCACTTCTGGGCTAGGCGCCGGGCTAACTATGCCCCGACTACAGCGTACTCTGCCGGAGACCAGCAGCAGTAAGGGCCTGGAACACCCCGAGGAGCGGTGGCGAAGGCGAGCCTGATGGCGGTGCCTCTCAACGCCGCGCGCACTGGCAGCCTTACGACCCCAAAACAGGTGGGTCTTAATAGCCCGGAACGGACTCACCGGCGTATATAAGAAAGCGTTGGCGGCGTCCGAGGATGACTAGTTATGGTGTCCAAAACGTATCTCTGGGTTGTAAGAAGGTGCGTATAGGTACGCATGCCAATATCCAGATTGTAAGTCCCGATTTTATCTTCCAATTGAATATCCCAATTTTAAATATCCAATTTGAACGTCCAATTTAATTAGTCCCATTGAGTCTTCCAATTTGAATTCCGGATTTAAACTTCCGATTTAAATCTTCCAATTTGAACTTTCAATTTAAATTTCCTCCAATTTAAACTTCCGATTTAAATATCCCGGGGCCCTTTGTATTGGGACCCCGGTTGCCCTACGAATAATTATTTATAAATAAAATGAACTATTAAACCTAACATAAATTTTTCTAACACTCACTTTTTATTATTTTTCGGCACAAACACTATTTTAACATTTTTATGTTCTGTCTGCTGGGACAATATGGCTGCGACTATACAGAAATTTGCCTATCATGCCTATATCTCGCCATATTCCCTTCGCCTCTCTCGAAATTGGGTCATTGGACATATCAAGGCCATCCTAGCCATACCCAGAGCGAACCGGGCTAGTTTAAATAGCTAGATAGCCAAGACATCAGCAGAAGGGGGCGCCACTCCAGTAGGGGTTGCCACCCTCCTACTTTATCGATAGCCCTACCAAAAACGAATACCTTCTTCCTAATTCCTCCAGCCGATTCCAACTTGAAATGCAACACCACCCAAGGATTTAGAGAGACGCCTTCGAACCATGGCCACTCGACGATATCATTGGGAGCATTGGAGATCGCTGTCTGGTGAATCCGAATGCAGTTCCAAACGGTGCCCTACGCGGGGCCCACGCATGCCGGTAAGTACTGCCTTTGTTTTTTTGTGTTGTGCTCCTTTAATTTATGCTGCCTCTTTTCAGGTTATACCCGGATGTCCTTGGCGTGATACACCCCTATCCGACGTCCTTGAAGATCCTCCAGCTCGTAAGCATTGTTGCCGACTGCTTTCACCACCCGAGCTTTGAGGAACTTCCGAGGAAACTTCGCGTTAAAGGCACTTTTGAAGTCGCTGAGGACGAAGTTACGGCGATACACTTCCTGGCCTGGCTTCGCAAGGAACGTCCGAGCTCTCTGGTCGTACTGCTGGCGACTTCGCTCGTACGACTTTTTGAGATTCGTCTGCACCTTGGCCTGGATCACTTTGAGCTTGTCGACTGTTCCCATCCCAGCAATCTCATGGTCGCACAGGGATTTCAACTTTCTCGCCAACTTGTAGCTGGCCCCGTTCAAGAACATGTGATGACCGAAAACCGTGAAGAAGGGCGTTTCGCCAGTTGCTGCGTGTATCGCGTTGCGAAGAGCCACCTCGATCTCCGGGAGAAATGCGTCCCATTCTCGATGGTCTTCCTCCAAATAACTCCGGATTGCCGCCAGCACGCTTCGATTAACTCGTTCTGCGGCGTTGCTTTGCGTAGAGTAGACTGGAGTCTTGATGTGGGAAATGCCGAAACTCTCCATTGCCTCCACGAAGATCTTTAACGTAAACTGTCGACCGTTGTCTGAGTGAATGATTTCCGGGACCCCGAACTTGTAGAATACCTCGTGGATGAGGAAATCTACCACGCTGGCGGCCGAGGCTTCCTTCATGGCTTTCAGAAACGTATACTTCGAAAAATGGTCGACGACAATGAAGATCCATGCGTGGCCCTTCTTTGACCTCGGATATTTTCCAAGAAAATCGATGTACAATTTCTGAAATGGCTGCTCAGTCTGGACTCTTTCCCCAATACCAACTTGCATCCGGAAATTCGGCGCCTTGGACTCCTTACAGACATCACATCTGCTTACGAAAGCTCGGACCTGCAGCACCATACCTGGCCAGTAGAACTGTCGCCGTAGGATTTCCAGAGTCTTCCCCATTCCGCCATGAGCTGCTGTTGGGTCCGTATGCGCACGCTCGATTAGGCTGTGGGTCAAACTCTGTGGGATCCACAGTTTCCATTCGGAACCTTCCATCTCATCGTCCAGATTTACCGAAGAGACTCTCTTGAAGATGAGACCATCCACGATCTTCAGGTCCGGTAAGTTATCCAAGTTATTTTCCACCTCCTTCACTAACTCGAGATAATCTTCTCCAGCGAACTTGGTGGTTTCGAACCCCAACAAATCCGTCGGATTAACAACGAGCTCCTCCACACACCGTGAAAGGGTGTCTGCCACGACGTTCTCACTTCCTTTTCGGTGCTCGATGTTGAAGTGGAACCCTTGAAGCTGCAGCGACCACCTCGCCAACCGTCCCGACAAATCCTTCATGGACATGAGCCACTTCAAGCTGGCATGATCCGTGATGCAGGTGAATGGCATCCCTTCGACATATGGCCGGAACTTCCGGATGGCCATGAGCACCGCGAGACACTCTTTCTCGGTCACGGTGTAATTTACCTGATGTTTATTCATCTTGGCCGAGAAAAATGCAATTGGCTGCTCTTGTCCATCGTCGTCTCGCTGGAAAAGCACCGCCCCGACTCCGACGTGTGACGCATCGCATTGAATAAAGAACCGTCTCTTGAAGTCCGCATGCACCAGGACTGGTGCAGTCGTTAAAGCCATCTTCAATGACTCTACGGCTAGCTGGGCCTCTGGACTCAAGGAAAACTTAGAATTTCCAGTTTTCTTCAGCGATTCTGTGAGCGGGGCGGCCAACGTCGCAAAGTTCTTTATGAACCGGCGGTACCATCCAGCAGTCCCAAGGAACGCTCTCACCTCCTTCATCGTCCTAGGCTCTGGCATCCTCCTGATCGCTGCTACTCGTCCCGGATCCACTCGTAGACGACCTCCACCAACGATAAAGCCCAGGTAGGTCAATGATTTGAAGCAAAACTTTGACTTACCCATACCTATCGTTAACCCCGCTGCTTTCAGGCAATCCGCGACTCTCCGAAGGTACTTGAAGTGGGTCTGGATATCTGGAGCCAGTATCAGCAGATCATCGAGGTAGACAAAAACGTTGGAACGGATCTCAGCTGGGATCACTCGGTCCATAAGTCTCACCAACCGCTGCGCCGCGTTGCAAAGTCCGAAGGGCATCTCCCGGAACTCGTAGAGAGGCCGACCAGGAACCGTAAATGACGTCAGTTCCTTGCTCTTCGGGTCCAACTCGATCTGCCAGAATGCGAACTTCAAATCCACGCTGGAAATGTAGAACGTTTGGTCGATTCTGGACAGGATTCCGTCGATACTCGGCAGCGGGTAAGCGTCTTTGACGGTCAGATCGTTCAATTTGCGGGCGTCTAAGCAGAACCGATCTTTCCCAGGTCTCGACACTACCGTCGTCCGGTTGCTCCACGGGCTCATGCTCTCCTCGATGACTCCGAGCGCCAGCACCTTGTCCACCTCGTCCTCGACTACCTTCTGCTTGGCTGGAGACATGGGATACGGCCGATCCTTGAAGACCTTGGCTCCCTCAATCAGCTCGATCGTGTGCCTTTCCAGATTGGTCGTTCCCAGACCATCCTTCTCAAATGTGAGAAACACCTCCTGGATCTCCGCGAGCTGTCGTGCGTCGGCCTCAGATAACGTCCAAGATTCGGGATCCGGTTTCTCCTCGTCGTCGTCTTCCTGTTCGGCGTAGTGCTCCATATCCCTAGCGTGGATTTCGTCTGCCTTGACGCTTTCCGGGTCGCTGTGGCCTATCACCGCCGGAGCCAAGCCAAACGCCTGCCAGAAGTCAACTCCAAAATAGGCCTCCTGCTCCAGGTAAGGGCATACATAGAACAGGATCCGCTTTATCTGTCCTCTGTACTCCACAGGTAGTTCGACGCGTCCTATAATCCTCTCCAGACGCCGTGCGGACTACGGACAGGTATTTCTGGACAGACACATCCAACGCCTCGACGAGCTCTCTTCCACCTTTGCCCAGCAGGCTGACCCGTCCGGTTAGCAGCACATGGAAATGGCGGAGCACTTCCTGCCAAGGGCACTGGTACTGCCGCTGCAGGAACTCGAGCCGGAACAGGAAATCTTCCACCGAGTTTCGCTCGTCCTCGCCATCAAAAGAAACGCCCCACCGCTCGATGCGAACCTGTTGGCTGCCGCCACCTGGCCCTGTATTGGCATAAAAGCGCTGCTCCTCGCGGAAATCAGAAGCCCTGCGGTCCTCGAAGTGCCAATTTCGAGGCTCGTTGCGTCGCCATCGTTCGCCATCCAGAGGATATCCTGGACTGCTGCTCTCCACCGGAAACGACTCCAAGGGCCTTCTAGGCGGCTTTGCAGGTGTTTACATGTGAGGACAAAATAACATTAATACTATCTGGGGTGCCTCTTGTCAGAGGAAAATGTTTTTAGGTCCAGAATGTACGAAAAAACACAATAAAAGTGCAGCTATGAACTTTAAATTAGCAAATAATTATCAGTAAATTAAAAAAAAACAACTGTTAAATTTAAATTGTATTGTTTTTTATTTCTTTGTAGAGCGGCAGACTTGTCTTGCCAAGGTATTTGATAATATCTTTTAAAGGCTCTTTCCCGCAAATACGATATTTGAATTTTAACTGCTTGTCAACAAACCCAGCTGATTGACAGTACGACCGTAGCACGCTTAAATCTGATGAACTCTCAAACTTTTGGTCACACTGGAAAGATTAAAGTTTTTACGCTAGCGTAATCGTTTGTCGATCAGGATAATAGGCTTAAGCCTAGTACTCAGATCGACAAAAACTGTCCGCCATGAGAGAGAGCGAGAGACAAAAAGTTGGCGTTCACTTTTCGTCAACTTTTTTTTTCACTTCGGTCCTCAGATCGACGAAAAAATACCAGAAAATTGCAAAGCATTGCCAGTCTGGGGAAATGAACTTTGGGTGAACCCTAAAGATTAAAAAATTTTATCTTTTGGCGTGCGTTTCTCACTGAACATTATAAGAAATAGAGGAAAAAACTCAAAAAACTCGCAAAAGTGCAGCTATGAACTTTAAATTAGCAAATTATTATCAGTATATTAAAAAAAAACAACTGTTAAATTTAAATTGTAGTGTTTTTTAATTTCTGTGTACAGCGGCAGAATTGTCTTACCAAGGTATTTGATAATATCTTTTTAAAGGCTCTTTCTCGCGAATACTATATTTGAATTTTAACTGCTTGTCAACAAACCCAGCTGATTGACAGTACGACCGTAGCACGCTGAACTCTCGAAATTTTGGTCACACTGGAAAGATTAAAGTTTTTACGCTAGCATACTCGTTTGTCGATCTGAGTACTAGGCTTTTCTTACAGAGATCCATCCACCATCCTTTGAACGGATGGTCTATAAGGTTTTGCCGTTCCGAAAATTCCCATTTAAATTTGACGGACTTTTTTATGCGATAGATAGCCAATTTTTTTTCGTTGCAACTCTGAGTTATTCATCTTGACAGTGAATAATATGACGGGAAACTTTTGAAAATGGAAGGCGTCAAATCAATAAATGCTGTTTATACTTGTATTAATTAATTAATTACTGCTCCATCCGTGTGGCAGCATTATGAGTTGCTCCACTTTTTCCTAGGCGTATACCGTACTCACAACATGGAGAAGAACACCTTGGAGAATGAGAATATGCCCCCAGACTTATATTTGTGGTTTACAATTAACTAATAAAATATATTTATTGCAGGTACTAGGGAATACTTTGTGAAGTTCTTTGATGTGGACCTGGCTGATCTGGAAGCCTCTGCAGTGGAGGTCAACGCTCAGGCAGCTCTGCGCCCTCTGCCTGGGCCCTCTGCCTCGAGAAAGGCTGGAGGAGCAGCGAGCGCAGACCGAGATCATGTCATTGAATTGAGCTTGGCTGTCTGCCATCCTTGACATTAATAATAAAATGAACTATGAAATTATAATAATTATTATGAAAGGCTGGAGGAGCAGCGAGCGCAGACCGAGATCATGTCATTGAATTGAGCTTGGCTGTCTGCCATCCTTGACATTAATAATAAAATGAACTATGAAATTATAATAAAACAAAAAACAAAAATATTTATATTTAATGAACTTGATTTGTTTCCACTTAGACAATATTAAGCAATAGCTGTTCTAATTTTTTCTGCAGGCTGGCAAAAAAATCTGCAGACATATTAGTCCGATTTGGTTATTCGCGTAAGTCACTTGCAGTCTGTTGTAGCAAATGCAACAGGCTAGAATGAATGAATGGTGGATGGTGGATGTGCTCTGTGGAAATCGGAGTTACACTTTTGTCAAAAATCCCAACCGTTTCGAACGGATGAACTCTATGGGAAGAGGGTATTACACTGCAATATTTCAATGATGCACAAGGGCCTAGAGAAGAAAAATTTAAGTTATTTATATCATTATTCGCTGAAAGCAACCATTTCAAGTTCAATATAGTATACGTGATGAACGAGGGTTTTCCTTATATGATATTAACAACGCTTTAATCTTTATTTAAGTCGTAAAGCCTAGTACTTAGATCGACAAACAAGTACACACCTTAATCTTTCCAGTGTGACAAAAATTTCGAGAATTCATCAGATTTAAGCGTGCTACGGCCGTACTGTCAATCAGCTGGGTTTGTTGACAAGCAGTTAGAATTCAAATATCGTATTTGCGGGAAAGAGCCTTTAAACAATATTATAAACTACCTTGGCAATACAAGTCTGACGCTGTACAATGAAATTAAAAAACAATACAGTTTAAATTTAACAATTGTTTTTTTTAATTTACTGATCATTATTTGCTAATTTAAAGTTCATAGCTGCACTTTTATTGTGTTTTTTCGTACATTCTTATCCTAAGAAACATTTTGCTCTGACAAGAGGCACCCCAGATAATATTAATGTTATTTTATCCTCACATGTAAACTCCTGCAATCGACTTTTGCGGGTTTTTTGAGTTTTTCCCTCCTTTCTGTTCAGTGAGAAGCGCACGCCAATAGATTAAATTTTTTAATCTTTTCGCTAGGTTTCACCCAAAGTTCATTTCCGCAGACTGGCAACGATATGCAATTTTCTGTTATTTTTTCGTCGATCTGAGGACCGAGGTGAAAAAAAACGTTGACGACAAGTGAACGCCAACTGTTTGCCTCCCGCTCTCTCTCATGACTGGCAGTCAGTTTTTGTCGATCTGAGTACTAGGCTTAAAGAACAATACACAAACTTGAGTTTGTCATTTTTTGTAATTGTTGTAACTTCGATATCGATAGGAAACTCGCGAAAGTGTGAATATACTTTTTGGTGCAAAGCACAGTAAGTAAAGCCTAGTACTCAGATCGACAAAAAAAAAACTTTAATCTTTCCAGTGTGACCAAGGTTTCGAGAGTTCGTCAGATTCAAGCGTGCTACGGTCGTACTGTCAATCAGCTGGGTTTGTTGACAAGCAATTAAAATTCAAATATCGTATTTGCGGGAAAGAGCCTTTAAAAGTTTTTATAAACTACCTTGGCAATCATAGCTCGCACATAACTGTTGACCGTTTTTCTTTTTGCGCTCTCGTTGCGAGCACAACCGAAAAATTTCATAATCTCTCGCTCTCGCTCTGAGCAAGAGACTCTTGCTGTATTCATTTATGTTTTCTGTTGAGATCTTTGTATATCGCTCTTTTAAGCAGTGCGTGAAGAGCGGAATGAGAGTCAGCAAAAGACCGATTGACCGAAAAACTCAATGCAAACGGTCTTCACATTTACTTTCGTGGTTGTGAAAAAGAAATAATATAATTTGTTTAATAGAGAATTTTAAATTTATTTTCAAATATTTTTGTAAAAAAGTTCCATTTTGATTCCATATTCCATATATATGCAAAACATACGCTTAACGAAAAAACGCAAAAGACCTTTTGCTTAACGGTCTTGGAACAAAAAAAAAAACACATAATAGAAAAAAACGGTTTCGCTCTGAGCGCGAGCGAGCTCATTCAAGAACCCATAAAACGGTTGCTCTCTGAGTCTTTTCGTAAAGAGTCAGGAAAAGACACTTATTTGCAGACAACAAGAAACGGTCGACAGTTATTTGCGAGCTCTGTTGGCAATACAAGTCTGCCGGTGTACAAAGAAATTAAAAAAACAATAATTTACTGATAATTATTTGCTATACAAATAAATTAAAAACGAACAATTTAAACGAAAAGTGTTCGTCAGCTGTTTGCTGAATACGTTTTTTTGAATACGTTTCACATTAACGGCTGTTGTACATTGAACTGACAACATAACTTAAGTTGCAATCAGCTGTTCTTTGTTTTGATTTTTCTTCGATGGATAAAAAATTACTGTTTCCCGTCAGCCATATCTTGCACGTCATTTAAAGCTACGCAAAAAATAGTTAAGTTGGTTGTGTTATTGTTTTTACCAACCAATATAAACAAATTACATACAATGATAATCATATCCTATGCTAAGCCTGTTCAAATAACTGAGCCTGGGTCTTAAAGCCTAGTATCCAGATCGACAAACGATTACGCTAGCGTAAAAACTTTAATTTTTCCAGTGTGACCAAAATTTTGAGAGTTCCTCAGATTTAAGCGTGCTACGGTCGTACTGTCAATCAGCTGGGTTTGTTGACAAGCAGTTAGAATTCAAATATCGTATTTGCGGGAAGAGCCTTTAAAAGATATTATAAACTACCTTGGCAATACCAGTCTGCCGCTGTACAATGAAATTAAAAAAAAGTACAGTTTAAATTTAACAGTTTTTTTTTTTTAATATACTGATAATTATGTTCTAATTTAAAGTTCATAGCTGCACTATTATTGTGTTTTTTTCGTACATTCTTGACCTAAAAAACATATTGCTCTGAAAAGAGGCATCCCAGATAGTATTAGTTATTTTGTCCTCCTGCAATCGACTTTTGCGAGTTTTTTGAATTTTTCCCTCCATTTCTTATAATGTTCAGTGAGAAGCGCACGCCAAAAGATTAAATATTTTATTCTTTTCGCTAGGGTTCACCCTAAGTTCATTTCCGTAGACTGGCCACGCTATGGATTTTTCTGGTATTTTTTTCGTCGATCTGTGGACCGACGTGAAAAAAAGGCCCGACGAAAAGTGAACGCCAGATGTTTGCCTCTTGCTCTCCCTCATGACTGGCGTACGGTTTTCGTCGATCTGAATACTAGGCTTAACTCATAACACAATATCGTGACGAAGTGTGGAGCCTTACACCTTCATGCGATAATTTTGTATGTCCATGTTCCTTCATTAAGCCATGTTAATAATTATGAATAATTATAATAAGTCTAATAAATAATTATAAATAAATCTAAAAACAATGTAATATATATAGATTTTTCTTGATAGATGATGACATACCTCGAAAACATGTTCTTTAATGCATTGATGTACTAATAGTGTAACTCTGGTATAAAAAGAGGCGTTAAGATATTTGAATATCGTTTGAGTTAAATCATGCAAGTAGAAGAACATCTCGATAACGATATAAGGAAATTGACCTCTATGTATGTGCATTCGTAAAATTGTCGAAATTTAAGTTTGTTTGGAAATATTTGTTGAAATGGCTTCTGCAGGTTGGAAATAAATTTAGTTATATTGAATATTATTTTATTTTGTTTTCTGTATAGCTTTAAGAAAAATATCATGGGTGTGCCAATTGAAAATAAAATTTTGAATCTCCACATGGTTTTATATTTGACACGTAATGTGAGCGTACATGTGTACATATGTGCCTAAGATGGGTGCTTATGTTTTTTTTCATGAATACCAACATGTGTACATATTTGGATTCGGTTGCTACTTTGCTTAAGAAAATTAATTCTAAATGAATGTTGTAATAATCACAAAACGAAGTTACATATTTAACAAAGCTATTTATTGACTATTAACGAATGTTTTGGTTGTCTACTAATTCACATTCCTATATTAAATTGTACATAAGAAGCGAATTGTAATTTAGCTTTTCTCTTAAACCATATAAAATGTTCGTTAATTTTTTTTTAGTCTTTACTTTAAACATATCCACTTAAAAATTAAAATACATTAATTTTTTTAGGAAAAAAGGGTAAAAAGAATAAAGGAACCGTTATATCTTTGCAATCGTTCCTATCAGATGCTGATACACCAGTCGGAACCACACAAGTCTCTAAAAAAATACGAAACTTTGACGGCGAAGACAGTGATGACGGTAGTAGTTCATTGCCTTTAGTTTATCAGCTTCCAACAGCTCCCCGGGCGAATCGGATATTTGATGATAATTCTATTCCTCATAAAGCCCCGTTTATTGCGTATATCAATAACTTGCCATTTGATGCCAATGAAGATGATCTTTACGAGTTTTTCGGATGTATTAATTTAATTTCTCTGAGACTACCTCGGGAAGATGGCGAAAACGGACGTTCAAGAGGCTTTGGCTATGTTGAGTTAGAAAATCGAGATGATTTAATTCATGTACTTAGTTTGCCAGATCCATCTATTAAAGGTCGTCGCATTAGAATTGAGCTATCCAATGAAAACGATCAGCAAAACCGACAAAAAAACCGCCGGTTCGATGGCTTTGGTAATAGTGGAGATAATAGAGACTCTGGCAATTGGAGGCGAGATAGTCAAAATAATGGCAGTAGTTTTGGATATTCTTCCAATTTTGACAGAAGTTTTAATAGAGAAAGAAAACCTTTACCAGAAAGAGAAGAAACTAACACCCCTGGATCCTGGCGCACAAGCGCTAGACCCCAATCTATAGATTCTTCGCCGACTCGAAGAGATGTGGACCAAGTATCTGAAAAATATCGCGACGGTCGTGGCAGAATTCCAGAACGATATTCACGGGATGATACATCCAAATTTGAAGAAAGACCAAAGTTAAATTTAAAACCACGAACTCTACCATTACCAGATATGAATAAATTGGATTTCGAAAAAACTGACGTCGTTGAAACAAATTCAGCTAAACAAAGTGGATCATTGTCGGTAAATGTGTTCGGCTCCGCAAAACCGGTAGATACAGCAGCTAGGGAATTGGAGATAGAGGAACGCTTAGCTCTGGCTCGAAAACAAGATCAGACTCGCAAAGAAGACGATTTTTTAAGTGACAAGCTTTCCGAAGTCCAAATGGATAAAAATGATAACGAAAGTATAAATGCAACAGTGAGCTGGCGTCGGAATCAAGACAATAGGGAGGACGAAAAAATTAATATGTGTCAAGGTAATTACCATCTTTATTTATAATCAATCAGTATGGGAAGTGGACAGTAATTGTTCTTCTTGAAAGTTAAGGGGGTGGGGGGTATAGTTAATTCGTACAAAATCGGTCATTTTTAAAGAATTTTCATTTAATGACCGATGACATTTAAACAACATGTGTGAATTTTTTCATCCAAAGAAGAAATCACGTTTTGCAGTGTACACGGTAACTGGTCACAGAATTATCATAATTAAATCAAATTGCATTAGTTAAAGGACAAGATTCCTCAGGTAACGCTGTCAAGTTTTTATTTTTTATATATTTTTTTCGATTTTTTAAGGCACTTGAAAGTCAAAAACCCCGATTTTCGCCAAAAAAAACGTCGAGTTATTTGTTGCTCTAAAAATAATAATTTAAAAAAAACTCGACAGCGTTACCTTAGGAATGTGGTAGAGAAATACTGTGCAAAATCTCGAAACGATCCGTTCGATATTTTTTGCAGGATCGTGTACACCGACTTTGAAATGGCAACTTTTCAGGAGAGCGTTTTAAAGTTTGGTCCACCCAAAAATTGAATATAAAACGCGCTTACGTACCTACGTTCAACTGCCCATAAGTTCGAAAGTTTTACTCGGATCAAAATTTTAACACAATATTCTCTAAAAAAAAATGCAAGAAAGTAAATGGAAAGATTCATGTCAATAGCTTATATTCTGCGTGAAAAATTCTAAAAACATCAAATTTTAAATAATTTCACCCTATTGTTCCTATGGGAGCTTTAGGATATAGACGTCCGATCGGCACGCGCTTTTACCCCGATCAAGGTATGCATAAAAAATACGATTTGGGAAGATTCATGTCAATAGCTTTTACACTGCGCGAAATATCTTAAATTCTTGCAAGGTATTTCTGATTGTTCCTATGGGAGCTATAGGATATAGACGTCCGAAAGGACGTTCAAACTTGATCTGCGTACACATGTTTTAGGACGACTGTGGAAGTTTTAGATCGCTAGCTTTTAAACTGAGCTCGCAAACGGTATTGAAACAGACAGACATGGCTATATCGACTCCCCTATTGATCCTGATCAAGAGTATATGTACTTCATGGGGTCGAAAACGTGTCCTTCACTGCGATACAAACTTCTGACCAAAATTATTATACCCTCTGCAAGGGTATAAAAAAACTTTTGGAAAATGGGATTAAAAAGCCAAATTATTAACATAAGTCAAGTAAAAACAAGAAAGGAAGCAAGCTTCGGCAAGCCGAAGTTTATATTCCTTTGCAGTTATTACAAAACGACTACATTTCGATTTCTATGCCTATACTACTAATTTTGACAAAACTAAAAGCGTAATTCTCATATAGTAAATAATATCTCAAAGGAATATTTGGTTAATAAAAAAACAGGAAAATAAAATATTGTTTATACCCTTGCAGAGGGTATTATTATTTTGGTCAGAGGTTTGTAACGCAGTGAAGGAGATGTTTCCGACCCCATAAAGTATATATATTCATGATCAGGATCAATAGAGGATTCTGTCCGTCCGTCCGTCTGTCTGTCTGTTTCAATACCGTTTGCGAGCTCAGTTTAAAAGCTAGCGATCTGAAACTTTCACAGTCGTCCTAAAACATGTGTACGCAGATCAAGTTTGAAAACCGCCCCGATAGGATGTCTATATCCTATAGCTCCCAAAGGAACAATCGGATATAACTAGCAAGAATGGAAGATATTTCGCGCAGTGTAAAAGCTATTAACATAAATCTTTTCAAATCTTATTTTTTTATGCATACCTTGATTAGGGTAAAAGGGTGTGACGGTCGGACGTCTATATCCTATAGCTCCCATAGGAACAATAGGGTGAAATCGGTCCAAATTTGATGATTTTCAGATTTTTCGTGCAGTGTGTAAGCTATGACATATATTTTTCCAAGTCTTATTTATTTACGCATATTTTGATCAGGGTAAAAGCCCTTGCCGTTCGGACGTCTATATCTTATAGCTTCCGTAGGAAAAATTGTTAAAGGCTGCGAAAGTATCCCTTTTTTCTATTTTTATATGACATTTTTGCAGTATAAAAGCAATTGAAATCAAACGATGCAAATCCAGATTATTTATGAATACCTTATTCCTTTCGCTACTTTTTCAGTTTTAGCAATTTCGGCAAAGTCTGCAAGGGTATTAAAACTTCGGTTTGCCGAAGAAGGAAGCGTTTCCGACCCTATAAAGTATATATATTCTTGTTCAGGATCACTAGCCGAGTCGATCTAGCCATGTCCGTCTGTCCGTCTGCCTGTCCGTCTGCCTGTCCGTCTGTCTGTTTGTCCGTATGAACGCTGAGATCCCGGAAACTATAAAAGCTAGAAGATTGGCATTTTGCATGTAGATTTTAGGAGTTCCTACGCAGCGCAAGTTTGTTTCAAAATGGTGCCACGCCCCCTCTGACGCCCACAAGCCACAAGCTGTGGCCACAGTTTTGATGATATGAAAATTTTAATTGATATGTATTTGTTTCGTCAATAAATATCGGCCTAATAAAAGTTTGCCACGCCCACTCTAACGCCCAAAAACCCATTAAACGCTTAAGCCTGGCTAGCGCCTACATTTCCGCCTTTCATGGCGCCTTCTAACGGATGACTTTGGAACAGCTGGCCATGGTGCTCAACAGAGTCAACGTTAATTCTCGATAAGGATTTCTATTAAAGGAAATTGCGATGGTTTTCATTTGTCAATACCGAAATATATCCCAAGAACTATGCAAATCAAATCTAGGTAGCCAAATTGGAGGGCTGAGTCAAACAATGGCGTATGTGTGTACATATGTATGTAAGCATATACATATGTATGTATTTACAATTGCCCGGCAAAGATAATTCCTTTCAAAGAAAGCTATTCGCTATACCCCTTACTCGTGTTGTGCAAATTTAGACTTTAATGTACATAATACTATTTAAGAATGTATGTGTTTAGCCAATATAAGTATGTATGTTTAATATTTCTAGTCAATTTATTGCACTTAAAAACATAAACATAAACACAGCTGCTGGTGCAGGACAAAAGCTGCCTGCGCTAAAGCAGCGCTGGTGCTGATGCTCGTGCTGTAAAGCTGCCAGCACTAAGAGATCGCCGAATTCAATTTGATAATTTGAACTTTTTGTCCTTTTTTCCTGTGGTCACTATAATTCACATTATGTTAAAAAAAAAAAAAAAAAAACACAAGAAGGCATATTTATATTAAGTTGTTTAGCTGAGTAACGGGTATCTAATAGTCAAGGCACTCTCTCTCTTGTTTTATTTTATTTTTTTTATTGTTATTTTTATTATACCCTTGCAGAGGGTATTATAATTTTGGTCAAATGTGTGGAACGCAGTGAAGGAGACATCTTTGACCCTATAAAGTATATAAATTCTTAATCAGGATCGCCTCCTGTTTCTACGCAAACTAGTCTCTCAGTTTTAAAGATATCGAATTGAAACTTTGCACACAACCCTTCTTTCCTTTGCACGCAGTATATTAGTCGGAACAGCCGGGATCGGCCGACCGGAAATGCCATAACTTTGGTGTTTGTAAAGTTAGGATGTTGGGTTTCTCTATGGGTTTTATTTTTGGCCAATTAATCTGACCTACCAAATTTCATAAGGGTCGGCCGACTATATCCTATAGCCGTCATATAACTGATTGATCGGAAATGCCATAACTTTGGTGTTTCTTAAGTTAGGAAGTTGGGATTTTCTATGGGTTTTATTTTTGGCCGATCAATCCGACATACCAAATTTCATAAGGATCGGCCGACTATATCCTATAGCTGCCATATAACTAAACGATTGGAAATGCCATAACTTTGGTGTTTTTAAAGTTAGGAAGTTGTTATTTTTATGAGTGTTAAGAATGCATCATATGAATAATTTTGGAGAATATAATTTACAGAGTATTCTGGAAGGGTATTTTAACTTCGGCTCCGCCCGAAGTTAGCTTTCCTTTCTTGTTTATTTGTGATTTTCTTATGGTAGCTATATAATATGTATAGAAATTATATTTTAAATGTGTCCACACTTTGTCCCTCGCCGCTGTCCGTGAGGGTAGGGGGTCACACTCCAGTTTCCACCGTGGCTGGGGGTAATGACGCAATCGCCATCGTGGCTGGTTGTTCTTATGGGTGAGCCGGGCGGTTGCCACTGGCTCTCTTCTCTCCTTTTAGGAAGACTACGTTGGGAGTAACTGACTCCGTTGCTAACGGCCCTTAAGGCACGATAACCAATTTCAATTAATATGATAAGTGTTAACGGCCAATGCCGGAGTTTTATATTCAAGCCAATGCTCTTTATTGAATATCAAGATAAAAACTGAAAACATATATTACTTTACGTAAACTATGCGCGGCCGGCAAGCCGACCGCTCGTGCAGCGAAGTGCTGACACTAGCAAAATCAACATAACTCACCATACCGTGCACCAATAGGAACCAGGCTCGGCCCCTAAAGGCTGATTTTGCAACTAAACGCTAGGGTGGTCCTAATGATCACCCAATATCTGTGTCAACTTATGACTACTCCTTAACAGTGTTAACATGCTAGGGTGGTCCTAATGATTACCCAAGATCTGTGTCAACTTATGATTACTCCTTAACAGTGTTAACATAGATATCTGCGGGGTTTCGGATTATCTTTAGGTGGTTAATTAAGGGGGTATATACCTTTTTTTGTCGAAAAAAATAGAAAAGTTTGGATTTTTTTATGTATGTAATTATTGTTTTTATTAAATGAATGATTATATTTTCTGAAAGTTTAGATTGTTGACAATGTTTATGCAAAAATTTTTAAAAAATATTTAATAGTTTTTAAGGTGTGGCTGTTTTCCTTAAACGCCTTTTTTTTAAAGAGCCTTGCGGTGATAATTCCCCAGGACGAACGGGTCAACTGATACCGAAAAAATAAAAATATTTCATTAGTTTAAAGTACTATCCTGTACTTGAACGAACGTTTTTAAAAAATTTTTTTTTGTGCATACGGGAACGTTTTATGCAAAAAATTACGTTTTTGGACGCTAAAATTCTTACAAAACTATCTATTTCGGCGAAATAAAAATTTTTACATAAAAAAACTATCGTTCAAGTACTAATAAAATTCATTACGAACATTAAAAAAATCTCCATGAAAATTTGGGGAAATGTTCTCAAGACGTTGTTCATTAAGATAAAGCAAAAAAAAATTTTTCGATTTTTTGAAAATGAAAAAGGTATATACCCCCTTAAATGTGCAGGTAATTAGGAAAAGGTTAAATGAGATGGAGGAACCTTGTGGGATGCCTTTGTCAAGTGGGAAGGTGTTAGAAAGCAAGACTCCGTTTTTGACGATGATCTTTCTGTTTGTCTTAAAGTTAAAGGTTTACTTTCCATTTTTTAAGTTGGTGGAAAGTCAATAGTTAAAACAAACCACCAAAGCCTTTTTACCAATGACTAAACTGTCTAGAACTGTTACTAGGCATGGGTTCGATTTGAGATTTTTGATGTTTCATAATGGGGAGAGTTTGTCAGTTTGTAAGATTAAAGTATGTGGGAGTTGAGGATATTATTGAAGTGTTTTAGAATTTTGTGTGTAAAAGGGGTAGGTGAAGAAACCTTAAGATACAATCCGTTCCTGGAGGGTCAGATTTTATTGAGTATTTTGACGCTGATTGCTATTACTGATGGATCAGTGATGGGAGTTTGGATTTGTTTAGTGGGAAAGAGTCCGTATAAACGTTTAATGTTTGACCACATTCTAGATGGGTCATAATTTGGTTGGATTTCGGAGGAAATTTGTTGATGGGAGTTGGGATTCTCTAATGGCTTATGCTAGCTGCTTAAACAGCTTCCATTTTTTGTTTTTTATGTTTTTAAGGATAGCTTGATTGTCGTTTCTCCAGGGAGCAGTACGTTTGAGCGTAAGGATTGAGTTTTGGAGTATAGAGATCGACACTTTGAAATAAAACTTTTTTAATTATCTTTTTTGTTTACATTGTTGGAAGGTCGAGTATCTGAGTTATAATTTAAGATTTTGTCGCTATAAAGTAAAGGATGGGGATGTATTCCAAAACAAACAAATAAGGGAAAGTGGTCGCTTCCATCGCTTCAGCGATACGAAAATCGGGATCTTAATATTTTTAATGTAATGCTTTATGATTCTTCACTTAATTTAAGTTTATTACCTATGCTTAAAGTATAAAATTTGAATTTGATACACAAATTATTTGGTTATCACGATTCTTAACCTTAATTATTCCATTGCAGGCGGTATTATAGTATATGTTAGAAGTATATGTTAGAAGAATATGTTAGAAGAACGTTGTGAAGGAGACATTTCATTTTTTAAAAGCCTTCTTTTCGGATCTTTCGACTATATCATAAGCTCACATTAAAATCATCAGGAAAATAAACGAAAACAAAATTTAAAACTTCTTTGTTTTTTATATGTTTGTTATGATACAGCAAATTATTTGGTTATCACGATTCTTAACCTTAATTATTCCATTGCAGGCGGTATTATAGTATATGTTAGAAGTATATTTTAAAAGAACGCAGAGAAGGAGACATTTCACGATCATCACAACCAGGAGAGATATTTTTCAACCCAAACTAGTCTGATTAAAACTTTTTTAAAAGCCTTCTTTTCGGATCTTTCGACTATATCATAAGCTCACATTAAAATCATCAGGAAAATAAACGAAAACAAAATTTAAAACTTCTTTGTTTTTTATATTTTTGTTATGATATACGAAGATAAGTTTGAAGGATCTCAGGACAACAATATCATATAGCTGCCATGAAAACGATGGCAAAATGCAGCGCGAAATCGACCTAGCTTCATTACTTTTAGTAATATAGGCATAGAAATCGAAATGTAATAGTTTTGCAATAAATGCATGGGTATATAAACTTCGACTTGCCAAAGTTGGCTTCCTTTCTTGTTTATGCGTAATTTCGAAACTTTTTCTTAAATAATCACATCACAGATCTACGGTTTAATTGCTAGTAAATTGCAATTACATACATATAATAACAGTATAAATATATTTTTATTTCAGATGAAAAGTACCATGAAGAAGGGAATTATAAATTAAATCAGCCCCGTGAGCGAATCGACAGGTATATATTAATTTTCAATTTTGAAAAAATTTTAATAAAATTTATGATGACACATTTTTTTTAAATATTCTCATTCGGAACCGAACTATATCCCAAGAACTATGCAAATCAAATCTAGTTAGCCAAATTGGAGGTCTGAGTCAAACAATGGCGTATGTGTGTATGTATGTAAGCATATACATATGTATGTATTTACATTATACACAGTTGCAATTGCCCGGCAAAGATAACTCCTTTCAAAGAAAGCTATTCGCTATACCCGTTACTCGTGCTGTGCAAACATTTAGACTTTAATATACATAATACTATTTAAGAATGTAAGTGCTTAGCCAATATAAGTATGTATGTTTAATATTTCTAGTCAATTTATTGCACTCAAAAACATAAACATAAACACAGCTGCTGGTGCAGGACAAAAGCTGCCTGCGCTAAAGCAGCGCTGGTGCTGATGCTCGTGCTGTAAAGCTGCCAGCACTAAGAGATCGCCGAATTCAAATTGATAATTTGAACTTTTTGTCCTTTTTTCCTGTGGTCACTATAATTCACATTATGTTAAAAAAAACAAAAAAAAAAACACAAGAAGGCATATTTATTTTAAGTTGTTTAGCTGAGTAACGGGTATCTAATAGTCGAGGCACTCGACTATAGCGTTCTCTCTTGTTTTTTTTTAAATGTTTATATTATGGAGTTCTGCGTTGCCAACTGGAAAAGACTGGTATTTAAATTATATATTTTCAATCTTTAATATAGTGTTGAATTGATTCAAGAGGCTTAATAATAAAGCAAAATAAATTGTACTCGGATAGTTTTCTTTTTCATTGTTATTATGAGTACAGAAACCTGCTTAAAGCCGGTTATTCTTAGCTCCCGTCCAAATTATTATAATTCCTATGACACGTCTAAGACAAACTTCATTTTTGTTTGAGTATAAGCAAAAGATCCTTCCTCTTGGATCTCCAACGTCAACAAACTTATTGAACGTTTTTATACCCTTGCAGAGGGTATTATAATTTTGGTTAAAAGTGTGCAACGCACTGAAGGAGACATCTCCGACCCTATAAAGTATACACATGCAAGAAAAAGTATGCGTACAAACATGTCCAGCAACTTTGAAGTTTAAAAAAACATGTTGAAACATGAAAGAAAAGCTAACTTCGGACGGAGCCGAAGTTGATATACCCTTGCAGAATATTCTGTAAATTATATTCTTCAAAATTATTCATATGATGTATTCTTTATACTCATAAAAAGTCCCAACTTCCTAACTTTAAAAACACCAAAGTTATGGCATTTCCAATCGTTCAGTAATATGGCAGCTATAGGATATAGTCGGCCGATCCTTATGAAATTTGGTAGGTCGGATTGATTGGAAAAAAATAAAACCCATAGAAAATCCCAACTTCCTAACCTTACAAACATCCAAGTTATGGCATTTCCGATCAATCAGTTATATGGCGGCTATAGGATATAGCTGTCCGATCCTTATGAAATTCGGTAGGTCGGATTAATTGGCCAAAAATAAAACTTATAGAAAATCCCAACTTCCTAACTTTAAAAACACCAACGTTATGGCTTTTCCGATCGTTCAGTTATATGGCAGCTATATGATATAGTCGCCCGATCCGGCTCGTTCCGACTTATACTACCTGCAATAGAAAGACAATTTTTGGGAAAGTTTCAAGCAGATAGCTTTAAAACTGAGGGACTAGTTTGCGTAGAAACGGACGGACGGACAGACGGACATGGCTATATCAACTCAGGAGGTGATCCTGATCAAGAATATATATACTTTATAGGGTCGGAGATGTCGCCTTCACTGCGTTGCAAACTTTTGACTGAAATTACAGTGGTGCTCATAGACTTAAGCCACAAGACTTCAACCAAGAATTTAAACGAAAATTAAGAAAAGTTTTTATTTCACAGCTCCAATTTTTTGTGTCACATTAGTTCTATATATCAGTGTTCTGATAGAAGAACAACCAAGTTATAAAAATATATATTCAACGAAAAATTTAAAAAATCTGAGACCATCTCCAAAATGTCTTGCTCACATACTTAAGCCACCCGGAAAAAATGGTTGAAAAAGTTAAAATTTGCCCAATATTCCTTATACTTTTAATAAGTTTACTTCAATACTGAGTGGGATGACCTTTCTGCTTAAGAACAGAGGAGCAACGCTTTGGCATTGAATCCACAAGACGTGGGCACTGTTGAGGGGTGATTTTCTTCCACTCTTCTTGCAAAATTCGCCACAAATCCCTTTTATTTGCTGTTTTTTTTTGGCCAACGACTTGTTTAAGAATTCCCCACAAGTTCTTTATAGGGTTCAAGTCGGGTATCTGCGGTGGCCATTGCAAAACATTGATTGCCTCTTAGTTAAGGAACTACTTGACTATCTTGCTGGTGTGCTTCGGGTCGTTGTCCTGTTTAAATATCCAGACAAGTGGCAAATTATCGGCATATTCTGCAGATAAATTGTTAATAAGGATGTCCCTGTACATTTCGCCGTTCATAATGCCTTCTATCTTCATTAGGGGACCTACGCCCGATGCGGTGAAACAGCCCCAGACCATAATCGAAGCGCCACCATGTTTAACGGTCTTCTTCGTGTATTTGGGGTCCAATTGTTTGATGGGAGGACGTCGTACATATGGTTTACCATCACTCCCAAAGACATTAAACTGGGATTCGTCGCTCCAAACAATCATGTTCCAAAAATTGCTGTCTGGCGAATTGAAGGCGCTTTTTAACATTTTGAATGGACAGCAATGGTTTTTTTTTGGCAGTGCGTCCATATAACCCGAATTCATTTAGCCGTCTTCTTATGGTCTGAGCTGACACATTCACGCCATAATCTGCCACCATTTGACCTCTGATTTGCGTCGAAGTCAAGAACGGATCGGCTTTACTGATTTTGGCGATCCGTCTATCGTCGTTTAAAGTGGTTTTTCTGGGCTTATGTTTCTTATAAAATGCAATGGCATTTCTGACTTCGCCACGCGAAAAATGTAAAGTCTTACAAATTTGTAGAATATTTGTGTTTTTTCGTAATATTCCTATATTAGCTTTCTTTGTATTTTTATTTTTAGCCATAGCGGTCAAATTGTTTTGGGAAACGTTTTTAGTATTCAATATTTTAGTTTAGAAAATAACTAGTACAACTTTCCCTGAAAAAACACAAGTTTGACGATTTTAGCTCAAGGTGGCTTAAGTATATGAGCAGAGCGCAACACTTCTTTTTGACATTTAGTCAATTTTTTGGGAACCCACGAATTCCTACTTGTCATTTTTTACTGTGATCAGCTGCTTAAATAACAGTGTTTCAAAATGTAAAAATGTCAGGCCGAAATAATTATGTTCAAAAAAGTTATTAAAAAAATAGTTTATGGTAGTGGTGGTGGCTTAAGTCTATGAGCACCACTGTATAATACCCTCTGCAAGGGTATAAAAAATCTTAAACATTTCATTTTTATTTTAGCAGATAACACATTTATTCACCTCTCGTTTGTTGTAACTCTTAAATTTCTAACACTTATACTTTTCCTGATATTAAGAAAAATGTACAAAATGGCCCGATTTCACATCAGAAAAAGTATGCGTACAAAAAAAAAATAAATCGAAAAGGACGGTATTAAAAGCTTTTAAATTGCAGTTTCGGCATTGATAACTAAAAGTCAAAGTATGTTTACTTGTTTGTGATCAAATCTGTCATATTTATTTTGTAACCAGACGTTATTTTTATGATGGGGAAAAAATAAAAGAAATTGACCATGATTTGAGGAAAGTTTTAGTAAAACTAAGTGATGAAGGGAAAACTATTCGGGAAATTGGTGGAATAGTTGGCAGAGCACACTGCTCTGTACAAAGAGTCCTTGAAAATTTTAATTTATCGGGTTCTTGTGGGTCAAAACCCCGGTCTGGTAGACCACCAAGCTTTCTAAGCGTGGGAAGAGAAACGTTTTGAAGACAATAAAAATAAATCAAAGTACAACAGCTTCCTAAATGGCAAATTATATTAAGGAAAAGTATAATAAGGATCATCATGATGACACTATTGCCAAAATTTTGAAGAATGAAGACTATAACAGCCGTACTGCCCGGAGAAACCACTCATACCACAAGTCAACAAAATCAAACGAATGGAATTCTCCAGAAAATTCAATAATAAGCCCCAGAAGTTCTGCAAAAAAGTGATTTTTTGCGACGAAAGCAATTTTTGCACTTTCGGGACTAAGGGTTGTAAGCTTGTGTGGCGAAAGAATGGTACAGCCCTCGACATCCAAAACCGTGCCCCAACCTTTAAGCACGGTGGTGGTGGCGTTATGGTTTGGGGATGTATGGCGGCTAGTGGAGTTGGAAATCTTGTTTTCATTGAATCCACAATGGATCACAAGATGTATTTCAACATCCTAAAAGAAAATTGACATCAAAGCGTCAAGAAACTGGGTCTAAACGATGACTTTTGGTTCCAAGAGGACAAAGACCCAAAACATTGTGCCATGAATACGAAGCCTTGAGTGCTCTATAATGTGAAAAACCAGTTAAATTCGCCACCGCAGTCCCCAGATCTCAATCCCATTGAGCATTTGTGGGAGCTCCAGGAGCGCGGGATCCGTCAGCATACTATTACATCAAAGGATATGCTAAACAAAGTGATGGTCTAGGAATGGAATAAAATATCGGTGGAGGACACAACGAAATTGGTCCAGTCAAAGCGAAATCGGTATGGTGAATTCCAAAAACGAAAGGGGTACCTCACTTCGTCTAAAATTCAAGTCCTTTTGCCAAAAATATAGAGTTTCCTTTTGATTTTTGTCTTTGTACGCATACTTTTTCTGATGCGAAATCAGGACATTTTGTACATTTTTGTTAATATTAGAAAAAGTATAAGTGTTAAAAGGGTTAAGTTACATCTAACGAAAGGTGAATAAATGTACTACCTGTAAAAATAAAAACTTAATTTGTAAGATTTTTTCAACACGTTTTTTTAACTCTAAATTTGCGGGACATGTTTGTACGCATACTTTTTCTGGCATGTGTATATATTCCTGATCAGGATCACCTCCTGAGTTGATATAAGCATCTGCTTATATAAGTCGGAACGAGCCAGATCGGGCGACTATATCATATAGCTCCCATAGGAACAATCGGAAAAAATATTCAAAACAAGAAAGGAAGCAAGCCGAAGTACAGGCTATATCGACTCTCCTGGTGATGCTGATCAAAAATATATAAAGTTTATAGGGTCGGAAATGTCTCCTTCACTGCGTTGCAAACTTTTGACTGAAATTATAATACAATTGTGATACAATTTTAGTCAACAATTTAAACGCAATGGAAGGCACATTTCCGGCCGTCTATCCGTCCGTCTATTCGTGCGTCTGTTCGTCCTTCTGCCCGTCCGTCCGTCTGTCTCTTTTGACGAAAACTAGTCCCTTAGTTTAAAGCTATTTGGATTTAAAACAAGAAAGGAAACAAACTTCGGCAAGCCGAAGTATATATGCCCTTGCAGTTATAACAAAACGACTACTTCGGTCTTCTGATATAGTAAATAATTACTATATCTCAAGGGAATATTTTAAAAAATAAAATTAAAATAAAATTAATAAAAATTGTTTTTCATTTTTTTATACCCTTGCAGAGCGTTTTATAATTTTGGTCAGAAGTTTGTAACGCAGTGAAGGACACCTTTCCGACCCCTAAAGTATATATATTCTTGATCAGGATCAATAGTGGATTCGATTCCGTCCGCCCGTCTGTCCGTCTGATTCAATACCGTTTGCGAGCTCAGTTTAAAAGCTAGCGATCTAAAACTTTCACAGTCGTCCTAAAACATGTGTACGCAGACCAAGTTTAAAAACCGCCCCGATCGGATGTCTATATCCTATAGCACCCATAGGAACAATCGGATATAACTTGCTAGAATGGAAGATATTTCGCGCAGTGTAAAAGCTATTAACATAAATCTTTTCAAATCTTATTTTTTTATGCATACCTTGATCAGGGTAAAAGCGCTTGGCGATCGGATATCTATCGGATATCCTTAGGAACAATAGGGTGAAGTCGGTTGAAATTTAATAATTTTTAGGATATTTCACACAGTATATAAGCAATTGACATGAATCTTTCCAAATCGTATTTTTGTATGCATACTTCATTAGGGTAAAAGCGCGTGACGATCGGACGTCTATATCCTATAGCTCCCATAGGAACAATAGGGTGAAATCGGGACAAATTTGATGATTTTCGCGCAGTGTGTAAGCTACCGACATAAATTTTTTCAAGTCTTATTTATTTACGCATATCTTGATTAGGGTATGTTAAATCTAATCTCTTGGTTTTTTTTTTATGTTTTACTTTCCAATGGGACATACCTGCAATATTCTGACAACTATTAGGAAAGGTTTAAGGGGATAGCCTTAAAACTGACAGACGGACGGACGGACGGACGGACGGACGGACGGACGGACGGACGGACGGACGGACGGAATATATATACTTTGTAGGGTCGGAAGTGTCTCCTTCACTGCGTTGCAAACTTTAGGCTACAATTATAATACCCTCTGCAAGAGTATAACAACATTAAGATTCGTTAAAAATTGACTGAGATATGACAGTCGTCAGATCGAAAAATGTAGTTTTCCAAAAATCGCGTTTAAAGTTTTATGCACGCTCCATAACTCCTTTGAGTCTTGAAGGAATGCGAATATGTCCAATTTAGTTCGCCCTTTTCGAGCGTGCCTCAATTTTTAAACCCTTTCGAAGCTGACAACTACCCAACAACTATACGACTGTATGAGGATAACATTTTTTTTTTGTAATTATATTAAATAAAAGGAATGTACACCTTTTCAATTAATTTTTTTTTTTAGGAAACGATTAATTTTATAAACATGATTAAATACCAAACACTTTTCGCTACAACTGCGTTTGGCTCTTGCAGATCATAAAGGATCGAAAAGAAGAGAGAATGGGCGAATTATTATGCGTGTATGTCAACGCCTGAATTCAGAACAATATGAAAATATATCTCTTTCTTACGAGCACGATTACGTCCGCAGCAGTGTAAGCTGCGCCTAATTCGCACGTTTTTTCTGCTACACTAAAAGGAAGTGACGTCGACTCCAAAAAGTTTCCTCATATAAAACATTTCATCCGTAAAAGTCGGGAAAAATTTAAAAACTCCACAATTAATAGATTTTTTTTTTGGCTTTGAGTTAATTTTGTTTGCATCTCCAATTGCACTAACGGTAAACACTATGGTCTGAGAAAAATTCAATGTAGACACGTCAATGTAGTGTCATAACTAATAGCAGTTATTAATATTTTTAAAATCATAACATAATCGTCGTTATATTTGTTTTTAGGCTTGAACATTTGAAAGAAAAAGTTAATACGAACGGGGAGAGCAAAGTTCAAGAGGATTACAAACATAAACGAGATTCTCGTAATGACCGTTTACTGCCCAAGAATATTCCATCAAATGAACCAGTAAGTAAAATATTTTATTTATATTCTTTTTATTTATTTGAATATTCGCAATGGCTTATGTACAGGCTGTGCAAATATTTCCAAATTTTTTTCGGTACTTTTTTTAAACTTTATTATGTTCTAAAAAAATAGCGAGTTCTCAAAACTTGTTTTAAGAAAATAAGTTTGTTAAGCTACAGATAAAAAACAAGTGTAAATTAAACAATATAATTGAATGATTTTTTGAATATTAATGGATTTAAGATCACCATTTAATAAATATTAAAAATATAATAAGAAAAATCTTTCCACTTGAACTAGTCTGACACTCTAATTATTGAGCCATTCTCTATTAAAATATGTAACCACAATTAAGAATGGTACTTTTTAAAACAACAAAATACATGAAAAAACTGAGAAACTCATTGCCTCGACTATAAAATACCCGATACTTCGCTAACCAATTGAAAAATAAGTATCTTCGCAGCAGATGATGCATTTTGACAATTTTTGGTAGAGCCACCATGTCGAACGGCAGTTCCAACAGCACAAGCTGACGAAAAATAAAATAAAAACATTCAACTAAAATAACGAGAATAAGTTAATTTGTTTTATCCATACAAATTAATCCTGTTAAGATGCCAGCTAGGACATATGTACACATTTGAAGTCTTGCATTTAAACTAAGCTCGTATAGAAACAAACGGACATTGTCATTTCAAATCGCCAAGTAATAATGCTCAAATCTTAATTTCACTTCTCAATTAATTTTTTTTTAAGTAATTCAAACTTTGAATGCTAAAATTTTAGAAAATGTATATCAAAAATTTAACGTTGGTTTTTGTATCGACCTTGTAAACAATAATTGTAGTGTTATTGAATTACTCGAGGTCATACGTTGGTTATATTTTAATTTCTTCTATAACGCAACGATTTCTTCCACTTAACTTTCATCACACTTAACACTCCCTGGGGAGTGAACCCGACTATGATAGGACTAGCTAGTTTCGTCGACCTACCGAATTTCATAAGGATCGGCCGACTATATCTTATAGCTGCCATATAACTGAACGATTGAAAATGCCATAACTTTGGTGCGAACTTTTAACGTTAGGAAGTTGGGATTTTTTATGAGTATTCAGAATGCATCATATGAATAATTTTGAAGAATATAATTTACAGAGTATTCTGCAAGGGTATATCAACTTCGGCTCCGCCCGAAGTTAGCTTTCCTTTCTTGTTCCGATATTCAGTTTATTAAAACCGTAATTCCGTATAAAATCCCAAAGATCCTAAAAAAAAATTATTCCTCTTTGATATAGTCTCCCAATCTGGCTTGGGAAAGTTTTTAGCAGATAGCTTTAAAACTAAGGGACTAGGCGCAGAAACGGACGGACAGACAGACGGACCGATGGACATGGAGCTACGAAATTAAGTTGGATTATAAGGAAATGTATGCCAAAAAAAGGCGTTTTAAAGTGGCTTAGACAATTTGCCGACTTAAAACCTTTGAAAACTTGTTGAAAGAATTAATAAAAGACTTTTTATACCCTTGCAGAGGGTATTATAATTTTGGTCAGAAGTTTGTAACGCAGTGAAGGAGACGTTTCCGAC
The DNA here is from genome assembly GCA_018152295.1 of Drosophila carrolli. NCBI lineage: Eukaryota > Metazoa > Arthropoda > Insecta > Diptera > Drosophilidae > Drosophila > Drosophila carrolli. Next base: position 1,892,003 of record JAECXJ010000003.1, on the reverse strand, counting down.
CCTATAAAGTATATATATTCTTGATCAGGATCAATAGGGGAGTCGATATAGCCATGTCCGTCTGTCCGTTTGTCCGTCTGTCCGTCTGTTTTAATACCGTTTGCGAGCTCATTTTAAAAGCTAGCGATCTGAAACTTTCACACTCGTCCTAAAACATGTGTACGCAGATCAAGTTTGAAAATCGCCCCGATCAGACGTCTATATCCTATAGCTCCCATAGGAACAATCGGATATATCTTTGCAAGAACTGATGATATTTCGCGCAGTGTAAAAGCTATTGACATGAATCTTTCCAAATCGTATTTTTATACCCTTGCAGAGGGTATTATAATTTTGGTCAAAAGTGTGCAACGCAGTGAAGGAGACATCTCCGACCCTATAAAGTATATATATTCTTGATCAGGATCACCTCCTGAGTTGATATAGCCATGTCCGTCTGTCCGTCTGTCCGTCTGTCTGTCCGTCTGTCCGTCTGTCTGTTTCTACGCAAACTAGTCTCTCAGTTTTAAATGCTGCCATATAACTGAACGATCGGAAATGCCATAACTTTGGTGTTTGTAAAGTTGGGAAGTTGGGATTTTATATGGGTGTTATATTTGGCCAATCAATCCGACCTACCAAATTTCATAAGGATCGGCCGACTATATCCTATAGCTGCCATATAACTGATTGATCGGAAATGCCATAACTTTGGTGTTTGTAAAGTTTGGAAGCTGGGATTTTCTATGGGTTTTATATTTGGCCAATCAATCCGACCTACCAAATATCATAAGGATCGGCCGACTATATCCTATAGCCGCCATATATCTGATTGATCGGAAATGCCATAACTTTGGTGTTTGTTAAGTTAGGAAATTGGGATTTTCTATGAGTTTTATTTTTGGCCAATCAATCCGACCTATTAAATTTCATAAGGATCGGCCGACTATATCCTATAGCTGCCATATAACTGAACGATTGGAAATGCCATAACTTTGGTGTTTTTAAAGTTAGGAAGTTGGGATTTTTTATGAGTATTAAGAATGCATCAAATGAATAATTTTGGAGAATATAATTTACAGAGTATTCTGCAAGGGTATATCAACTTCGGCTCCGCCTTGTTTTATGCATACATTGATCAGGGTAAAAGCGCGTGGCGATCGGACGTCTATATCCTATAGCTCCCATAAGAACAATAGGGTAAAATCGGTCCAAATTTGATGTTTTTCAGAATATTTCGCGCTGTGTAAAAGCTATTGCTATAAATTTTTTCAAATCGTATTTTTTTATGCATTCCTTCATCAAGGTAAAAGCGCGTGCTGATCGGACGTCTATATCCTATAGCTCCCATAGGAACAATCGGATATAACTTTCAAGAATGGAAGATGTTTCGCGCAGTGTAAAAGCATTTAACATAAATCTTTCCAAATCTTATTTTTTTATGGATACTTTGATCAGGGTAAAAGGGCTTGGCGATCGGACGTCTATATCCTATAGCTCCCATAGGAACAATTCGGTGAAATCGGTCCAAATTTGTTGTTTTTCTGAATTTTTCGCGTAGTGTGTAAGCTACTGACATAAACTTTTCCAAGTCTTATTTATTTACGCAAATCTTGATTAGGTTAAAAGCGCTTGCCGATCAGACGTCTATTTCTTATAGCTTCCGTAGGAAAAATAGTTAAAGGCTGCGAAAGTATCCCTTTTTTTCTATTTTTATATGACATTTTTGCAGTATAAAAGCAATTGACATCAAACGACGCAAATCTAGTTTATTTATGTATACCTTTTTCCTTTCGCTACTTTTTCAGTTTTAGCAATTTCGGCAAAGTCTGCAAGGGTATTAAAACTTCGGCTTGCCGAAGTTAGCTTCCGTCCTCGTTTTATTATAAATCAAAACCAAATTACGCAACTTTGTGGCGACAAGGGACTGGTACTTTAAGTGAACTTGTAAAATCACATTTAAAAGCTAAAGTTTACGTGATTCAGTAATATAAATAAATTAAGATTTTATTGCGTGCGTACGTGTTAAAAAAAAGAAATTAAGTCGAATTATCGATGGTTTGTTTTAAAAAAAATTATTCCATTGGGAACTTCTTAACTATATTTATGCAATAAAGAAGATGTTAAAAAAGTTTCAATCTAAACGACTAGTTTGCGTAAATAGTATGTATGGTTAGATATAAAAATACCCTCTGCAAGGGTATTAAAAAAGACGACAGCGTTACCAGAGAATTTATTGCACCACTGTTTAGGGGAGCGTTTTAATGTTTGTGTTTCTGCTTACCCATTATGTAACAACAGACGATTTCGTTCCGATCGATTTTTTTTTTTTTTTAAATATATGCTTTATTGATTGAATCTTATCTATGTGAGACTAACAATAAATATATGAAATCTTAAGAATATAACTTAACTTACAGTCATTTAGACTGAATTTAGACTAACGGGCCTAATATTTATTGCTGGGCTGATAGATCGTTACGATGCAGACGAGTTCTGTTCGAAACCCGTCTTAGGTTCTTGCGAGATTATTTTGGTGAGTCTGCGGGTGGCATCATTATAGAGTTGCTTCGAATGGGGCGATCTGCGGGATTGCCAAACACGTCGTAGACGTCGTTTTTCCCGAACCAGTTGTTCGATTTGCAGATTAGTTTTGTATTGGTTGCTACGCACGATTGTCTCTTCTGGTGTTGAGATTTTGGCTGCTGCCACGAGTACTGACTCCAGGGCATCAGCACAGAAGTCGATGTCGTTCTCTATGTTTAACTGTGGTGTTAGTTCAATGTGGGAACTTACGTACTTTTTATACCCTTGCAGAGGGTATTATAATTTTGGTCAAAAGTGTGCAACGCAGTGAAGGAGACATCTCCTACCCTATAAAGTATATATATTCTTGATTAGGATCACCTCCTGAGTTGATATAGCCATGTCCGTCTGTCCGTCTGTCTGTCCGTCTGTCTGTCCGTCTGTCTGTTTCTACGCGAACTAGTCTCTCAGTTTTAAAGATATCGAATTGAAACTTTGCACACACCCTTCTTTCCTTTGCACGCAGTATATAAGTCGGAACGGGCGGGATCGGCCGACTATATCCTATAGCTGCCATATAACTGATTGATCGGAAATGCCATAACTCTGCTGTTTGTTAAGTTAGGAAGTTGGGACTCTCTATGGGTATTATATTTGGCCAATCAATCCGACCTACCAAATTTCATAAGGATCGGCCGACTATATCTTATAGCTGTCATATAACTGATTGATCGGAAATGCCATAACCTTAGTGTTTGTTAAGTTAGGAAGTTGGGATTTTCTATGGGTTTTTTATTTTTGCCCAATCAATCCGACATATCAAATTTCATAAGGATCGGCCGACTATATTCTATAGCTGCCATATACATAACTGAACGATTGGAAATGCCATAACTTTGGTGTTTTTAAAGTTAGGAAGTTGGGATTTTTTATGAGTATTAAGAATGCATCATATGAATAATTTTGGAGAATTTTTTAGGTCACAGCGAAGTCAATTAAGTCCAAGAGTTTTCTGGGGTCAGCTGGCCAATATGTGGGGCTGCCAGGGGAGACATAGTCGAGTTTGTTGCTTAAATTTATGATTGCTTTATACAGTTGTCTTCCTTTGGGCGTCACGAGTCCCCAGATCCCCAGTGCGTGTGCTTGGCGTTGTAGTCTCCTTCTGCTATAAAGCGATCTCCGAGTCAATTGTAAAACGCGGTGGGCAATAGACAGCGGCTATAGTGATACTGCCGTTGCCTCCTTGTAGTTTTATAGATTTAGCCTGCAAATAATTTGTTGTAAACCTCTGGTGAAAGTGGTGCTTAATGCGTTCCCTGATTTGGATTCCAGTTCCTCCGTGAGCCTTTCCGTCCGGATGATCTGTGCAGTATGAAGTATAACCTCTTATTTGGAAGTTGTATTTACTTGTGAGATGCGTTTCTGCCAGCAGCATTACATCTATTTGGTTTTCATTGAGGAATTGAGTTATTTCAAGTTTGTGCCGTGAAACGCCATTGGCATTCCACATGGATATTCGAAGACAAGACATCGATTATTTAGATTGTTGGGATGTGAGCAAATTTATTTAAATGTTTTGATTTTGCATAAGGTTTGTCATTGTTGTTTTCATGAAGGACATAAATTCCATCATACCCTGTTGTAAAGTCAGCATCATGGTTTGCATGCTGTTTGGAGCATTGAGCTTGTGGGAACCCCGTCTGATTGGCAAGTCCTGATTTTACGGCACTGGCGTATGAAACTCCCCCATTTGTGTTGAGGGGCCCAAATGAAGATCTGGCTGCTTTCGCAAACAAAACATTAGGTGTGGTTTGGGATTGCACGTACGCATTTCGTGCATTCTGGGAGCGTGCTTGTTTTGCTTGTTGAAACTGACTTTTCAGCTCTTTATAGACCGGGCAGCCTCTGTAGTTTGCGGTATGGTTATCTCCACAGTTAGCGCATTTCTTTGTCTTAGGGTCTTCTTTGCTTGCAGGGCAAGGTTCGGATTTGTGGAAGCCCCCACAAGCTACGCAGACTGAACGAAGCCCGCAGTTGTTTCTGGTGTGTCCATACTCTTGGCAGTTTGTGCATTGCAGCGGGCCATTCCGCTTATGCGGTTCTTCAACAGTAATCCTTCTGTGCAACAGGAATTGCAGTTTATAGATCGGGTGCACTTCATTTTTCTTCAAGGCTCTGCTTTCTGGCTCCAGTTCGACCTTAAAGAGTGGTTGCGGCTTTTTATTTTTGTTGATAATATTAATAATATTTTTGGAGAAGAATCCTTTTTCTTTCAGTGCCTCTTTTATCTCAGGTCGGGCTCTATGCCCTTTAGCACTAATTGCAAGCCCTTGCTACGCTTGAGCTGGTACGTGTAGTAGGGTTTCCTAGCCTCGTCTATGTAATTAGTTACAGCTCTGAATTGATCTTCAGTTTTAGCTTGAATCTTCGTTTCATGAATATTCCCTTTTAACAAGAGGAGTAACATAAAAGTTGTCATTCCCGACCAGCACAACAATTTTCTTTACTAGGGCATTTGAGTTCTGTTTCCTTATGTAAATTGGTGGGGGCTTTGGTTTCTTTTGAACAGCCTGTGCAGATTCGGATTGATTATTATCAATTTCCGACAATAGGGCGAATCTGTTGTTACTTGATGCCCCTGGTTGTTCGCTGCCATTATTAGGGCAATTTTGTTTTGGTTTATTTCCAACCATTTTATTTTGCGGGCTTAGCTTCCGTTTGATTTGGATATAACGGTCCATGCCAGTCTGTATAGCCGGACCCACTTGCTGTTGTTTGATATTGCCGATATTGGCACTCGTACTTACAATTGGCTTTGTAGTTTTATTCGGCGCTGCAGAAGTTGCAAACGCAATCGAAATCGCGTTGTTGTTAACGGCGACCGTTGATGTTGTTGTTGCAGTGGCTGCGGTTGCAGAAATTAACGAGGTCGCAGTGCTCGTGGCTGGTGAGCTGTGAGTCGAAGCTGGGGGTGGGGTTCTACACTGCAAGCTCCATGAAGTGGGAGTTGGTGTGAGTAGGGCGGGAGAACAAGACCGTGCTCTCGCACTGTCAATGGTCAGCAGGGCTGAGTTGCTCTTTGAAGAAGTTCTTTATACTTCTGTATCACGGGTTCAGAAATAAGAGATATAACTGTTTCTCTGGTCTACGGAGCTTCTACGCTCACTTTTTGAATCGCCGCTCATTGAGCTATCACTCATGGCACTTCTTAGTTTTTATAATAACTTTGCACTAGTTATAATAATATATAGCACTAATTATTATTTACGGTTTTTAGCAATAAGATTGCCTTTATTACACCACTTCAGTATTTTTAGTTATTGTTTTTCACTTTTGAGCGGTTTTTTTCCGGAGCTCGAGCAAAACACGACTGCACTCTCCGGCTGTTGTTCAAGTTGAACAAAAAATCGATTTAAACACAATATTTTCTCCCGATATAATTAAATGAGAACGATTAAAGTCACGGTTGGAGGCAGTAGTGCACTATGGTTTTATTTCCGTTTTTTTTGGCATAAACTCTAGTTTTAAACCTATTGAATTGAAATTTGGTTTGAATACTTTTTTAAGCTTCGAAGATGACCAACTAAGTTTCAAATGATTTGGGGCACTATTTCATATTTATAACCGATCTGGCCGATTAGCCCCAACTTTTTTGTTTATCAAGCTATTGCTTTGAAATGTGGTTTGTATACATTTTTTAAGCTCCCAAGATGACCCACAAAGTTTCAAATGATTTGGGGCACTATTCCATATAACCGATCTGGCCGATTTGCCCCAACATTTTTATTTATCAAGCTATTGCTTTGAAATTTGGTTTGTATACATTTTTTAAGCTCCCAAAATGACATATAGCTGCCTTATAACCGATCTGGCCGACATGCAAAAAAGCTCCATTAAACATTTTTATTGTGGCAGCATTCATGAGTATTCTCCTCTGAAAGTTCCGCGGCTAATTTTATTTTCAGACGAGGACCAGCGCTTTCGTAATCATATTTTGGGCGACCAACTTTATTTGCCAATGTATAATGACCAGTCATTTCTATGAACTAGCTTTTCCCAAGCCATTTTGCGTGCTTTCCCTTAAATCTTTCTAAAGTTGAATTACATTTAGGCAAGTGTTTATTCAAATAACTGACAAAGCCTTTCACTTTTTCCTTAATCGACTTTATGGTTTCGTTATCTAAATGTTTTTGTGCGATCACTCTCAATATGTGCTGTTGTACGGCGTCTCCTGAGCGATTGTTGTAGCTCGAAATGTCAACCAGCTCAGCACGACTGAACACATATTGTACTAGAAAATTTGGATTTTTTCGAAAACGTGTGGATTCGGACAAAAAGAGTTAGTTTCCCATTAATCTGCACACTTTGGTTAATAGTTTCTCGTTTACAAGTTTTTGCAACACTTTGCCATGCAAAAGAACTGATCCACGAAACACAACTACACTTGTTAAGCTCGTTCTAAAAATATGCCAAAAATAACGCGAAAAAAACCATAGTG